>VYXH01010468.1:166679-216439 GCA_013397275.1 Burhinus bistriatus
GCTACTTCTGATAACCTTCTTTTCCTCCAGATGCTTTGAGATGACACCCAGAACGAGCTGTTCCATCATCTTTCCAGGGATGGAGGTGAGGCTGACTGGCCTGTAGTTTCCTGGATCTTCTTTCTTGCCCTTTTTGAAGACTGGAGTGACACTGGCTTTCCTCCAGTCTTCAGGCACCTCGCCTGTTCTCCAGGACCTTTCAAAGATGATGGAGAGCAGCCCAGCAATGACTTCTGCCAGCTCCCTCAGCACTCGCGGGTGCATCGCATCAGGACCCCTGGACTTGTGGATATCCAGTTTACTTAACTGATCTCTAACTTGATCCTCCTCAACCAAGGGAAAGTCCTCCTTCCTCCAGACTTCCTCTGTTACCTGTAAAGTCTGGGACTCCTGAGGGCTGGCCTGAGCAGTAAAGACTAAAGCAGAGAAGGCATTCAGTAATTCTGCTTTCTCTGCATCATCTGCCACCATGGCCCCTGTCTCATTCCACAGCGGACCCACATTTTCTCTAGTTTTCCTTTTGCCTTCGATGTACTTGAAGAAACCCTTCCTGTTGACCTTGATATCCCTTGCCAGATTTAATTCCAAGGCGGCCTTGGCTTTCCTTGTTTCATCCCTGCATACTCTGACACAGTTCTTGTAATCTTCCCAAGTGGTCAGACAGATGAAATAAAAGCAGTACCGTCAATGTAAAAGCTGCCATCAGAACTGAATTAAAGAATGATGAAAATATAAATGATACATGTCCTCAGACTGTTACATGGGGCCAAATGCAGTCATCGTTGTTCACACGGCTGAGGCCAAAGTGGAGAAGAGATGTTTCTGGTGGGAAGGAGAAGGAATTGCGATCCACACAGATGCTCTGCAGAGTCCTCCAGATGCTGCTCTAGAGGACAGCCTGGACGGATTGCTATTTTCTCCACAGAAATACACGGGGGTCAGTGAATCAGCTGCACTATTTATGTAATTAGATAATTTTTGTAAGATTATTTTTTGGCCATCACAGTCTTTTATTTGCTGACGTCAATAGGGAAGTAAATGTATTTTCTGAAGCATAGATGCTGGGCAGGTAAGGACTAATCCAAAGGGCACGTTCAACAATTCTAAATAGTAATAACAACAATAACAATGATGACAAGAACAACAACAACAATAATAATAAAAACATTGTAATTTTAATATGCATCAGGGCAAAAAATAAGTATTTCAATTATCTACACAATTACATTTTATAATTTGACTCTGCAAGTCTCACGCTGGTACAAAGTCAAATTGCCACTACAAAAAAGAAGGGAAAAACCTAAGCCTGAAAAAAATTACATTTTTTTTACTAAAGGTGATAAACACTATCTGTGCTTTGTCTTCAACGAACATCACTGAGACACTTAGCCTACGGATTTACTGAGTAAAACAGCTCTCATGTAGACCCTAGCGACCTTGGTAGTTCAGGAAGAGTAATAGAGGCTGCTGCGTTAATGATTCAGTAACCTGATGTCGCATGACATGAAAACGCTTTTGCAACCATTATGTCAAAAATCTGCATCCAAATCAATGACACTCATATGCTAATCAAAAGCAATCAATAGCATGTTTTAAATAGTTTTCTCCATTACACTTACAGAGGACTGTGAAGTCAGCCAGCATTAAAAACAGACTGTAAATAAACTAAGCCACACAGAAGGTTTTGGTATGTGCATTAAACATGCACCTCACCTCTTACAAAAATGACAGTATAAATATAAAGTCATCACAGGTAATACAACTACTCTTCAGTTAAGTACAGCTGATGGTCTGATGGATTTAAAAAGCTCAAGATATTTGAAGTGAAGACAGGCGTGATTACTCAACCGGAAAATAAAGTTGCAAGAGTGGAAAGTGTGTTGAACAAGATGGGAGAAATTATTAGTTTTGTTACTGGCTTTAGTGATGATACAAAAAGATTGTCAATGAAATATGTATGCATGTAAAAGCAGAAAGTTTAGCATTTTATTTCCTATTGGGGAAGACAGAAAATAGGGACAAAGGGGGTACCACTGAAAGAAGATGTATCTGCACCCTGAGTTCATGGTGTTCTGTGCCCACCAAAAAGTCCTGAATAGTTGAATACCAATAATAATATTTCTTCAATAATATTTTAACCATATTAAAAACAATAGATATATCCATTTATCCTTGCTATAGGGGTCTGTTAGAAACATATTAAAGGAGATTGATAAGGTGCAGGTATATTGCTTGTGATTGTAATAAATTTGTTTTATCCATATGGAACCCTGTAGGTTTTATCCTTGTCAAATATTGTAATTATCAATAATCGTGGTCATCTAAGGGATGTTTAGACAAAGTAAGTTGGAACAATGGAAAGGGCAATAGCAACAGATGGCAAAGAAGCGACTGGATGGTGTGAAAGAAGCGACCTCAGAAGCAGCAGGAGAAAGGGGCCATTCTTACTCTGCGGGTAAGGTCCAAATGCTTCTGGTTCCAGACCAATGTGCAGATCATAAGATGAGTGACCCGTCTTTTGGATAATACCTACTGGGATTTCCCTGAGAGGACAAACAGAGCCCATCTGGCAAAATCACAAAGCACTCTCCCAGATTAATACCTACTACTGAAACCCCACACTGAAAACTGATTTTAATGAAGATTGATGTGCTAGATACATGTCTTGTTTCCTGTCAAGTCTGATTTCTAGCAATAGCAGGGACTAACAGTATGATCCATGAAGCAAACATAGCTAAGGAATTTCCAGTCGCAAGACTCTTGGTTGCCCAGGCACTGAAGATCACCTTTGGTCATGCATCCTGCATCTTCAAGTTTTTCATGTTAACAGCAAATGATGCTCTAAGAGAGTGGCACCTTCTTTGCCAGCTCAGTAGTAGTCTCAGAGCCCACCAGAACTTTAGGGATAGGGTTTCATTATTTCATCTATTGCATGTAGAGTTATTCTGCATCATATTGCGTTTCTTATGTTTCATTTGTCATGGTGAACATACACTCCAACTTTTTCAATCCATATTTAAAAATGGAGCTGAAGTGCCAAATGTTTGTAATGTTTGAAGATGTATTCCCTCTCAGAAGATATTTTTAAACTTAAATCCCCCCAAAATCAATTTTGATTTAATATGAAATAGTAGGGGGTTTAGATTTTTTTAGAAAATGAGGGGGAGGGAGAATTCCTAATTTGCTTTAGTAATGACAGAGGATCTTTGTAATAACAGGATAAAAATGGAAGGGAAAGCAATTTTGAAGTAGGATCCTGCCTTACAAACATTTTGTATTTATCCAGTACATGGTACTGTCAAAGTCATCCTGTCCTCAGAGGAGTGTTCAAAAGTTTTATACAACAAAGCTGAAGAGTGGGAGCTTTCCTTGTCAAGTTATTCGCGTTTTCAAATATTGTTTAACAGCCAAAAGTGATCTAGCAATACTAAGACATAAGGAGAGAGCTATGGAATAAAGTTTTTCAAGGTAATGTAATACTTCCCATTAACAATTTTCATGTTGGGCAACACAGCGCTCTGAGGAGCACCTGCCCAGGGGGACAGGCTGAGTGTTGGTACTCATCACAGCACCCTTGGCTCCAGCTTGGTGTTTGACTCAGAGGCACTGCGGAGGAAGGAGGGATGGGAAGATCCTGCCAATGCTGAACTGCCCACGCAGAGCATGCACAGCCCATGTACACCACAGCCATGGGAGCATATGCTCGAAGAGGACACCCCAGGAACAACGCATGAGCAGAACCGCTTGCACACCTCACGCCTTGGCGTTGCTCCCTTAAAGCTTTTCCTCTTCTCCTTATGGGATTTCATGGGTCTCTTTTTTCCTGTGTTTAGCTTAGTTGCTAACCTCTCAGTACTACTTCCATCATAGCGGCCTACATGAACGACAGATCATGTTCATCCCTGGAGAAGTTCAGGGATGTAGCTAAGGGGAAAAGCCTGAGCTTTGGAGTGAGAAATAGAGAATACTTCAGCTAATGAATCAGACTAACACTGTGTGGCAGCTGACTCTGGAGGCTTTTGTGCAGCATCCTACAATCCCAAACTGTTGAATTAGATGTTCTGTCCTGAGAGACCCCAAAGGCATTGCTTTAAATATCTCAATTAACAATCCCACTGAACATTAAGGAAACTGCTAGACTTTGTCTTTCACATGTCAGGATTTGGTCTTGGAGAAATGTAGCCATGGATGATTAAGATATCCGAAGTAACCGAAATTTTCTGCACGCTTGGGCAGAGAGTGCATAAATGTAAACCCCACCCCAGCCCTAGACTAAAAGGCAGTGCCACCAGCTCCGAGCGGCTCCCAGTGAATGCTGTGTGGCAGACAAGTTGCTCTCACTCAGAAAGGATACTGCACATTAATGTTGTCCTGTGTGCTGAACAGGCCTTACTAATTACCTTTTCACCCTAATTAAGCCTTCATCTCAAGTGTGCTTTTTCAACCCTGCTGCCCTGTAAAGGGCAAGACTACCAAATAGGTGGTACATGAAGGACACTACACAGAATATCAATTAATGAAAAATTCACTAGGGTATTACCCTTCCTGAACACACAGTTTAAAAGGATCTGGGATTTATGGTGAAATCAGGACCATTTTTTTGCTTCATTTCCCAGTCCTCATCTGCTTATATGCCTGCAAATACAAAATTCCATCTGATAATTAGTGGTGACAGAAATCAAAGGGTATGCACTTTAATGTGGCCAAAGCTAGGTGACGAATTTAATATAAAGATACTCCCAAAAGATTACAGCTTAAGCTATTCCACGGTCGATAGAAAGTGTTAAACATTCTTTAAAAAAAGGCAATTCCCTTGGATGAATCCCTAAATAGGGTTATGATTAAATCGGACATTTGGGAATAAGCTGGAAACTGGCAAATGCCTAGTTTAGATTTATGATTCAAAGGCCAGGTACTGCTGAGCTCAGCAGCAGTCCCCTGCCTCACGCCGGTTTTTATCAGTTACAAAACCAATCTGCACTGTATTTCAAGCCTAACAGAGGCACATGGGGAAATGTGATACATTTTGAACTTCAGGCTGAAATTTGATTCACTCTGATGTGCATCCATCCCTCTCCTGTTCCACCATACTGGGGATTTTACTGGTTGCTACTGGTATAGGTTAAGGTATTCTTACCATATATTCATCACAATCCTGTCTTATAGGGTATTTCCTACTCAGCCTGGTTTTACCCTTTTTGTATTTGACCTTCCACAGCTGATGGGAACAAAGGCTACTAGCGAAATCTTAAGTCTAATTTTGAAACTCTGGGGATCCTGCACGCTTCCACAGTTCACCTGCAGTGGACACCAGCTACCGAGCTGTGACAGCAAACATTTACCTACCAACCCATTCAGCTTACGCTGCTGTTAACCACTCTGGGTCACTGTAAGAATAATCCATAGAAGATTTTTGTAAATTTTCCTGAAAAGCAAAATTCCTCCATCATTGCAAACTTGCAGCTTTAGAAAAGCCACCCATCCTTGGGCACAGCCAAGGGTGGGAAGGCTTCTGTGGGTGAGCGACACGTCCTGGCAGATCAAGTGAGCTGCTCCCCTTTCACTGGCTGAACGAAACTGCAGGGTAGCTCCAGGCTGGTTTTCGTTGGAGGTGCCCAATATTTATGCAATAATTCAGTTTAGGAATGGATACATTTTCCTGGTTTTTTAAAAACAGTAATTCAAAATAAAAGGATAGATACCAATCCTTAGAACTATTAACATTGCAGTCAATTGCAGGGTGACAGGTAATTATGACCTCAAATAAACAACATCAGGTAAAAACAAATTTAAATTACGTATTTCTGAGCCTTCTAGGATTTTGTCTTCCAATCCATTAAAAAAATAAGATTCTTGCCAAGCTACCTGATAGCTCTTATTTCCAGCTGAGATTTCCAGAGTTTAATCACAGATCTGCTGTGATACTTTTGGAGAATTGCTTTTTAAAAAATAGGAATATGATTTGGAATCATATTCCACAGGGGTCCACAGAGGAAGCAGGCTACATTTCCTGCTTGCTTTTTTATTGAACCATTGATATCATAAAAACATTTTTCCTTCATATTTTGAACACTGAGATATGAGTTATCAAATTAAACGTGTTCCCAATTTGCCCTCAGCCCAAGCCACAACTTCTGCCATAATTTATAGCCACTACTACACAGTGAAGATGTGCAATAACTTACAGCAGGTGTTCTAAGTAACACAGCATACACCCACGCTGTTGATAATATGAACTAAATAGCATTTACTTTTGGTCTGCCCTACCTATTCTGTTTGTACAGATGTGTTAAAAACAGCACTACCCAGCCATAACTTGGAATACCTCAAGGGTTTAAAATGTTAAAAAAGTTTATTTTTTAGAAACAGTAATCATACTTCAGAGAAAGAGCAAGAGATTATAACGTTATCCTACATGCTATAAAAGAAGTGAAAAAAACTAAAACCCAAACACGACTATGCTTCTTATCATCAGAGTATCCACTGGAGTTTCTCCTTTCCAAAATTTAGATTAGGAGCTCTAGATTAGGAGATGAATACATGTGCTGCAGTTTTAAAAATATTTTGTAATCCCTTATGCCAAGTGGAACATTGACCAGAAAGGTAAATCTGAATTTGAGGGCCATTTTCATCTGCAGAAATGACTTTTTACACTTTCTCAGGTGAAAGAGTAAACTAAACTTACCAAGGGAAAATTGAAGGACGGATGCGGTAGTTGTGTTAAGGCCAGTGGTGGTCTACAGGAAGAAAAGCAAATAGCAGAGAGGTTGTGTTAGATCAGCAAAACAATACCTTCATCATTTGTTTTTCTTTGAAAGCATGGAAACTCTCTGGATACCTAGATCTCCAGTGCATAAAACTATTAATTGCCAACTCTTTCAGGTTGAGTGATCATGGACATTTCTGTTATGTCATTTTGATTATTGATATCTCATCATATGTCAAAGCTGGAAATTTTTTCTTTCATCGTATAAATGTCTACAAAGCAAGCACATTTATGTGAAACATTGGCCCTTGACCAGTGTTTAGAAGACTGAAAAAATGAACCCTGTGGTTTATGGTCAGCTTAGTATAAATCTGTATATACAGAATGGTTTTCACTTCTCCCAGCACAGAACAAGAACCAAAAATGACCACAAATAAATAATAAAAATAACATTAAGTAAATCTAAAATAACAAAATGAAATATTAAGAGGGAATATCAGAACCTAAGTCTTCACCAGCAAAGCAATACTGAGTAATATATACAATGAAATTTTGTAGTAGTGTCTACACGCTGTTGACATCCAACCAAGACCTAGAAACAGGCAGAAAACACGGAGCAGCTCACTCTGTATTCAGCGTACATCCTTCTTTAAGGCCTTTCTTTCTCCCTTCTTTCAATGCCTCCATATTTCAGCAGTTCAAATTAGGACCTTTGTCTTGAAAATACTATAAGATAAAAAGCACTACAGTGTTGTGAAGGACACCTATTTATTTTCAATTAATTTTAAAAGTTGGACTTAACTATACTGCTACATAACAAGCAAGGCAGAAGCACTGCCTAAAAACTCTACCTGATCTAGTTATTTTGACAGCTGAAAAATCATTGCAACTGTTTAGCAAGCAGAAAGACCAACTGGACGGTCACCTCAAAAAGAGGAGACTCAAAGTTTAGTTCATTCATTTTAGCAAAATACCCAACAAAGATGAAATTTATCATTATAAACAGATTTTAGAGGCTACATTGAAGAAGGAAAAATGTAAAAGCTGAAAGACAATGGCAACATTAAATCAGAAGAGAAAAGGAAAAAAGGCATGATCTGGATAGACAGTAAGTTTACACAATCATAAAAAACGTCATCTAGTCGGAAGATCAGGGAGAGCAAACACCTTAAATAAATTCATCTGATATTGTTGCCAGTGATGCCTTCATCCTAGATTTCAAGACCTTGGAGTTGTCCTCCCATGTCAGACCCTACACATCAATAAATCACGTCATTTCCCATGAGAGCAGCAACAGACTCTTCCATCAGATGTGCTCCTTGTGAACTGCATCCATACACCACATCGTATCGTGGACGTGCCACAGTGAAGTCAAACTTCTGAGCAAATTCAGCCCCAAAAGTAAGGTCCTGGGGCTAGCAGGCTTTGGCTACCAGAGCTCAGCTGGGAAACTGCATGGAGGCCACTCCAAGTGGAGCACCAGGAGGACTTGAATGGTGCTCCTGCTTTACTTGTTTGAGTGATGTAGAGGAAACTGAATAGTAGGCAAGAATGAAAAAAAGTGGTAATCTGCAAAATATAGATAAACCTTTGAGCTCATGGACACTAAACTGTCATTTTCCAAAAAAAAGCCAGCAGCCAAGTAAAGATTAGACTCAATGACTTGGAAGATGCTACATTCTTTCAAGCTCCATTAACTATGGCAGTATTACAAAGGCAATTTTATCAGCATTTTGTAATGATCAACAGTACGATTTCTGCATAATTTCCGAGTCACATGGTGAAAGCAGAGATTCTTCCATTATCAGGTATTCCTGCGCTCTTTAATTATCTACTATGCAGATAAACATGAAAACTGCTGAGAGACATCTCTCTCTTGTCTGAAGTCCCTTATTACCTTGTGCATCACTGCACAGCACTGAACAAAAGCTAGTCCTAAACACAGATATTTTCTGACCCTTATTTAGGACTCTCTTGATACAGAACACATGGTATCTCTCAGTCACTTGTATTGGCTTTTCTGTCTTTGGAAACTTTCAAAAGAATTTCCGTATCTTCGCAAGTGCATATTCAGAATGTATATTCAAATGTATACGATTAATAAATTCTAGGCAGTAGCTCCCTCCATTCCATATAGTAACATCAGCTTTTTGGTAGCTACGTGCTAAATCAGCTCAAATAGTTGACCTCTGTTAAACTAATAGTCTTTTTCCTTTGCAAGTCTGTTTTAACTTGGATTCATTTTCTGTTATGATTCGCCATGCAGCCCACCAATGCTCGTACGGATACCATCTCTCCACCCAACAGGAGGGAACAGGCGGTAATGCAGAAAAGCAAAAGGGACTGGATTTCTTCCAGTGCTGGCATGCACCTAATTGAAGTATTCATGAAATGGTGCCCTTGAAAATGATGGATGGAGACCTGCATGAGTCGGTGTGAGGTTTTGGTGTGCTTTGTCTCTTTTCTATATACATATTACATATGGGGAGGAACTTCTTATAAATATTAAAGAATGCGATCTTCACTGAAATGCACTGAAGATTAGCTGATAACAAGACTACATGTGCTTTAGGAGGGTGCATGGAAATTTAGGACGTTTATCACAGCTATGAATGCTCTGAAATAAGGCAGATTCAGCAGGGCAGATTCCCAAGGCTTCACAATCATCTCAAACAGCAACTTTTAAACTACCTAAAAATTTGGCACTATCTGTACATAGTCTTTACTTAAAATACAGTTTTACTCTCTTCGGAATATTCCTAACAGGTAAATTCAGTCTTTAAATAAAAATAGGGAAGCTGCATTTACATAACTCCTTTAAATTTACAGTCACATCCCCATTTAAGTCCATTCTGTCAGGGTGGATTCAGTATTAGATATCACACTTACTATGCCAAATAAAGTGCTTTCTGACTTGAATTATGAGTACCAGTTTACATTCAATTAATTATGTTATGCAAGTTCTAGTTTGAAAACGAAACCCTTTATCAATGTTCAGTGGCTCATGTCACCAAGAAATTAAATGTATCAGTTATCACAGAAGATGCATTCACATAGACTTAAAAAAGACTATGTTGTGAATCATTTTAGTAATGCTTTAGAAAAAAAGCATTAGACTTACTAAAAACTTTTTGCAAAGTTTTGCAAAGGAATACTAAGTTCAGATGCTACAGAGAGGCTGGCAGGGAACCTTTAGTAGCGATTTTCCTTTGTCTGCAAAGTCTCTGACGCTATACATCCTTCCAGGATTTTGCCAGTGGTAAATTCTCACCAACAGACAGACAGTTGGCATTAAAAACCTCTCTGCCTGCAGTAACAGGCGGCGGTGGGGGGTCAGGAGAAGAGAGCGAGGTCAAGGAAGCAAACCAGCAGCTGTCACAGCTGTTGATATAATACACTTTGCAAATTCAACTCTTCTTGACTAAGTATTTTAAAGCAACAATGTGGCACTAGGAGCCATGCACAGGAACAGAGATTTCAAGAGCCATTTCAAGCGGGGACAGAATAGGATTCAAATAGTAAAGGTGATGGAATAGAAACGCACAATGACTGGAGAAATGAAATAGGTTTTAAAATTTGTGACAGGAAGAGATATGTTGTGAAATCGCTGAAACATAACTACAAATCAGAAAGAAGTTGGTTCTAAGAAAATAGGGATTTAAACCTATGTCCATACTCAAAAATAAAACTAGGTCAGAGCTTTGGCATGAACACTGTCCTGTGCTTGTCCAAAAAGTTAAGCCCTGAGCATGTTCCTTCAGAAAGATTTGATTTTTCTGCAACACTGACATAATATTTATAAACACTTTCATTATTAGGCTGCTAACTGTTTATAAGCATGATGATTTTTTCAGCTGATCATTTAATCACACCACTTTGGCATCATAATAAATTTTTCCAAGTTCCTGATGACATGGTAGTGCTATTTCACCACATGGTAATACAACAAATACAATCCAACACTGGATTTTGAAGCCAACTCATGATTACTAAGGATAGTCTAAATTTCACATCAGCAGGGACAAGACAGCTAATTAATGAAATTTCAAAACCCTGAGACCTGGGACCTTGAGTTTGCTAAATATCATAAATAGATTCTTTTTCAAGGAGTGTTACCTATGCTTGATACTACAACTAAAAATGAGTTAAAAATTTGGGAAAAATATCCCAGTGGTGTGACTTCATTTTTGCACAGGACATAAAACAATGCATCTCTTCTCAAGGCAGTTAATGAAGCATAGTACATTCAAATAGGACTCAAAGTAGCAGAAAGGCAATTTAGCATCCCTGTCAGGACTCCCTGGCTGGAGCTGGCTGCGAGGGAAATGACTGAAATTCTCCTCTATTCGTAAAACCTCTAAATTAGTTTTATATGTGTTTATGACTTTCAGTCACCACACCAGCAATATCTATATTGCATTTGTGGAATTCTGGTCTCAGTTAAGGATGTAAAATTAACCCTGTTAAAAGAATTGTCAGTGTCTGAAATGAAGGGAAAATGCCTGGCCAAAACCACTTCTGTTTGATGGCCCTCTTCCATGTGTGCTCTTCAAATAGCTCTAATCAGCCTCTCCCTCCACTCAGAAGACTGTTGAAAACATGAGAATTAATTTTGAATTACGCAGGCTTTGAGCTGGTCTTTTAATTTTTCAGTTCTTTCCAAAACTCCCATTTTACCTGTATTGCTGCAGCTAGCTGCCCAGCATCAACATGTGGGCATTGGTTATACATCTCTCAATTCATTTTCCACACCCAGATGATCCCAAGTTAATGCAAATTGCACCATGTTGTTTCTTACAGCAATTTTATGACCAAACTATCCCCCAATGAAATTAATTCTGTCCCCTTCATCATGACTCAATTTGTGACATACACTTTCCTGAGACTGGCAGGTGCTTGCTCCAGGCTGCATTTAAGTCTGTGGGATGCATTGTTCACAAGTGATGTTTTACAACCAAATTAACATTTGTCAACAGCGACAAGAAAAAAATGGGACCCAGCTAATAAAATAAGAGAAGAAAAATGAACCTTGTCTCAATTTCATTGTCAGAAATAAAAAGCGAATGATGCCAGTTGGACAACACAGTTCTATTTCTTTACCTTTCCAGTATTTTATAGATACTTTAAATAACTTGGATGCACACTGGATCATGAGACTTTCCCTTGCAAATTATTGCAATAACCTTTGGTTAGCATCTATAGTTTAAAACACTGGGATGTTGCTGGGGTGCTCTTTTATGGCCCTGTCACCTTACTTAAAAGCTTCTCCACTGAACACCAAACTTTCAAAGCATACCAACATCTCTGCAGCTGACGCAGCCTCAATTCATAGCCTGCAGTCCCAGCCTCAGCAGAAGAGCCAGCCTCACTTACCAGTTCCCTGGGACCATATGGCTCGCAGAAAGTGACGGCGTTGCCGTGCATTATCACACCACACTGCTCCCCAACCTCGCAGTTACTGCACTCAGACCTGCAGGAAGAACACAACATGTTCAAAATGGAAATCAGAAACCATACGTTTGAGACCACATCAGGCTTGTAAAGTGTAAAACAAGACCTTTGTAGCTTGACAGTCAGATAAAGTGGACTGGTTTGTTATCATGGTGCTGAACGTAAAGGTTGAGCAACTGTACGTACGATGTACTGGAGCTGCCTCTCGAGAAAGGCCCTTGTGAATAAGTACTTGCTCTCTGCAAACTGTCCCCACTCCAAAAAGGAGTGTCCCTGCTCATTGACTGCAAAACCCTCACACCGTGGGAAACCAAGTTGAACTCTTACATATATAATTTACCCTGAAGTTACTCTTCTTCCAAAATCCTTATGCACATTTGACGTACCATATGTAAACCCACCACCACAGAGTTACCGTACAGAACAGCTCAGGAGAAGGAGGTAGGCTCAGCCCTCCTCCAGCCCCCAGGGTTATTTACCCCAAAGTGCAGATTTGAGCCTGCAGACCCTACCCAAAACGGGGCACCAAGAGGCTCCTACCACCCAGCTGCTGTAACACGTCTCTTGCTGCTGCTTTCTATTCATATTTGTTATATCCCATATTCCTGGTAACAGAGAGTTGCCACTCTGTTAACCTTTTAGGGGAAAAAGTGTGAAGAAAATCCCAGATAGGCTGGTAAGTGCTGCTAAGACAAGTAATTCAACCTCTCCTAATATTTCTTAATTTAAAATTAAGGACTTTGCAGGCAGCCTGACTGTGGAGCCTTCTCCTCACGTTTGAGGATCAGGGTATCGGCTCGTGGCATGAGCAGCACATTTTCAAAAGATCTCGGAGATGCTCCCAGCCCCTGACAAACTGCCTCCGATGGGGCTGACCAACATTGTCTTCAGGCATCCAGTGCCCAGCTTTGACATCGAACCTACAGGCAAACATTTGCTCCTGGAGCAACTCCATTATAAGCAAGGGTGAACTCACTCCAAGCCTTCCCATTTCTTGCTGATGTTTGTCTGTGCTTTGATAACTGGTATTTTTAGAGTTTTAAGTGCAATGGACTTATGTAAAGGTGTTTAGGCTTTTTTTTCTTTGGCTTCTCTCACACAGAGTGCCTCAGACTTGGCCACCCTTTCTGACTTATGAAGCCAGCAAAATACTCATTCCTGTATACACAGCCCAGATGCAGTTGAGTAGTGTGCAAAGGTTTGGTTTTCTTCTGTCTGTTCATTCTCCAGCTAATTTCTGGATGGCAGATCTTACAAGAAATTGGATGGAAAGAAAGAAATCCCAAGGAGATAGGGACTTGCTGTCCACATATGTGGTATAGTTTTCATTGATCATAGTTGATTCCTACGCAAATTTCCTTGGGTTTTTTTCACCTCTTTTCCTATTTTACATTGCTTGCTTGGTTTTTTTTCCATTAATAAGTGTTATGTTAAACCTCTGCAAGCCTTTCCGTAAACTACTTAAAGCAGGATTTTTCTGTTCCTGAATATGTGAAAACCATCAGCCCATCACGTTCCTGGATGGGGCAAATGAAATCTCCAGCTGCACTGCTAGGAAGAGGCTCATAGCGTTGTCAGCCACCCCATAGGGCTGAGGCAGCTTTTCCCTGCAGGCATCATGCAACCAAAAGGTCTGAGCAGGGAAGGATGGGCTGCTGAGAACCCAGGTAGTGATAAGAAATAACATATAGATTAATTTTTAAAGTATGTGTTTAACTTAGTGGAGCTACCTCCTGCTCTGCTCCTGCAGCAGACTGGGACTCCTCACCACTCCCTGGCTCCTGGGAGACCTTGCCAGGGCAGCAAAGCGTGGGGAACTTTCGGCAGAATGGGTTAACTCTGCGCAGCGTACAATACCCTGCACAACACCCTGCAGGTCTGTGAGTGCTAAGCTGTGCTGAGTGAGAGATGTTAGGTTTTCAGATGCATAGATGCGGTGAATAATTGATTGCATTTGTTATTTTAGGTCTCTTCTGTTGGTCCTGGGTGAATTCAGCGCAGGACTGGCTTTCTTATGCCCAAGTCCATTACAGAAGTCAAAGATGAATGCCTCTTTCCTGCTTTCCAAATCTCTCCCTTATTCTGAGATTTTATTAAAGGTCAGTTTCAGCTCCACTTCTCAAAACAAAGTCAGATGTAAAAAATCCTTGAGGTTTTTTTCCTGTATGAACATGTCAATAAAGTCATTCAGCAATTCACGCTGATAGGATTTAGTATTTTAGATTTAACTAGCAAAATTAAATCCTCTAATAAAGTAATGTAGTTCCTATTGACTTCAATGAGTTAATATTTACTTACACAAGCCACAGTGGCCCATAATTTTATTTGTCATTATAAGGTGAGAAGAGAACATGTGAGTGTGCCAAAGTGTACTTTAAGAGAAATACAGAAACGGAGTTCATGAAGGATGTGTTTTGTCGCTATCTAAATTTCACTTGATACCTAAACTCTGATAGCTGAGAACACAAGAACACTAGCTGGAAGAATATCTGGAATTCTGTAGGATTCTGGCTGTTTATGAGCATTATTTTCATTATCTGACCCTAGATTTTGGGGTTTCATAGTGGAGCATCTGCCTGAACTCCTGCTATATGCAGGGAGAGGCAGATATGGCAGGAAAACTTCGCCTATGAATACTATGCAGGGAACACTTAGTCCCTCATAAAAGGTCAGGCTACATAATCCAAGGGATATTTTAATTTTGTAATTCTCATATTTCAACGAATACGAAGTGATTCAGCTGTTTATCAAGTCTATTTCTGTAATGTGGTCTGGAAATCCAGAAACACCGTCTTTCTAATACGGCTCTTTCATCGTCACTCATCTTTTCTAGGATGACTCCTCTCATAAGAAATTGGATGGCTGTTGGTAATCCCGATTCAAACCTTAGAGCTCTCTTTGAAATGTATTACCTCTGACAATAAATTGCTCAGCAGCTTGACAGAAATGCATGAAGAGTAAGATAATTGATCTGCTGTTCCTTAGATCATCATCATTGTATTACGTGTTTAGAAATGATCCAATTTGCTCCTCTCCCGGTGCAGACAGGAAAGTTAATTTCTTTTCCATTTATACAAACAGGAGACAGTATTAATTGCCCTGGTTGGGTGCAGCTTTTCACATTATCTTTCTCACCTGTCTGGTCTAAAATCTTAGCATGTTAAAATCACTTCAGCTTTCTCTTCACAGTTGGTATTCGCTGCCACTGTTGACATGTGTCATATTCATCTAGGTGTCTTCTCTGCAGACCTGCCATCACTCTCATCTCTGGCTTAGAGAGTCCCACCTCTCTCTGCTATTGTTCTTCACTTTGCTGAAGGGGAAACATCTGGTGTTTCCTCATCCCTATTTGTCATCTTGTTTCCCTCTACAATACCTGAGTTTGTGGACATTATATTGACTGATGTCTTTTGTGATGTCTGGACTATAAAGAAGATAAACATCTCAAGCTGCCAAGAGATTTTAAAACATAAATCTTTCTGAAGTTTAATCCTGCAGTTTTAGTGCAATTTGGAAACCACTTTAGGACTTCTCTCTGCTGTCACAAAGCTTTCCTCCACCTCTTTGCCACTGGAAATATCACTGTACCTCTGCATGTCTCATATGCCATGAAGAAGTGATGGAACCTGTTTCTTATTGATTGATTTGACGTGCTCAGTTTTTCTTCCTGTTGTCTTTGAAGAGTATATCTTCTGTAAGTGATTGCTGTTTGGAATGCTGACAGGCTTTGAGATGAAACTGCATCAACTTGGGAAGGAGAGTTTAGCCAGCAACAAGCTTCTGTGCGGCGTCTTTCTTTTTAAAATGTACTGAATCCCCTGTTATCTACAGCCCTCCCGTTAAAACTGTTTTATACAGAAACATACATTAATGTCAGCATCTTTACTAATTTATGCATCTTCTTTTTCCCCTCTTTTTGTCTCAATCATTTATCATAGGATTAAACAGATTATTTTTTCTAGATTTGTTCTTGTGTGGCCTGTTTTAGTTGTTATATAGCACCTTTTTTACACTCTCCTCTGCAATTTCATGAGGTTACGTGGAGGCAAGATGATCACAGCAACAGGTGTTCAATGACCTAGACAGTCTTCCAGACATCAGCCCTACTGGACCTCTCCTCATCCAGCCACTCCCCGGCCTTTCCCTGGCAAGTAGTACATGGTGCAGATTTCCTTTCCCTAGAGAGGAACTCAATTACTTCCATGGTTCCTGAGCTTGCCGAACTAACACACTCCTATCAGTTCTCAGCAAGTCTCATGGACCACCAATCACCTATACTTACCTGCCTAATACATGTCAGACGTAAAATGTATTGGACATTTATAAATGTGTGAAGCGTATTTGTTTCACAAGCCAAAGAGATCTTTATAAAGTTGGTGGCAAATGAGATTCAAGAAGTGTGGAAATCTTTGCTTAAGTAAGCAGGCTTGTGCCTAAAGGTTGGGGACTTTGGAAATAATATTCTGACATGATTGCATGCTCGAAGAAAAGAATACAAAAATTAGTTGGACATATCACACAAGAAAGTCCTCGTGGTGGTTGAGTCCCAAGAAAATGAGACAGATGAGACATGCTCCCGTTCCTGCATTTCCAGCACAGAAATCCTCCCTGCTTCCTTCTCCTTATGTGTCCTCTCCTGCTGCCTCCTCCTCTCCTTGTCCTTTCCCACTTAGCGGTTTCTCCTGTTCTCTCTCAATCACCAACCTGTGATTTAGGCCAGAAACCCATTCCCAGATGCTGTGATTTTTCTGTTTACAAAGAGCCATATCCCAGCCTTCCCTTTCTTCTCCCCTTGCAGCTCCAGAAACACTCGTAGCTGCTCCTTCCCTGCTCCTGAGCCTCTCAACAAACAGATGGTTGCTGGGTGGGATGTATCTTTTAATGCATTTGAAAGAGCAGAAATCCATAAAAAAACAGGCAGTGACTCTCAAAATCATACAGTGCCCTTGTGCAAAATAGTTATTTGATGTGAGGCCTCTCCCAGTGATGGAGTGACACACCAGCTCTGCTGGGACTCATAAAATTAGACACACAGAGAAGCTATAAAATGCTTTCCTTGTGCACTTGGACTGTACGTCTCTGCCAGAGCTGCACATGCCAGGAAGAGGATCAGGAGGAGCAGGACAGTATTAATCACATCCAAGCCAGTGTTATGTAGGATTTGGGAAGAAAAGACCATAGGAAAATACAAATACTTCTCTTTTCATCTTTACACAAATAACGGTTTCAGAAATTATTAGAGTGGCTTAGTCTAACTGGCCCCTGGTGAGAAGGCACCGCTGGAGTATCGGTGCAGACAAGGCAGCTGCTGCCGCACGCTCCGAGCACAGCAGACCAGGGTCTGAGCAGGGCTGGAAATCCTGCGCTAGCAGATACTGCAATTGTTTGTGGTAAAGATGGGATTTTTAGCAGCTGCCAGGGGAAAAAATGCAATTTTAGGGTGGATGGCGTAGACTGTTAATAATCCCTGATTTAACTCCCAGTAGACAATCAAATGAGAATGAGCTTTCTGCCACTAAGCGGGTCTTCACTGGAAGCAGAGCTACTGTAGGAATCCTTTATGCAGGGAAGCTCATGACACCTCGTTACAGTTTTTTTTTTTTTTAACTTGTGCTCCATTTCTATACAGCATTGCTGAAGATGTTGGTTTCTGGTGTTAGTACAGGAAAACATGTGTCAGGATTGTGGTGAGGTTTGGGACTCTCTCCCAGTGCACACCTCTCTGCACTGAGCCACCAACCAAGGTGGGTCAAGGTTATTCCAGGGGGACAAAACCCAAATCTTGGGGACAAAAGGAGCAGGAGAGTGGGGGCTCTTTTAGTCTGAAATTTCTCTGTTGAGACTGCTATAAAGCAAGGATGAATTTAAAGATAAGAGAGCAATAGATAAATAAATTACGGAGGCTCCCAACAGACAGGCCCTCTGTGAGTTATGAGACATCTGCAGGGAAATAATGCCTCCTCTCATTTCTTTCCACTCAAGTCCATTTAACACTCTGCTGCTAAAGCTATCTACCTTGGCAGCTATTCTGTAACCCATTAAGAGTCCTTGATCTATTCATTCCCATAAAGAGGGGGTTTTTATATTACAGTATGCCAGGTCCTTAATGCATGTGTCCAGAAAAACATTTAAAGAGATGATACAAAAGGAACAAAAGGAGGAAAAATAGTAGGCACATACTAAAAAGTATTACAGTAAGTATGTGCAAAAGAAAAATATCCATAAAATTCTTAAACCACAATCTTTTTACATAAGATGGTGAAACTGTGAAAGACCTGCACAGATGGAAAACTGTGACAGGCCTTAATAAAAAGGAAAATGAAGTCAGATTTCACAGAACATATGTATTCCGAAGAAATGCAGGTAATTGCTAAAACGCCCGTTAAGAATCTATCTGAACAAGACAAACTAACCCAGTAAAATATTTCTGTGTCTTGTATGAATTAAATCAATAAAAATAATTGTATTTATGAAACAAGATTGGAAGGAATAGAAAACTCAGGAACAATCTCATATTAGAAAAAGGGGACTCCAACCTTCAAAACTTCATGTTAAGACCGATAGATGGGTTTATCTGGGTATAGTATGACCAGCAGAAATTTCACTATACAAAATAGAATTGGTTTTGTACTATAAGAGGCCTGTAACTTCCTCTTTTATGATGTACATACATATATCATATGAAATGGTACTCTATCACTGTGATCATTGTGGTGGTAAAATTATTAATATTTAAGATGGAGAGGTCTGGCTAAGAACCATCTTTGCTAAAAGAACATTCCTTCTGATTAAAAGCCAACAGTTTGCAATTGTTTCCCACTCACCACTTCAGAGCTCAGATGCCACTGGGTGTGCCGCTCCTACAGGCTCTGCCAACAGCCACCTCTCCATATTGGCATCTTATTTACTGTTGGAGTCCTTAGAACTGTGGCAGCGACTCAAGGAGTCCATCCCTGCCAGGGATGGATACCTGGCTTTAACAAGATTGAAATGATTGCTTCTCCTCAGCTCTTTCCTTGTTTTCTGAAACAGTGTATGGGTCAGGTCTCTGCCATCACTTGGCAGAGAGCGGGGGAGCAGAGGGGGAGATGCTGAGGGTGCTGAGGGACATGGTTTAGTGGTGGTTTTGGCAGTGTTACGTTTATGGTGGGACTCAATGATCTTAAAGGTCTCTTCCAACCTAGGTGATTCTATGATTCTATGCTCTCCGAGTGCTCTCTCGTTATGATCAGAGTTAATAAAGCTTCTGCCTGACCTGTCCTAAATTGTACTTGCCTTATTATGCACATGGAGTCCCGAGATTCTCCATCAGCATCTACTGGTTAAAGAATGATAACAACCCATGCTTGCTGTTTCAGATGTAGACTGTGATAATATGAAAGACCCTACTCAGGAATCCCATTGAAAGAAAAAGACCTAGGAATTGGGAGCTGCTGTACAGAGCTGGGAAGCGAAGGGTTTTACTTCCTATACAATACGAAAGTTTTGAAAAAATTTGCTTTCCTCAAAAAAACAAAAAAATCAACCATAAACATTTCCAGCAGCTGAAAATTAGATGGAGGTATTTAATTCCAGTTAAATTTTTCTTTTGGATGATTTGGAAACATTTGATTTCAATTTAGAATGAGTTTTTACTATAGTTAGCTTCACCAGAAATATGTACTACATGAACATGAAATAAAAAAAAGAATATTAAAAAACCAAAGTTTAATTATTGATATTCATCACCTTTCCCACAAAATGATGATGATTTCAAGAAACCAAAATCTTCATACAAAAACATTCACTGAGCTCAGCTCTACTCCTTCTTTCTATTTTTAGATTAATTTAAAATTTGAAGCCAATGAGAATTTGTCACTCACTTCAATGGGTTTAGAATTTCTTAGTCACTCATTAACCAATTAATTAATAAACTAATATATTCAGGTCCTAATGGAGTAAAGACACACATAAGCTTACACCAATGTGAGCTGGGGTATCTGGGAGTTAATATAATACAAATACTTCACTATAATAACCAAAATGTTTTCATTTGCTCAAACACGTATGAAGTGAAGCAGAAGTCTGAAACTCACCACATGGCAGGATTCAATTCTTGCTGATGATAAGAGTCAAAGTCATCTCGTAGGATAATGCTGTCACTGTGCATTTCAGCTACAAAGAAAAGAAAGCATTATATGAAAAAATCCAGTGTAATGAACCAGTGCTTTCTAAGTGCTGCCTTACCTAGAGCTAAAGTAATGCATTGTAAAATGAGGAAATCAGGTTTTTAAATCGTGCTAGTTACAAAAGCAGGGTTTTCTCAGCTACAGGTTTCTTTGCTTACTCTGGATCATAGTACCACATAAAATGAAGTCCATTCTACCACCAAAGTGCGATGACTATGAACAGATGCAGTCACCAAATACATACTAAATGTTTTAAGACCTTTTGTTCCAAATTTTTGGTTGCTCTGAATGTGCAGAAAAAGTCCTTCCAATTCTAGATTTTGGAAACACCGGCACAAGGAGGGATGTGATGTCCTAGCGTGTGTACTAGTGAGGGGGTTCATTCTGATAACTCATAAGCAAAAATCCATGAGCTCATTGGAATTTCTCTGGTCCTATCAGTGGAGCTGGTATTAAAGGTCAGCTCGTGTAAGGAATATGAATTGTGAGTTATGTTACGCAAATGTTTCTAACCTTGTAAGTCTGCAAGCTTTGGACTCCATCCTTCCCCCTAGATTTCCTGTATCATTTATGTATGATGACAAAAAAAGAAAAAAAAAAATATCCCCAAACTTTGGCAGCTGTATTTGTATTAGACCTTTCTCTACAAATACTTCCATTAAACAAACGAAGTGACTGTCAGCTGCCATTCAAACAGAGCAAGGATGCCAAAACCTGTCCCAGATTAATCAACTTGCAATGCACAGGTTAATAGATGCAGGGCTGGAGCTCTGCTATGTGCTCTGTGCTCTGCTCGGAGAGCAGGAGCGGCAGTGCCCCACTCCTGGGTGCACCCCTGGGACAAAACCTTCCTCCCAGTGACCTAGCACTGGTGTGACGGGGCTGCCCCACACTGGGGGTTGCGGGTCCTCATGCAAACAGATGTTGTATTACATGGCTGGGAAGAAAAGCTCTGCAGCAAGATATGCTCGCATTGCAAGGGCTCAAAGGCAATAAACAAACAGCAATAAAAATCACAATGAAAAAACAACTAATCAGAATTAGACATAATTCAAGTCATTTTATATGAGTCTCATTTTTATTTGAATTCCCCAGAGCTAGTTTCACACGACCTTACAGATTGTCTATTACAATAAAGTTAGTGATTCTGAGTTTCAGTAATAAGAATGACAAATCACCTACCTAGGTGAGGATGTAAGGGAGCTTCTGTCGGGGCTGTGGAGAACAAAGACACACAGTGCATGAATATCTTCTATGATCAGGGCTTAATTGCAGCATTAAAAATCGATACAGCATAAAACAAATTGTACAGTACATGTTCTCTTAAGTCAACTATCCCGAAATATGAAAAATACGATACATGCTGAAAGTTATAAAAATCTAATAGGAAAGAAAAAATAAATATTTTCTAATTAAAATAAGCATCAATAATAAATGAAAGACAGAAACAGTTGTACAGCATGGCAAGAAAGGTCACTTCTAGTCTAGGATTATGAGATATTATTAGAAATAACTTGGATTACGATTTAGTAATTCAATGATTGACTAAGAGAGTGGAAATTGGGCTGAACAAAAGAAATAGTCTAGGGGAGGAAAAAATGCCACACTTTAACCCTTTATACTGCACTGGACAACCCATTTTGGGTAGGTGGGCTGTGAAATGACAAAACTTGATTAAGTAGTCTTCTCCTAACACTTTGCAACAGGAGTCTTGGTGTAAAATTACACAAATTAAAATAGAATGTGTCTGTAAGGGCAAATCTACGTAAGAAATACGGAGGAGTCTAGAAGGTGGCTACAGAGTCTGTTAGATACTCCATGGCAGCTACTACATGCATAGACTTGCCCAATCTTAAACCCAAAGTAGGTTACACCTCTTCCATGGAGGCAAAGACGGTGCATACAAGCAAGCTCTTATGGAGCAGGTTCCTTGTCTGTCTCTCAGTACCTTGTCCGTGCAGCTGTAGTTCTAGCTGTATTTTGTACTTTGGTAAATAGAACACCAAAAAAAGAGAATTTTTGAAGCCAGGGTTCTTTTGATGATTCTGTGTTTCTTCTTGGCACTGACCTAAATTGTATCAGTACTCCTGATTTCTTCAGCATATTTGCAAGAAATGACTGAAGTACTGCAATTTCTGTCATAACATCTGACAAATTAAAAATAGATTAAAAATAAACATAAAAATGAATGCAGCAATCTGTGTAGGGTCCTTACACATAGTCATTTGAATAGAAAGTCCAACACAAATCTCAAGAATTTTGTTTTCTCTTCCTGCTTTCTCCTTAAACACTGGGTTTGCATGGAGGCGTGACATTCTGTAATGTAATTGCAACATTTCATGGGGAAGTTGGTGATTAAGAAGGCTGAGCAAGAAAGAACTGAGGTATCTGCAGACCAGAAAAGGATGGCAAGCAGTCTGGATTTAGCTTAGACAGAAACCTTTGATTTAACTGACTTATAACTTGGAAGACTGACAGGTTTTACTCTATTGAGTAACCTTACATATATATATATAGACAATGCGAAAACAACCACAGAACCACTGAAAGCTTTACTTCAGCGAAGAGCAAAGGCATTCTTAAGAGTCTGATGCTGAATACACATTGCAGACATGCAGAAATATGAAATCTTTTTTTTTCTTTATGCAGCTAACTTGCTCAATTTTTTATACAAGAAACTTATCCATGGCATCTTGTCTTCCCAGCAGAAATGCCGATAACGATTCAAGCAATAGCCAAGACCTCTCATCATGACGGTACAAAATCTGGAGCAATACAACTCCCATTGCACATTAAGCTTGGCACTGCCTCCAGGGTAACACTGGGCTGCACTCGTGGGTGCTACACAGGAAAAGGCTGCATTTGTCATTACAGTTCCAGGCATTGTTTTTCTCCATGGAGGCATGTATAAATTGCTCTGGAAAACTTTAAAAACCTTTTTGCACAGAAGAAATGGATTAAACTGGATTAACTGAATTATTTCCCAGATCGAGCAATGCAAGTTGTTCTGGATTTTGCCTGTAGGAAAATAAGTACATTATGGCATGGGATTTTAAATACTCCTCATGTTGTAAGAGGCCAAGCTTAAAATAAGACCTCTGTCTCTGATGCTCTGTATTACTCCTTTTCATTAGTTCCAGATTATCACTAAGTGATGATCCATTGTGAACACAGGTGTGGCTGACAGCCACTCTGTTAGCGCTAATCTGTGAGGAGGATGCTTGGGTCAGGCCACATCATGGGCAGACTCATTAATTGGCCAAGCAAATTTCATTAGCCTTTGAGAGTAACTCAATTGAAAGAGACCTTCCTCTCCAACGAGAGCGGTTCAGAACTCAAAATGAAAATGAAAGACTAGGCTCTTATTCATCCCAGGTCACTTGGCATTGCTTTTTGGAAAAGGCTTTCTGCGGCAGGCGGTCCAGCCCAGGTGTCCTGGTCTGAGGACACCAGGACACCACAAGACCAGGATACACACAATCACTAATGATACTTTCCAAAGTTATTGTGAAAATTTCAGCATTCAGGCCAAAGGCACAGGTATAGCACAAACCTGGTATCTTTACATTTGCAAACTCCTTTGACTTTGGCATTTTTTAAAAATATAACTAGTTTTTAGGGTGATTAAAGAATACAAAATTGGGATCTGAGAATTTTTCCTAAAACAGCTCTTCAATTATATGCATAATATATTGCAAAAGAAATCTGCTTATCAATAGACAGAAACAAAGGAAATTGTGCAGATACATACTAGTGTTACTGATCACTCAAAAAAATAAAGGTGGCTTTAAGCAAACACTTAATGTTGGACAAAAAGTTATTCTTACAAATAAAGACTTTATGTTGAGGAGTGGTTACATTTCCCAAATCTTTACAAGATCTGAGAAGCCCAAGCATGTTTGCCTCAAGTATTCCTTAATCTAATTTGTTATTCAAATTTTAGAGCTCAATATGACAAAAGGCTGTGAAGGTACTGTTTAATGAGTGATAAACCTAGATTTTAATATCCCTATGAATAAATTCTGTATTACATTTTATATTTAATTGCAAACAGCACTGTTGATCTTCAAGTGTTGTGGTTAAGGTTCCCAAAATACTAGAAATTTAGAACATCACACAAAATCAATTGTAGTAGTTTTAAAATATTTTCAGATCTGCCTTTTTTATCAATTTCATAGAGTCATAGCATAGTTTGGGTTGGAAGAGACATTTAAAGGTCATCTCGTCCAACTCCCCTGCAATGAGCAGGGACATCTTCAACTAGATCAGGTTGCTCAGAGCTCCGTCCAACCTGACCCTGAATGTTTCCAGGGATGGGACATCTACAGCCTCTCTGGGCAACCTGTTCCAGTGTTTCACGACCCGCATTGTAAAAAAATTCTTCCTTAAATCTAGTCTCTTTTAGTTTAAAACCATTACCCCTTGTCCGATCGCAACAGGAGCTGCTAAAAAGTTTCTCCCCATCTTTCTTATAAGCTCTCTTTAAGTACTGGAAGGCCACTATAAGGTCTGCCCAGAGTCTTCTCTTCTCCAGGCTGAACAACCCCAACTCTCTCAGCCTGTCCTCATAGGAGAGGTGCTCTAACCCTCTGATCATCTTCATGGTCCTCCTCTGGACACGGTCCAACAGGTCCTTGTCCTTATTGTGCTGAGGACTCCAGAGCTGGACGCAGTACTCCAGGTGGGGTCTCACCAGAGCGGAGTAGAGGGCCAGAATCGCCTCCCTTGACCTGCTGGACATGCTTCCTTTTATGTAGCCCAGGATACAGTTGGCCTTCTGGGCTGTGCGTGCATAGTGCCGGCTCATGTCCAGTTTTTCATCCACCAGTACCCCCATATCCTTCTCGGCAGGGCTGCTCTCAACCCCTTCATCCCCCAGCCTGTATTGATACCAGGGGTTGCCCCAACCCAGGTGCAGGAATTTATAGAACTACTTATCTTAAAAGAATACGGATTGTACACTAGGCCGTACAGCATGGTTGAAGTCAAATCGAGTTTCCTTGCATAACATGACAAAGCTAAAAAATATTATATGGGGCAGAGTAGCTATACAGTGCAAAAATGCAAAACATTTACAAATTAAAAAGAATTATACAATACTTCAGACTGAGAGGGGGGAAAAAGGTCATCTTAGTTTATGTTTTAAACCATGATTCACTTTCTTAGATGTTCCTTAGGCACTTCTTTGGATGGTTTTAAATTTAGAATCAGTATTTACGTGGTTCCACAATGCATCTTAGCTTGAATGAGAATGTCGTACCTTTTTTAAAAAGTAAAGTAAATTAATTTATTATTTTATTTTTAACTAGCACCGTGGGTATATAAACAGCTTTATAAGAGACAAATTGTACTCAGCAAAGAATGGAAATGGAGCTCAACCGAGTTCACAATCCAAGAGACATGAGCAAATACAATATGAGAAAATGTAAGGAAATGTAGGATCCTTGCCTTGCAAGACAAAGCAATCCCTTTGGTAAGGAAAAGCACAGAAGAAAGTACACAGCACAAAGTGATTCAGAGAGAGAAAGGGCACAGTCAAACTGGAAGCGTGAGAAACTTGAGGAAAGTAATGGGGAATTCAGAAGTCAATGGGGTCATTGTGGGGCTCTGTGTCAATGGGATGGGGGAGAATGAAGGCATCTTTTGGAGTAAAAGGTTAAAATTTTCTGTAGATGAAGTAAGGCTACTGAAAGGTTAAACCAACAGAAAAATATGCCCTGTTTTGATTAAACTGGAAGGGAGGGAAATAGGAGAGAAGTGGGAAGGGATTGTCATCTTCAGATAGAGGAGCTGGAATACAAGGAGGGAAACAAGATTTGGTTATGGTCCTGATGTCAGTGGAAAAATAAGAACCAAAATCATTAAACATGGTAATGACTAACTGTTAAGCAAAACCAGTCTTCATTCAGAAAAAAAAGAGCTAACATAATGCAAATTACACACATGTTTCAGCAAGATCAGTTTGTACTATTGACACCCATATTCCATAGATCTGCAGGGTCAAACCTGTGTTCAGGGATAGGTAGCACAAGAAAACATTCCTAAAACTCACTGAAAAGTAAATAGACTTTTTGGTTTTTTTTAAATTTTTCCAGAACCCTGGACTTTTTAAAAAAAATTAAAGCAAAAGTGAATTACAGAAACACAAATGCTGAAATGATCCCAGACAAACACCGTGCTCAGAGTTCAGCAGCCAGCAGCCATTAGCTGTTGCTTATCAATTCATCACAAACGAGATGTGGAGATAGGTATGTTCTGATTATGAAAAAGTCTAGCCTCCTTGTCATTAGCAGCCAGATGAAGATGAAAAAGAAAATTAATGCTTTTATTTAGACTCCTGCCAATACTTTCTCTCTACTGGTAAACAAAGTCGCTATTGAATGATAGAAGCTGAACATCCCCCTAGAGAGAGTCAGTGTGTCGCCCGAGGGCTGCATTATTTTCCCTGACACATAAGCCAAGGAACAATATGTCAGCTCTGAACTCCAGTCTTCTGTTTTGTGAAATACTGCTCTGGTCAAGCCTGAGAGCCTGCAATCTGTTTTGCATTTGTTTTTCAGAGTGTTCTTAAATCCATATTTACAAGCTACAAAACACGCCTAAAAGGTCTTCCACAAACATTCAGGCAGAGGCTATCAAATAAAAGAGAGTTTGGGCCAGTTCTCAGGATTTACTTTCATATGGAGACATCTGTCACACACTAGAGTGGTTTCTTAAGAAAGGAATCCCAATCCTGTAATTTGTGGCATTGAGTATGAGATTATATAAAATTCTGGGAACTATGCTGCAAGGAATGATTTTGCAGTAGGAGGGAATGACATCCTTCATCTTTTCCACATTTTACATGTTCCTGTTCCGAGATTCTTCTCTAGTCAGTCAGAACTAAATTACATGCTCACAAATCTCCGAGTGTGGTCCTTATTCCAAAGAATTGTGCTACTGGTCCAAAGGTACATAGTGTACCGGGGAAATGGTCTCCTTAGCCCTTCAACACCTACTTGGTGCGGTAAAGGCAGGTGGGGTTGTGTGACGCGAGTGCTGGCTGCATCCATCCCTGCACCGCGCGCTGCTCCGCCCAGCAGCATCGCTGTATTCACACAGACCTAAAGGCTTTTCAGTTCTACAGTGCAATGCAGCCAGGTCTGATGTATTGCCAACTCCATTTTAATTGTGCTAGTTTATTAATGTGTGATTTTTGTTCTACTCAAGCCAGGAATAAATATGAATCAATCTGTACATCTACCTTATTTTCCATTTATTTTGTTATTAGATCAACAAGTTAAAGAGATTGTTAATTAAAAATATTATTGGCAAAGTATCATCAGTCATTAACATTATTCATCCTCAAAAGTATTTCTAAGACATCTATCTTTTCTTGGGCTATTCAGTTTTTGTTTTCTTGCCTATTTGTGCTGGATTAACTCTTTTGTCTGATAATTTTTCTCTCTCCTTTCTTCAATATCCAATAAAATTCTTATAAACTTTAAAAGCTTACATTGGTTCTCAAAGATCTCTCTAGCTTCCTGAAATATTTATTATATGCTGAATACACAGCTTTTCAAGCAATTATTCTACTGTCCTTGGTGTCTTTTCCTACGGTATCATTCCTTATTCCATTTACATTACACATAGGGCTGCTTGGTTGGCATTGCCATTCCTTAATGCTGCCCTTTATCATCCTCTAATTCTCTTCAAAATAAGAATTACACTTTCCTTTCACTGGACAAATCCCATTAACTCTAGTAGGATTTACTAATGCACATCTGAGGGTGGACAGTCACAGTGAACATGATTTCTGAGATTCTTTGCTACTTTCACGTCTTCATGTATATCCTTTGTAGTAGTTATTATGAAGTCTGATATCATCTCCAGTGGACATACTTATTAAAAAGATGTCCTGGAATAACACTATGAAGTTGCCCTGTGGTTTTATTTTCTTTACTTAATATGTCACATCATTCACTACAGCATTTCAGTATAGTAATGTTTAGGGCCAGAAACAAACCATAACATCTCATTTATGTCAATCTACCTTGCTGGTTTGCATATACATCTTAATAATATATTTGCTTCTAAATAAATTCACTAATTCTTTCTGAAAGAATCATTTGTTTATATTAATAGTGTTGATGAAACTCTGATTGTCTTCATGGAATAAAAGAAGCAAAGTTTGCTTCAAAGAAAGCATCTTTTATTTGAATAGAAAAATTGATCCTAACAGTACAAGAGGTATAATTGTACACACTGGTTTGGGGGACTAATGCAATGCGCATTGTCTGCTTAAGAAATAAGACCAAAAGGGCAGAGGACGTCCTGGTGCTGGAATGGACGGGAGGAAGGCCAATGGGTAATGGGGTCGTTGACTATCTGGGTTAGAAGAACTGTGGCCCAGCTAGGAAACTAAGGGAGAGAGGCCTCAGTGAGGATAAAAATCTTGGAAAAGGACCAAGAGAACCTGTGAGAAGCTTGCACATCAGTATTGCAGGGAAATTTGATGACTGATTACACGGCTGTCATGCACTGCGGACCGCTCACAGAACAGTACCTGCGGGTGATCTTTGACTAACTGAAATCTGATGTTTGCAGAGTTACCACAATGACATCAAATGTTTTGGAGAAGACAAATCCAGAAAGTCTCTGAAGTGACTATGTATAAAGCGAAGAGAATTGCTGGGAAAATCACAGGAAACAAAAGTCATGAGGATGTGGGAGACTACAACAAGGTGGGGAAGCTGGAGGCTCTTTCAGGGAAGTGGTGCAGGATGTGGCTATCAGTGGCCAGGTGGGAGGAGGAGGAAAAGGGACTATTACAGCTGAGCAGCCAGTGAAGGCCCACGGATGGCACATCTCAGCATCTTTTATTCTCTACACACAAGCGATATACAAATCCCATTTTCTCCTTGTCCTGCAGAGTCCCTGTGAACTCGGGTTCACAGCACGCACTACTGTAAGAACTTACTGTTCTTACTGTTGCTAAAATGTTGATTTGAGGTTAGGTTATGCTCCAAAATTGGAGAAATGTAAAGCAGAGAAGGGTGACAGAATTACAATTTCTGCTGTCAGCTCTCCTACTAAAATCTGCATATCTGAAGGAAGGACTGTCAAAGCCTGTATGGATGGATTTCTACTCACTAGTCTCTGTTTATCAAGGTATTTTCTTCTAGCAGGGAGAAATCTTGTTGCTTTGTCCATATTCGCCTTGAGCATGCTGCCAGTTCTGACACTGATAGTCATATATTTCCTTTCAGCTTGCCTGCACGTAGCTTTCATAGAATCATAGAATGGTTTAGGGTGGAAGGGATCTTAAAGATCATCTAGTTCCAACTCCCCTGCCATGGGCAGGAATACCTCCCACTAGACCAGGTTGCTCAGCTTTCATCGTGCTGCTCACATAGCTTTCATCATGCTCGTCACTGCCAGCTCTCTGTCACTCTGCCATCAATATGTCTTTTATTCCTTCTCCTTTCCTTACCTGTTCTGGCAACCACGGACTGCCTTTGGCCACAGTGCACTCACTAGGCAGCCGTGCTTTGGAGAGCTTCATCTGTTTATGAGGCTTTTCCACCTTTTATGCTAATGACTCTGCATATTGATTTTTCCTCTCTTGACCTGTGTCCATCCAGTGAGTAGCCTGTGTGAGATATCCTCACCGTCCTCCTTAGCACATCCCAAATGGTGATCCTGCCAACACTTCTGTTCTCAAATCCCTTATACTAGTCACTGAAACACTACTCTTCCACATCCACATTATGGGGGCACAATTTATTTCCTGTTCTGAATATCAAATGCATTTTGGTAATTTCTCCAGATGTTTTTTCCTCTCCCACAGTAAAAATACCAATACACGCTTGGCCCAGTCATCTTCCACCCAGACCATTCTCACACTCCCTTGTGAATGACAGCACCTGTGTTATATTTTTCTAATTCATTCAAAATATAACTAACTTCCTAGCTTGTAAGCTAACATCTTCAGTCACCTCTCTGAATCCCCCTTCCTACTTCCCATTGAAATATTAAAATACTGGAAACTCAAATGCTGAAATTGAAAACTGAAATACTTTCCCCTCATTTTCATGGAGGTAGTGTTCATATCTTATACGAATAACTCCATATATGCTCCTGACATAATGTTCAACAGCTTCTTATTGCACAAGCCATTCCATAGATATTCCCAAACTCATAGGAAAAAAACACTATAGCTCTAATGCCCCCAAAAGATGGGGTTTTTTGGGGATTTTCTCTTGTTTGCTAATATGACAACACATTTCTAATTTTGAAATATTTATTTTAGAGTGGCTGGCCCATGTTTCACTGTCTCTTTTCACATGGAAGTACCACTGCAATTTTGTGGAGAAAACTGGATCAGCATAGAAATTCCTTTCTCTCCTGTACCAAAAATGATAGATACCACTTCTACTTCCCACTGGTTTAATGAGGCAGGTTCAAAGCAGTGTACTGTTTGTAGACAACAGCTGACAACAGGACATTTACTTTTAGGTTATTCATCAAAAGGATATATATGATAAGGTGTGCAAACAATTAGATTTGTAAAGTTTGTCTAAGTCAAACTTTTTGTTTAGCTATAAAAATGATCAAATGTTGTAGGTGACGGGCAAAAATTTGATGGCCTACTTTCACAAAATGGGAAGGCAGGTTCTTCACAAAGATACGTGTGAGCTGGATGGTAAACAAAGCTTTTGCTGCAGGCATATTGCATTTTTTGCTTATAGTTAATACAGTGAGAGTTAAAACTCAGCTTGTGGTTTTGATAAAAAACAAATGTTAGTTGTTACAGGCTGATTTCAGGTAAGTGTATAACACAATAGGTTTTACTTTAACTTTTGTATATTCCCCAACGTTTAGCAGAGAGGACAGAGGGGTTTCCCAGATAACTACTGGGAAGTATGAAGCCAAAGAAAGTATCAGTTTTAAGAATATAAATAAGATCCTGATACTAAGTTTTCTACAAAACAGCTTTCATGATGAGTAACACTGACATGCAAGTACAGTGGAAAACCACATTTGCCAGATATTTTTAATATGATGGTGGCTCTTACCTCCCTGTTCACACAGCTGTTGTGCTAAGGCATCCTTGAATATAACTTGGCCCCTATGAGTAGCTGTAGCCCTGTGAACATGAAAAAGACAACAATAAATAATGTAGTATACTTATTTATATATGCATATGTATATCTATATGCATGACTAATCAAATCAGGAGTCCCGTTCCGCTTTCTTCCTGTGTTCTTCTCTCTGTACCCTTTTAAATTCATAGAATAATTTGTAGAAATTGCTTCTGTGCACAGAAAAAGAAAAGTTTCTAAACCAAAATGGCTTGGTTGGTAATAAAAAGCACTGACACAGGGACTGAATGAAGGCCATGAGCAGAAGTAAGCATATCGCAAAGCTAAGCACATCACTCTGCCTGAGAAGTCATACCTGTCTCCATGCAGAACAGAAGAAATGGTTGCAGAGCTGCTGCCCTGTGAAATGAATAGTCACACAATCCAATAGGCAATAGCAATGGCAGTACTGTTATATGCTACTGATAGGAATGTAGAGCTTGAATGGGTGACCAGAAATCCACTCTGGAAACAAAGGGAGAGACAAGTAACCTCTCTGCCCCAGGCCTCTATCAAACATCTCCAAAAGAAGGAGAATCTACAACATTATTTGCTGTGCTGCATTGGGTTTTGCTGCTATTTTATTTGTTCTTTCTTTTTATTTCCCTCATTGTACAGACAAGCTAAAATGGATTACTGTCTCTTTTTTTTTTTTTTTTTTTATTTTTTTTTTTTTTTTTTTAAAATCATCATCATTCTTTATCTTTTTTTTTTCCTCAAAGTAAGAAGCCCGGTACCTTCACACTACCTGTCCTCTAACCGTTCACTTTCTGGACAACATACTGTTTTCTTTGTCTCCTCTGGTCTCAGTCTGTCTCCATTTTGAGGAAGTGACATGCCTATAGCTGCACATAGAGTTTCTATACTTGAGATCTCACCAGTTTTGTCTAAAGAATAATTATTTCCCATTAATGACCCACAGCTGACAGACCAGCTAATGCACCATGGAGAAAGATTTGCCATTTTGTTTTCTTATAATCAGCTAGAAATACAATGCAATTTGATTTGTTTTTCACTTACAGAGCTGTCATGCTAACAGTGCTAGTTATTCTTTATTTCCAACTGCTTATTTCTTCCCTGTTTTCTAAGTGTAGTACTTCACAACTTCAGTTTTGTCTCAGAGATTTCAAAACCTTTCAGTATTTGCCAGTGTTGCCTCTGAAGTCTGATTTCTTGCAGCCGAAGTTCTTCCATTATCTGTCTAGACTCATACACACTCTTCATACGTGTCCTTTATCCTTTCTCCAAGTCAGTACTGAAAATAATTAACATTAATGGGCTCAAGATAGATCCATATGAACTCCTTGAAATAGCCTCTCAGTTCAACCGTAAGACATTGAAAGTTACTTTATGAGTGTGGTTTTTCATCCAGCTGTGTGCCCTTTCTAATGGAGCATGCCTTGCTTGCTTATGAAAACATCAGGAAGAACCATAAAGGAATGGTCCAAAAGGAAAGTCAAACTGTATCATTTTTTTCTTGGCTACTAGGCCAGTTACACTAACAAGGAAGAACAACAAAAGTAGTACATATAATATGTATACGTGGATTCTCAAGGTAAAACCCACCGGCAAACTGTCAGAGTACAAACAGGAGTAAACGAAAACTCCTCAGGGATCTAATTTGCTTCCTGCTCATTTAGAAAAGCTCTACTTACACCAATGTGTGTGTCCAGAAATGCAAAACTATGGCCACCTGATGCTCCTAGGGCTTTTAGGGCACTCCCTTCCTCTGCGTATGGAAGGAGAGTTGTGTTGGTTTTTCCGTCTGCTTGGACTTTCAGAGGCATACGTAAAGTGGGAGACTTGCCTCACCTGGTAGCGGCAGTATTTTGGCCACAGTCCCAGGATCACATTACCAGTGTGAGATTTTGGTTGTAGTCCCTACCACGTGCATCATGAAAACTATTTTAGAATTTCCAACACTTCTGTAAAATACAGCAAAACATCATGCCATAGCTCTTCATTAGCATTTCTTCATCTGCTGTCATGACCAGTGACCGTACCAAGTACAGAGTAAAATAAAAACAAATATATTGCCCCAGTGCATAAAGAAAGGCAAGAGAGCAGAGACTTCAAGTCTCATTTAAAAGTATGAACTAAAGTATTTGTTAAAGCTCTGCTGTGATGAATATGCAAGAAACCATGATCACTACATACATTTCTGCAATTTTCCTTGCAGGCATATGCAGACACACAAGTCAGAACGGGACCAAACAATCTCCAAAATCAAACATGTGCCCAGGTTTCTTTAAAAAGACCAGATATGGTGATTTCCTCTAGCAGACGAAATGACAGGGCATCCCACAGCCAACTTTGGGTGCAACCCAGCACAAACAGCCACAGTTTGCAAATAGGTTTCATTGTGGGAGTTACACGTTTTGAGCAAAAAAACCTGGCTGACTGTGCTCCTGGGCACATATGAGAAAATGCCAGACCTAAGGCACAGAAGGTATTTTGTACAACATTCCTGTCCTTCTCCCAGGCCGGCAGAGTGAAAGAGAGGGCTCTTTGCAGACAGCCAGAAAGAACACTTACATTAGCAGTGGACTGAGACTTCAGAGATGCTGTTTATGAAGCAGCCCAGGACACAATTCAGGATGTATGCAACAACGACGGCAACCACAAAATTCCTTTATGAGGCAGATAGGAGCAAACTCTCAAAACATGGACCACATGCAGAGGGGAGCTCGACTATGTGTCTGAATGCAAACAAATACCAAATAATACTGATAATACCAAACTCTGTACTGTTTACTGGATCTCTGCATGCGTGTGAGAAAAAGGGGATTTGGGGAGCGAGCCAGCAGCCAGTTGAATGATCTGCATCTTTCTGTGTCTATCATCTCTTGTTTGATAATGCAGACTAGGAGCCAATTATTGCTGCTCCATAGCAGGAGCAAGCTGCACCCTGGGGACAACAGTGCCGTGCAGTAAGGGCATCGCTTCCTACAGCATATCCTCGCATTAGCATTACTTTTGCAATGGGCATACGCGTGAGTTGTGCACCGGGCGGCGCAGCTTCTGAGAATTACTAAGGGTATTGCTTCTGTCAGTTTTCCAGTATTATCTGCTTGTTTTTCTCTGTATTTATGCTTTATTCATGGAGCAAATGACAATAATGCAGTGCAATTATGCATGAACTAAGCTACTTTTAGAAAGAAGTGCAAAACATGCCTTTTCTGTATTGAAGTTTCTTTGTTGGTGATGTTCCTACCTGACAGGTGAGATTAATGGAACAGGATCATGAATTGAGCTTTTTCTTTTTTAAAAATATGCAATGTATCCAAAAACATATCCATCCCTATGTGGACACTCAAGTATAAAAAATAGACAATAATATAGTAATTCTAATAAAAATAATACTGGCAAATAATAACACGACTCTACTAGAGAAAGAAAATTATTCAGCTGTTAATTGTGGGGGGTTGTTTTCTTGATGTGTATATTTATTAACTGATACCCATGCTGTTTTTCAAAAGTTTCTGTACAGTCTTTAATGTAGTTAAATATTGCTTAGATGAAGGGAACTTAATATTAATTGGTGTTACACCACATCAGTCTATAGTCCCACTCTGTCGTTGTATGCTACTTATTTTCCGCTAAAGGGCAAGTGACTAATCAGATCTAACCTGTCAGTCAGCCAAAAGGCAAGATGCACGCTCCGTGTGTCCCCAGAGGTAATTCCTCACTAGGAATGAATCTTTCCAAGAGGGTAGAGAAGCAAAAGAAAAATGGGAGGCAACAGGAACATCCCGACAAGGTAAGTGAGAGTTTTGAAAGAAAAACAACTTAGAGGTAATAAGGTTCCTCTTTATATTAACTTCACACTTCCATTAGACTAGATGTATTAGTCTGCTTGGGGCTATGCAAGAGAGAGAAGAAAATGTATTCTTAAAAGTAGCAAGAGGAGATAAACTGCTGACAGAGGAAGAAAGAAGTCTGAACACAAGAAGACTATAGCAGGTGTCAAGGCTCCCTGTCAGTTCAAGGCAGTGCTAACCCCACGCTTCAATTACAGCAACTCTGTAAGGAATTTTGCTTCCTAAGCCACAACTATTCAAGTTGAAATCAGGTGCCAATAAAGACTTAGATTGTCTGTCACTGAAAAGCAAAAAAGAAATATGACTTGCTGATTCTCTACTTGAACTATATATAATCCACGTCACCTGTGAAAGAGGACTTGAAGTGCCACCTTACTCAAGTGCCAACAAGCTTAAAAACACTTTGTTCGAGTGCATTATTGCCAGCTCCTCTGAACATAGTCTAAGTAATATCAATTTGTCCCCTGTGCGATGACACAAATCGTTCCAGGTGATTTGGGAGAAAGAAATCCAGAGGCACTTGAATACTGTCATGAACCTGTAGACAGAGAGACGTCCCGCCTGTTGATTAGATGCAGCATGGTGACCTAGGCCAAGGAGCAGAGTACCTGTCCCAGGTCCCTGAAACTGCCACCATTTGGTCATGCTCTGGGGTTCGCACGCCTGGCGCTCACTCTGCCCTTACAGGGGCGCTTGGCATCTGCGCCTTCCCCTGGCGAGGGAAGGCACTGGGACAAATTCATTTGGGAGGGGGCTGGGAAGAGACCCAAGTTTCCTACAGTAAAATAACCCATCTCATGACACTTCTAAAAAGCTTTTCAACAGGATCAAGGAAAACAAGGTTATTTTTTTAGCTCACACTAGCAGAGTTTAACCCTGTGCCCGCTGCTAGCAGCTGCACTTCATATCTGTATGCAGCGGTTCGTGACTGCTTCCACCGGAGGAAATTCAGGATGACATCTGCAATGCCTGCTCCACGGAAACCAGTGACTGACTATACAAAGCTGAGATTGGTCTTCCCAAACCCCACAGTGCTGTGTCCCCAATCACGTCTGATGCACTGACAGCACAGACTGCGCTCCCTCCCTGTGACGGTGTGCTCCCCCCTCTCCAGGTGCCACCTGACCATTATCTCCCATCACCCTGTCTAAGCAATAACCAACTGTGGTGCTCATAATGGGTGCATCTAGCTGTGATGGTGGCATTTGGGGCTCAACGTGGTTTCAGGGGGACAGATAACACCACAATAGCCAAGGGCTAGCTTGAGCAATGCTGGTTCTGCGGTCAATACACAAATATGACTATCGGTCAATCATCTTACCCCCATAAATAGCAAACAGCCCAAGAGCCCTTTGAGCTCTCCTGAATGGCAGGAGGCTGCACGCCAGGATCTCCCCTTGAGTAGGGACGCCGCTCAAGGTTACTACTCCTTGAGGTTCAGAGATTCCTTGCCACGACAGATCCTCGGTAAGTAACTAATAGCATGCTAAATTTTGAAATTCTTAGCTAAGTGATATAAAGGATTGATTGCATGTATATAATCCTGTAGACATAAACCTTTGACCAAGTCTGGGGCTAAGATTGGATCCAGCCGCACCTAGACTCCTCTCTGAGAAGGAGTTTAGAAAGCAAGGGGGTCCTTTCTGAAACCCTGACTCAACAGGAGGGTCTCCCTGACAGCTCTGTCTGACCCTGTCCTCTCTGCAGTAAATAACCACGTGCGCCTTGCCATCGAATCTCATTAAACTGTCGCACCTGCTATCAACTTTGTTAAATCATTGTTTTCTATCAATAAACATATCGCTGCTTCTCTCTTACGAGTGAAGTGCATCACTCTATCCGTGACACCCCCTGTCGCTGCCAGGGAGATGGTTGGTGCTGGGCACCCAACGAGCCTGGGCGGGAACAGAAAACAAAGCAATGCATCCCCAATAATTGCGGTTGTGATTTTATATTGAGGTAGCTCGTATTTCACATTGGATTCGCATGCATTGCTAACACATTTTCATTAACAGGCTGCATATTAAAGCAAGTGTTTGAGCCGGGGAGAGCACAGCAGGGCAGGAGGGTACATGGGACTGAGCCTTGCACAGGCACTGCCCGTGCTGCCTGGCTCTGCCTGCTTCACGTGCAGAAAGGCTGCCTGGCAGCACTGCCCAGATATTTGCTCTCTTTGTGCAAATAAACTGGTTGATTGTTAATGCATTATTAAATTTGCATGACCATCCCGTCTCTGCTTGAAGGGTTGCCCTGTTTTAGCTGTTGTCTTTAAAAAAAAACCAAACCTCCCCAAAGTACTGCCTAATCAAGAGGTCTCCAAATAAAATAAATTCTGAAGCAAGATGAGGAATACGGTCTCTGGAGATGAAGTATACAGGGAAGTTGTCTGCAGTCTTTCTTGGCAGGAGTGTGAAACATTTTCTCGCAGTGCCCTGCAAAGGTGCTTTAATGACCGTTCACTGTGTGCAGCAGGAGGTGAGCCCAGGCTGATGTGCATTTTAGCCCACGTCTCCTACCATGGCTGAAACCTTCAGTGACAATTTCTTCCAACAGCAGCCAAGACCAACACATTAAACCTGACTGGGAGATGGAGCTGGCCTTGGGGCCAGCAGGGAAAATGCACAGAGCACCCATGGCTGCAGATCCAGAAGGTGCTTGTGTGGGACGCTTTCAGCGACTGGTTAAATGCCTCTAAGTTGGCCACTTGATGTGCAAGCACAGCATAATTAAAGCAGCAGGAATGAGATTTGTGTGTTCTGAAAGGCACGTTTTTGACTCTGCCTTTCCCTCCCTGTCCCCCAGTGGTTTCTTCCCTGAGTTGCTATAAAAAAAGTAATCTGTCTTGACCATATTCAGCTGAAACTGCCAGGGAAATTTGGCAAGTAAGATGTAATTATTTATGTAGATATTTGTTCAGGAGACTGGAATTAGCATGCTTGCTCTAAAAGCCTGAAGCAGAGTTGAAAAGGCTTCAGAGCAAAAGGATTAAAATGGGCGGCAAAAGATAGGATGTGTGTTAGAGGTCAAAGAGCAATCACTTCATTTGTGGCAGCTGTCCTGGGCTGAAGTTTGTGGTTTATGTTTGTAAGTTATTAAGACTCCTTTGCACTTGCATCAGTAATACTGCGGCCAGCAGGACTAGGGAAGTGATCGTCCCCCTGTACTCAGCACTGGTGAGGCCCCACCTTGAACACTCTGTTCAGTTTTGGGCCCCTCACGACCAGAAAGACATTGAGGTGCTGGAGCAAGTCCAGAGAAGGGCAATGAAGCTTGTGAGGGATCTAGAGCACAAGTCTTATGAGGGGCAGCTGAAGGAACTGGGGTTGTTTAGCCTGGAGAAAAGGAAGCTGAGGGGAGACCTTATCGCTCTCTACAACTACGTGAGAGGAGATGGTAGCAAGGTGGGTGTTGGTCTCTTCTCTCAAGTAACAAGTGATAAGATAAGAGGAAACGGCCTCAAGTTGCACCAGGGGAGGTTTAGATTGGATATTAGGAAAAATTTCTTCACCAAAAGGGTTATCAAGCATTGGAACAGGCTGCCCAGGGAAGTGGTGGAATCACCATCCCTGGAGGCATTTGAAAGACACATAGATGTGGTGCTGAGGGACGTGGCTTAGGGGTGGACTTGGCAGCATTAGGTTTATGGTTGGACTTGATGATCTTAAGGGTCTTTTCTAACCTAAATGATTCTATGATTCATATAGAGTTAATGCAACAGGAACAAGAGCCACCTCACTTTCACTCTTGTCTCTCAACTTGTCTCTGGGGACTGCCCAGGTGGGGAAAGGAACTAGAAAGTTAACCTGAGAGCATGGTGAATATCTTTGTTAAAATTTTGGAATTAATAATGAAGTCTGAGAGAGAAAATGCAGAACAAATGTCAAAAGCCTTCTCAGCAAGAGCCAAGAAACACCATGGAAAGAAATCAAAGTCTCATTTTGCAAATGTTTTTGGTATTAAAGCAACATTTAAAGCTACATGTATGCATTTCTGCATATGGAAGTGAGAGCATATTGACTACCTTTACCTGAGACTACATTGCCATCCATGAAGCATGCATCAAGACATTGATATGGCTGGCAGAAACTGTCACCAGGTTGAGATAAAAACACTATGTGCAGAGACAGGCTATTTCTCCTTCCCACACACTATCTATGCACTAAAAAAAAAAAGCTAATTGTAACTCTTTCAGTATTGCTAGACCCAACCTGCATCCAGTTGGTCTTGTAGAACTTTTCTCTCATTCAGTGCACCCCATGCGAAACATGCATTTTTAAAACCTACAACTTCAACCACACTTCAGCCTCTTTTAAAGTGTGCAGTGGTCCACGCACATTCCTGTGTGTTGGCATGTGTACATTTTCACCTATATATGTGGTTCAGCGTGCACTTGTAAGGCACGCAGAGAATGGGGCTCTGAACTCTTTCTCTAAACATCTTCTGTACCCTCTTTTGTAATGTGGTTACACTATCACGAAAAAAAAATGTGCAATCCCCTCCCCCCCCCATTTCAGTCAAAAATATTAGTTGAAATATTGATAAGAATGAGCAGTTAATTTTTGTCAGGTTTTTACTTCCTCGTAAGTAAAATTAGTGTTATAATTTTTCATGTTTAGTCTTTTCTAGCACTGTCAGAAGAGCTGGCTCGTCAGGAGGCTGAGAAAGTCACCCTCCACCTTGAGAAATGAGTTTTGAGTCATTCAAAACAATTTCCATTTCATTCATTCATTGAGATGGGTTTTGATCTTGCTCTCTGGCATTTTTAAAAAAAAAAAAAGAAGTTATACGCTTGAGAGAGAATATGATGATTTTCCATAAACTGGGGTAAATAGAAAGGTAGGAATATGTCAGTTAAATGGTAACATCAGCCCAAAATGAAGCAGATTTAAGTTTTTATGGTTTAACATAGAAACCTACGCTAGGCTGTGTACCCTTAGACAGTGCTGGTTTGATCAAGGATTGATTTAAACACTCATTTAAGTGCTTTCTGTAACCAAGATTTGAATAAAACAAATGTCCTCAAACAGAAAAATGAATGAGATTAACATATAACTATAGCCTGTATTACAGAGAATGGATTTAAGGTTACAGCACTGGAAACAGATGGGTGCAAGGGCAGCTCCGGCCCCTGCACTTTACAATTCATAAGAACTTTCTTTTGCAGTCCTAAAAACCATCAAACTTTTGTTTGGTTGCAAGGTGTGAGTACAAAAGAGAGATACAACAGGACACTAAATATGCATTATGAAAGAGGAAAAAGTAAGAATTACCATTTAAAACTGTATATAAACTTTTTCATCCTCCTTTCCCTTGTATCTCAGAGAATAAAATGATGGAGTTTTTAATTCGATCTAGTTTTATGTGACTGGAATGATTAGAGCTTGTTGTTGACTGAAAGCAGATTAGGACAATACTTTCTTCTCAGCTACGGGAAATCCAGCATTTCCATTAGTATTTTTCATTGGGTGATTATAAAGGAAAGCAAAATCTATTTTTTTCTACAATTTAAATAAAGGGTTATTGCGGTGGCATCTGCCAAGCACTCAGCTCATATAAATAATAGAACAAGCATCCATTCTCTCTCTACTGACACAGTGCCAAACTCCAGGTCTTTGTTTTCCACCTTCTTCAATGTTTGGGAGAGGATGCTGTTCTTGTCTTAGGTTTTGCAATCTATTGTACTTTATTATCTAGTGAAATATTGATTGTATGGATTTTAGGTTTTTAATGCATTGAGTATTTATAAGTATTTAAAATCTATATTTAGCCCTAAGCTAATGAATTTATTACATCTTTTTTTGTATAAAAAATACTGGTTTTTCCCAAATTTTGCTTGTGTAGTCTTCTAAAGCCTATATTTAATCAAGGTATCATTCCATCACCTAAATTATACTTCAAGAATAAAACAGTCTTTTTCTTCGCCTGTTTCACAGGAAGAAATGTTACAGCTTACTGCGTATTTTAAAAGTACTTGACATCTCTAAAGGAACATTCAGGTATTAAGTAAATGGACTTGCAGCACATAGTTATTTCCTACACATTTCTACAATGAGTATGAACTTTTTCTTAACAACATGTACTAATTAAGTGTGATAGTGTTGATCAACTGGGGTGAGTTCAGCAGAGGCCACCGAGATGGTCAGGGCTGGAGCACCTGCCCTGCAAGGAGAGGCTGAGGGACCAGGGTGCATTCAGCCTGGAGAAGAGGTGACTTCCGGGGGGCCTGACAGCAGTCAGCCAAGGAAGGTTGTGCAGTTCCTCTCCATTGCTGATGATTTTTAAGAACCAACCGGATTAAAGCCCTGAGCAACCTGGTCTGACTCTGCTTTGAGCAGGATGTTGGATGAGAGACCTCCTGACGACCCTTCCAGTCTGCATTATCCTGCAGGCCCATGATTCTAAGGTTTTGCATATCAGGTAAAAGCAAAAAAAGGAAAGCAAGGTTTGCATCTAATCAGATTAATCAACACTTATTTTAAGAACTGCTTTTCAAAGCATAAAAGAATTAACTGGCTCATTATGTCCAACACTTTGTGCACACACTATGATATTGATTCTCCCTATACACGAGTTGCTTGTTTTGCCTCCCTATCCATGAGTTGGGGAGCCTGGAGGTATTGCAGGCGAGGCTGAGACGCGGCATAGTTAGGCATTTCTCCAACAAAGATGTTTGTTTCAGAGGTGCCCATTTGAGTAATGTCTTAAGGTTTGGATTACGAGACACTCAGAGACACGAATTATCTAAATCATATCCAACTTCTCCCACCTCAGCCAGAGCGATCAAATGAAAAGAGATCTAAAAGAGAACAAGCTGCATATTTCAGAATACCCTCCAGAAGTGCCAAGGGTTTTGCATGATTCCAGAAAACTGACAGTTTGCAGGTAGCTGATGCTCTGGGGTTTTCTGATGTGATACATTTTTACATAAAATTCAGCTATTTTATTAGTACACTGAAAACTGAAAACCACTTAAAATCTAAAAGAGTAAAATCTGAAACAGCATATGAGATCCTATGATGAAAAAAACATTGGTTTTAAAAGATCTTAAATAATGGAAAAGTATGATTTTAAGGCCACCTTTTCACTTCATTGCTCTCAATGCCATCTGTATCACGATCTGTTTCCCAGTTAAGGTTTGAGCAGCCTGCTCTAACCTGCTTTAGCTGCCCACTGTTCCCAAAGGATGTTGCCAGCAGCTGTGGATGAGCTGGACCATATGAGAATCTGGAACCTCATCCCCTGTATTTGCTTTACAACTCACACAGAAGAATCCTCAAATAGCCAAATTAAGCCCATTTCTTATCAAACACTCATCTCAATATTAATTACAGACATGCAACTGGTGCATCCACAATGTGCAAAGCAGCTTACAAAGGAACGATAAAATCTGTCTCTTTAAGTCTAAAGCTAGAAAATGTTCCATCAAAAATCAAAAAGTCCACAGGCTGCACCCCAGAGCACATGGAGCAGGTTTCTGCTTCCTAAGGCTTCACTGAACACTGAAATATTACACTCCTTGTCTAATGTTTCTTTGCACTCTTCCCACTGTCCTAAATGTTTTCAGAGGACTGAAAAACAAATGAAGTATGTAAACCTTTCACAGATTGATAAAAATCAAACTAAGGAAGAACCTGTTACAGTTGTTATCGAAGACCTGTTATTCTCTCCCCATTCTCACTTGCCTCTTTCATGCTGAGAATATGGTGAACCTCTTGAAAAAAATGCAGGGTCACCAATCATACAAAAGACAGTTACTTCTCCTGCATGGCTTTTAATTTCAGCCAGATTTATGTGTTGGAAGAAAACATATATCCCTTAAGACCATACCAGCTTACAAATAGAAATAGGTAGGTGAAATATTGTCCTAGGAGAATAATTAATTCTATCAGCCACTGAAAAAATGACAAATTTGTTCAGTATCATAGAACTCCAGCCAAAAGGTACACAACATAAACTGGAGAGACTACAGTGAGGAGGTCTGGCATCAATAGCAGGAGCTGGATGTACGGGGGAAGGGTAGGAGTCTATTTGGGGAGCCTGGAGGTATTGCAGGTGAGGCTGAGACGTGGTGTGAGGGCACCTGGGAGTACTGCGGTGTGGATACTATGAGGACTTACTGCCCAAATATGTAGGAAATCAGGCTTCATAGATCCTACTGCTCATGGCATGAGAAATGCTCATGGCATTTCTTCAACTAAGATGTTTGTTTCAGAGGTGCCCATTTGAGTAATGTCTTAAGGTTTGGATTACGAGACACTCAGAGACACGAATTATCTAAATCATATCCAACTTCTCCCACCTCAGCCAGAGCGATCAAACGAAAACAGATCTAAAAGAGAACGATCTGTTCTCTGTGTCCTTCCGTAATAGGTCCTTTCCACCACACCTGCTTTCCAAACCAGCAACTTTCAGCAGCTGTTAAGGCTGAGCAAAGCCCTTGTGCTCCCCTTACAGGGTGTTAGCAATGGCCCAGCATCCCTTGGTGCTGGCCTCCACTTCTGCCGTGGGTGGGAGCTCTACCCCGGCGAACTGGCAGCTGTGGTCAGGACCTGACTTCCCCCCTGGCTGCCAGCTCCAAAATGGGTGAATTCAGCAGCTTCTGCGCCATGGGTAGAATTTTTTCTTCCTCCATCCAGGAGACCATGACCTGCCCACACAGACTCATCTTCACGCCCCAGAGAGGATCATAGGATCATGAGAAAATCCAGGTTGGAAAGGACTTCAGGAGGTCTGCAGCCCAACCTCCTGCTCAAAGAAGGGTCAGTTACACTAATCAAACACATACAGCCTTGCTATCCTTTTTGCCACGTTGCCCAACAGCATGTCCAGGCTCCCAGTTCTGGTATTTTTGAATGTTTTTGCATAATAAAATACTGCTAGGGATATCAAGATTATGTTAAACAAACATTGCTGTGTGAACTTTAACTTGAATCAGTCAGTCACTTGACACAGGCATACACACTCTCAATTTACAACTCACTTGGACAGCAACCTCCCATATAATATACTGTTCCAACAATAACGAGTTTGAACCCATGCTTCTTACCAGGCAACAATCCATGATTTATCCCACTCTGAAATATGAAATAAATTACCCACTAAGCTACATTGCCATAATACGGCAAAAAATTGCTTTTGATACTGTGTTGATAATAATTCTATAAGCATATTATTAAAAAAGACATCAAACTGTAAAAACCCTTCTCTTAAATTAATGAAGAGATTTATAACCACAGCCTTGAAAGAAACCAGAGTAACAGAGAATCTAAGCAATAACATACATACTTCCAGGATAGATGGTTCATCTCAGTTCTTTGTTACTGACTCATTTTTCCTCTGAGTACAGATTTGTTTTCAGAAATCTTTGCCAGAAGGAGCGTAACACTAGAATGAATCTTTGTAGGAAAATATCCTGTTGATGTTCTGAGACTCTTTAGCACCATCCCAACACTGGATTCCCTATGTCCCAGATGAACAAAAAATGGAGATACTGGGTGAAACACAACCAGACTTTGACTCTTCATTTATTTGCTAATGACAGTTTCCAATCAAAAGGAATACATTGGGAATTCAGTTCAGTAATGTTGCCAGGAAGGTGAACTTTTCAAATACACACAAATAATTATTGCTCTGTTACATGAAATATTGCTTGGGAGCTCAAATTCCCATGTCTGGAATCCCAAATACCACATATTCCAGACAAAGGCATTCATCAGAGACCTGCACATCTGGTGCTGTACACAACAGTGGTGCTGGAAATTAGGGAAATTCATCTGTAATTTGTATAGCTAAAAAGTTTATGGTTGATTAATAAAACAGCAAACTTGAGCTAACACTTAACAATAAAAGAGGACCTCTTCTCCAGACTGGTATTCCAATGGGGTTTTCAGAGTGTCATAGTTTAAAAAAAAATCTTGAAGACTGTGTCAAATAAAAACAACACAAAACGTGGGTTTGTTCTCACAAATCTCTCCTATTCAACTAAGGAACTTTGGGTGGTAGGTCCACCACTGCATTTAGTACAAGCCCCTGTACCATTAGGGAAGAGACACTTCCCATAAGCTGCTCAGGATAAATTCAGGAGTGTGTCAGGGTAAATCAGACAGGTTTTCGAAAACCTTGGTCCTTCTGAACACTCCCTTTGGCAAAATTATCAAACTATTGGCTCCAGGCAGAGTCCCCTGACAATGGGAAGCACTGACATCCCATCCCTGAGATAAATCCTTCTGTGCAGTCTAAGTAAAACTGACCAGACATCTGAGCATCACTGTTACGGATGGATTCATAACAGATACTAGATTTGATGGAAAGTCACATAAAGGTACCACAAGTATTTCCCATTTTAAGTGGCAATTTCCCATTTTGAATGGTCACCAAACATCCACTGATCTCTGGAATAAAAATCCCATGTCTGCACAGAGAATGGCTGAGATCTTGGAAAACTACAATGAAAAAACCATATACCATAATCCGGAAGGCCCCTTGTCCCTGTGGATGGGATGGATGTGGCTGTGAGTCAAAAGACTTGAAGACCCATCAGACAGATGGAATGAATAACAGTAAACTGTTAACTAGTAAAGACGTATGGATGACAGATACAATTATCATTTTTGAAGAAAATAAGACATATCTGAGGACAGCATTTAAAAACAATGTTGTAAAAACAGCAGCACTAACTATGCAGTACCACTTGGTTGGCACATGCTAAGGAAACAGGCAGACTTCATTCACTGGCAAAGATTAACTCTGCTATGTTATTCTAGCAGGAAGACTGTGAAAAACAATCTATTGCAAACAACAAACAAAATGTTTTAAAATACAGCGGGTGATCTATGCCTTTTAGTTTCCAGGTGCATCCATTTCTGAGAATCCCTAAATCAAACAGCTCATAATAAGTTTGGATTCCTTGCATGACATTGCTGCCCATCTCCTTTTTTATTTTATTGGCCTGAGGCCAATCCCTTGCATTTTAAACATAGACCTGGGTCTAAGTTCACATGTACCTTTTAGCTTCAGAATTTCAAATGATGTATTTATTTCTATTTCTCAATGTATATTGCACCTAAACGTTGTTCTGGATGTATTATTGACTCTGTATTAATTTATCAGAGTTCCTAAACTAAGAGAAATAGAAAACATCATAAATATTTTTAGATACATTTAATCCACGAGAACATGAATCTTATCCAAGTTACCATTCACAAATCTTTTCATCTATGCTTGCTGCAAAAATTTTCATGTTGTCTTGCTGTAGGGAAAAGACCTTACTTTTTTGCAGCTGTTAGCAGTGCTGTGGAAAATTGTTCTTCAATACTTTCCACACAGATATTTGGTGTTTAGAAGAGTTTACCAGTAAGAACATTGTAAAGAATTTTGATCTGTTGGTTTTAGGAAGCATGACTGAAACTGCTCTTTTTTTCCTACACTATTTCATATGCTTCATTATGCACAACAAAATATGCTAAATTTCAGAAAGTATTTGTTTTTCAAATGCTAAGGTTTCTTCTCTAGAGCATAAAAATTGAATCATAGAATGGTTTGGGTTGGAAGGGACCTTAAAGACCACCTAGTTCCAATCCCCCTGCCATGGGCAGGATCACCTTCCACAAGACCAGGTTGCTCAAACCCCATCCAGCCTGGCCTTGAACACCTCCAGGGATGGGGCATCCACAACTTCCCTGGGCAACCTGTTCCAGTGCCTCACCACCCTCACAATAAAGAATTTCTTCCTAATATCTAGCCTAAATCTACCCTCTTTCAGTTTAAAATGGTTACCCCTCGTCCTATCACTACACTCCCTGATTAAGAGTCCTTCCCCATCTTTCCTGTAGGCCCCCTTTAGGTACTGGAAGGCTACTATAAGGTCTCCCTGGAGCCTTCTCTTCTCCAAGCTGAACAACCCCAACTGTCTCAGCCTGTCTTCACGGGAGAGGTGCTCCAGCCCTCTGATCATCTTCGTGGCCCTCCTCTGGACATGCTCCAATAGGTCCATGTCCTTCTTATGTTGGGGGCTCCAGAGCTGGACACAGTATTCCAGGTGGGGTCTCACCAGAGCAGAGTAGAAGGACAGAATCACCTCCCTCGACCTGCTGGCCACGCTTCTTTTGATGCAGCCCAGGATGTGGTTGGCCTTCTGGGCTGCAAGCGTACATTGTCAGCTCATGTTGAGCTTCTCATCCACCAACACTCCCAAGTCCTTTTTCTCAGGGCTGCTCTTGATCCATTCTCTGCCCAGCCTGTATTTGTGCTTGGGATTGCCCTGACCCACATGCAGGGCCTTGCACTTGGCCTGGTTGAACTTCATGAGGTTCACACAGGCCCAGCTCTCAAGTCTGTCAAGGTCTCTCTGGATGGCATTCCTTCCCTCCAGCAAGTCAACTGCACCACACAACTTGGTGTTGTCAGCAAACTTGCTGGCGGTGTGCTCAATCCCACTGTCCATGTTGTTAACAAAGACATTAAACAGCACCGGTCGCAGTATTGATCCCTGAGGAATGCCACTTGTCACTGGTCTCCACTTGGACATTGACCCGTTGACCACAACTCTTTTAGTGCAACCATCCAGCCAATTCCTTATCCGCCGAGTGGTCCGTCCATCAAATCCATGTCAAGGATGTTGTGCAGGACAATCTCAAATCCTTTGCACAAGTCCAGGTAGATGACATCTGTTGCTCTCCCCTTATCCACCAATGCTGAAACCCTGTCGTAGAAGGCCACCAAATTCATCAGACAGGATTTGCCCTTAGTGAAGCCATGTTGGCTGTCACCAATCACCTCCTTATTTTCCATGTGCCTTAGCAGAATTTCCAGGAGGATCTGCTACATGATCTTGTTGGGCACAGAGGTGAGACTGACCAGCCTGTAGTTCCCCAGGTCTTCCTTTTTCCCCTTTTTAAAAATGGGGGTTATGTCCTGTTGAATTGTATTTTAAAGGAACTGCACCTATATTCCTTAATATTCTATTTTAATCACTGTTCATGGTTTGAAAAAATGTTTGCATGAATTAACACTACTGAAACTAGTAACAAAATAAATAAGAAAATCTCATTTTAATTTTTGGGAATGCACTTTAACAAAAAGATCCTGTTTAAAGCCTTGCATTCCCGAAGTCAGAAACCCACAGCTGCATTCCTGATGCCAGGTGTGCTCAACCATGCTGCTTTGTGATTTTATAGGGTAGTGGTTTAACTTAAGGCATTTTCCTGTGCACAGTCATTCCCCACCTCAAGTAAGGAGCGGTGATTTCTAAGCCACAGAAAGCTCATCACTCGCAGTCACACAGGTATCATCTTTCTCTTGGTTTCTCAACTCAACTCAACCTCCTCCTGGTTGAGGAGGAGTTCGATAAAATACGTGCCTAGATATAGCTCCTTGCCAAACCTGAGCTGCCCCAAATACTTCTCCCTGTGGTCTTCTGGTATGTGACAGTCCTTCCCAGTGTTTCCTTCAGCATGGCCTTCTACATTCAAACACCCAAGATAGTATATTTAACACATTTAAGCTGCTGCATTGGAATGGACCTATAAGATAAAAAATAATTAGTGTAGGGAGAAGGAGGGATGGACAGACAGCGTTATCACTCCAAGAATATATCTTAGACTAAATTAAACTGAATTTCCCTGCATGTTTCTCTTCCTGTTTTTAACTGGCACAGGCACCTTTTAATGCTGCTGACAGAAAATTTTAATATTACTTATGACTGTCTGAAAACTGGACAGTTGCCCAGGAAATGGATCTGTACTATGTCACTATGCACAGCAGTGACCCATCTTAAAACATATCCTTCCTAATGAAAGGACACACAACATAATGAAGAAAAATTACCTTAGTCACTGTTATTTCAGAAGTACTGGAAGATGAAGTGAGCTTGCAGTTAGTTACTGCACTGTTAACCTCTGATCCTAAAGGGGCTCTGTGGTCTTGAATACATTAACATCATTAAGTAGGTACATGATAGATCTTCCTGAGCACCATTATGCCCTGCCAAAGGATGCCACAACTCACAAAATATCAGTTTTCTTTGCAAAACTGAGAAGGTGTCCCAAACTAGTCTGCTGCGGTTTGGGTGCTGGCTGCCAGCAGAGGTGGGAGGGATGCCCAGAGATGTGCTTGTTGTGGTTTAACCCCAGCTGGCAGCTAGGACTGTGCAGCTGCTTGTGCCCCAGAAAGGCAGGGAGAAGAGAGAGAAAAGGAGGGAAAAGGGAAAGAAAACCTCGTGGGTTGAGATAAAGACAGTTTAACAAAACAATAACAGAAAAGGAAAATAACAATAATAACAATAATAATGACACAAGTCACTCTCACCACCTGGTGAATTGGTACCTTCCCAGGCAATGATCACGGATTCCTGCCACCCGGCCAACCCCGATTTATATAAGGAGCATGATGTCTGTGGTACAGAATGTTCCATTGGCCGTTCCGTTGTTCTGTCTATGCTCCTTCCCAGCTTCTATGGGGAGTCCTTGAAAAGTATAAACACCACCTAGCAACA
>VYXH01010470.1:0-11543 GCA_013397275.1 Burhinus bistriatus
CTCAAACCAGGACAGCTATTTACAGTCTGTTTCTGCTCAATAAAATGCTGAAGTTGCATTTTCTATGCATAGCACTGAAGTTTACATTCAGGATGATCAGCTCAGTAAGCGGAGAGTGGTGCAACATCTTAGGAACAGCAATATCCATGTGTTTCCTTAGTTTATCTTGCTTTCTGTATGCACTTCAGCACATAGACCAGGGCTGAATTCACAGAAATGGACTTGTGCAGGTAGTTTCCCAAGCAACATAAGAACAGGGTTTTGTTAGGCGAACACTTTCACTTACTGAGGATAATATGATTTGTGTATTGCCTTTGTCTGTCTTTTGGCCTCATTTAATATAATGGACAATGTTTTACACTGACATAGTAAAATGGAATATGGAGATTAGATTCGTGAACAAGAGCTTAACAGTTTGGTACAGAGAAATGAGATTGGACAGTACCGTGAGAAGATACTGACTCAGGCCATGAAGGTCGTGTGGCTGGGGGACTGCAGAAGCTCACGCCAACTCACCAACTTTAATGCCGGTTTTCAGCTTCCAGTTTTGAAGTCAGCTAAAATAAGCCCAGGGACAAGTCGAGGCAAAAAGGAAGAGTATAGCCTTAAACTAAGGAGAGTATTTTCAATATTTTTATAGTAACAAGGTGAACAGAAGATAGTACAAGCTAGTAGTTGTTTTTTTGTGCCAATGCAGATGATTCCCAGACTGAGAAAAAGGAGAATCCTTTACCCCTAGTGTCTGAGGGACCCTGACACTGAGGAAGTCACAAAACTTGAAATTTCAAGGGACTAGTCTGTTTATGTTACTCCTACTTTTACTTGTCCTGGCTTAGGTAAATCAGACTTCTACTACTACAGTTGCATTTGGAAAGGGCAAGAATGACTAGGAACTGTAGAAAATGCCTATCCCATTCTCATAAATCAATATAAACACTTTGATAAAGAGCAGGGATTGGTAGTTTACATTAGGATACTGGAACCTTGCTGACTTTTTTGGAATTTAAGCAGATTCAAGAAACTGTTGGTTAAAATAAAGCAATATTATAGATCTTGCTTGTGTGACACTTCATGGCCATGAATGGAGAACTGGGATTAAAATAGTTGCCATACTGAGTCAGCCTTAAAATAAATGGGAACATTTCAACAAATTGATTTGGGGTTGCCAATAATTCTCTGTAGTCCATTCTATTTTTGCAACCATATGTGTTTGAATAAGACCTTTTCCAGCACAGATTTTGTTTTTACTTTATCCTCCTTGATCCTTCCACGCACTTTATTGATTAGCATGGCTTTTTCAGCCCCTGCTTTGCACTGCTGTTTTTGTGCATCCTGTTACCTTAGCGTATACTTTAACAGTACTGCAAATTAGTTTATCTCCCACATTTTACCTTGTATCCAAAAAGTTATCATTTACCTAATGATTAGTTTTGGACACAGTGTTCATAGGAATACATTGACTAGAAGTAAGTAACTGATATTTCCATTTCTTAAAAATCAGCATTTCCTTATTTATCAAGTTATTTTAAGGTAGTTTCAGAAGCTAGTGATCTTTTTCATATATTCTCTTGGTTCATAGAGCATTAGATTTGGCACAACTGAATGTGAAGGGAAAGCTATTTAACTTCTTAAGTTTCCAAACAAGATTGTACATGACTTTCTATTTTATGTAAGAATAGTTTACCAGTGCCAGGGGAAATATTTTTTCAGTGTGTGCTCTTGAAAATGGTTGCTATCTTGATTATGATTCATCATATAAGATCCTGCTTTCTGCTTTCTTAACTAGTTTTGACTTCCTTACTTGGCTGGAAGGTACGTGACACCTTTACTTCAAGGTGTGGATATACTTGATGGGTGCCATTCCTAGGCAGTCAGGGAAGACAATGTCCCTGTGCTAAAGTATCTCTTATTGATTGCAGATATGAGCTCTCAAACAAAAAATTCAAAGAACTTAACAAGACTTTCACAGTTACAGAGAAAAAGAATTTTACTTATAATTTTAAATGCGTAATGCAAAGAGGAAATAAAGAACAGTTAAATGCAGCTGAGACATGAAGAGTGAGACTCAGTTTCAGATTAACATACCTATATTTATCATGTATATGTTGACATGTGAACAGGGCATCTAATGTTAGCATGTACTATCTTGACCAATTGTGCTATGGAAAAAGAGAACATTGTAGGACACATAGCCAGCAGTCACCTGGGCAGTTGAGGGGGTGGGGGGAGGAGAAAGAAAAAAGATATTTAAGTGACTCAACAGAGTCTTTTATGAAAAGAATGCAGCCTGTTTTCTCAGGATGGCATATGAGTGCATTAACCAAGAAACTGTCCCTTTTGCTCCTGCAGTTTGGAATCTCTTTCATTTACTTATATGCCTGTGCTTCTGCTCCAAACAAAGCATGAGTTGAACAGATTCCTTCCCTTTGCAATCCTGATTCAGCCTCAGGATAAACTGGGAGATTGCTGGACATAGTGGAACAATAAAATAATGAACTCCATACATAGCACATTCATACAGAGTACGAGAAGGAAGAGATGAAAGGGAGGGGGATTAAGATTGTGTGTATAATATTAGTTCTGGTATTCTGTACATGCTGTATCCTGACTAGTATTTTTAACTTAGTTTGACTCGTTGCAGTTAATCAGTGAAAAAAATACTCTGAAACAGCACCCTGTAATATTTGAGTGGCAGCAAAATATCTACATGGGGTTAGCAGAAGATCCCTTGCCAGATCCCTGCCACTTCAGATAAATGAGTAGTAATAACAGCAGGAGGATGTCATCTGCTACACCAATTAGGCTTTCCTTGGGCTCTACAGGTGGTTGTTACTAGTGGAGGAAGTAAAGCAAGGCAGAAATCATTGGTTTTGTTCCAGACTCTTGAATGAATGTGATTTTGTGTACAAAGAGCCTTCTGTCTATTCTGTTCAAGCTTGATCCTTTTGCTGTGCATGCCTTTTACTTGTCTAGATACCATAAGGTCTTTGTTATATCATGACTCCTTGGGTGTTTCCCTAGCTTCTTTTCCTGTTATTACATACCCGTCTCACATTTATTTCCATTTTTCTACCCAGTCCTTTTACCTCTGGTTCTATTGATGCCTTCATTTTGCCATTTCCTTTTCTCCTGGTTGTCTATTCTAGTTTACTTTCTCTCAGGCTCATTCTACCCTATAATCTGATTTATCTTCAGAGCTATCTTTGCATCTCCATATTTTCCCTGCTCTACTCCTTTCTGGTCCATTCTCAAATCTCATTCCATTCTCATCACTCCCATCTGATTATTGTCAATCACTGCTCCAACTGATGTTCAGATTCCCCACTTACCTTATTGTGTATCAGTTCCTTGGGGTCACAAAGCTCCAGTTTCCACTTCCTTACCCAGACTCTTTTCTACATAGTCATTTGCCCCATCTCCAAGTACTTTTATAGCATACCTCTGGTCTTCTCATATGTCTTTTCCAACCACCATTTTGTCATTGTCTCTATGCCCTGCAGGTACGGTCTTGTTCCCTCTGTTCCAATTTTTTGTTATTTATGCAAACCAAATCCGTGCCACTTTGCTCCAAATAATGACAACATCGGAAGACCACAAAAAAAGTCACCACAATATTGCAGTAAGAATATATCAACCTATTTTCCTAAGCTTCAGTCATTGGAACAGTTGTTTCAGTTGAAACTTTCAGACAGAGATAATTTTCAGATGAAAATTGAAGACAAAATTGCACGTTTGGCAAAGCTATAAGCAAACCAATATTCTTTTTTTTTTTTTTTTTTTTTTTTTTTTTTAAACTAGGTAAAGCAGACTTACATGGAGAAGTTACAATTTCTTCCGCATCTGCTCAGTCATAGATTTCCCAGGGGTTCTTTACCCCAATTGTCTAGGGCTCCTGACCCCAGCTCCATCATCACAACACTGAGAAGTGATTAGTTCCCAGCAGGACACTGTAAGGTCTCTTGTGTTCCACAGCACATCATGACAGATGTGGGAATCTGGAGAAGAAACTGCAGTAACGTGAAAAGGGAGACGTTGCAGTAACACCGTGGTTATGCCTGTGCTTGAAGTAGTTACAGAAAAAGAAGGATGGCTCTGGATATAGTAAAATAAAGTATGATTGTTAACAATAAATAGCAAATGTGAAGGTAATATTTATTTTATTCATTGATTAATCTTTCTTATCTTAGAGAAGGTTGTTATACTAATGCCACTGTATCATTTCCCATGGAGTCTGTACACAGTGTGATTCTTGGATATATGTCCTTGGTTAAGTTTGTTTTGCAGTACTTGATTTTATTTTATTTCAGAGGTTTTATCTGAATTTTTTTATTAGTACCTTATACTACACTAACAAACATTATGAGACATTATTTTTCACAAACACATCTTTCATTAGAGAAAAGCAGACTGTTCTTTGTTTCTGCAATTTCAGCTAATCCCATACAGTTTCTGTAGATAAACTGGCAATATAGTAATATTTGTGTATGAATGCTCCGCAAGTGACAGTGTCTCTCCAGAATGCTCATCTGTTACTCATTTTCTTTTTGCAACTGAACGCTTCACTGCTAGTAGGTGGGCCACTTTCTCTGCATCTCTGGTGGACTGGAAAAACCTTCTACTCCTTTTAGCTTAATTTTCCCTTTATTTTTCAGAAACAAATTGGAAATAAAGTTCTCTTCTTTCATATGTTTATATTTTTATTCCCCTAATCCTGACACTGGACGCTGTTGTTGTCTTATTACCTCAGGGAAGCTTTATGGATTTTTTGGTTTTCTGGGGTTTGGGGTTGGGTTGTGGTTTATTTTGGTCAGATTTTTTTCGATGAAACACAAAGAGGGAAAAGAAATGGTTACTGTAATAACAGTATTAAAATTTTATATCCAGTGACCAGAGACTTTTCTTAACAGATGTGCTCCTTTATCTGGGATTTTGATTAACTACTCTGGTTTTTTAATTTATCTGCCTCCATATTTCAGAAGAATAATTTGCGAGGTTCTATTGCCTCTCCCCACAGTGTCCATGAACACTCTATCCATGAGAAAATTATTCTCTGCTTGATTTTCAGCTCTGTTTTTGTTTATCCCTTAGAAGCAAGCTTCATACACAACAGAATGGCAGATAGAGCATGTGGCAGACAGCTAATGACTCATAATGACAGACTCATAAACAAGCTAATGCATGCTAGGGAGGGTTTTTTGTCTTCCAGAACACCCGATCAGAGGCATGCCCTTCCCTGTCCTTTTTGCTTTGTTGGGGTTATGTGTACAAAGTAGAGGAAAGATACTTCCACAGTTACTTAGTTTTTGAAACATTTCCTTCAATTTTAAGTGAACACGATACCTGGCATATTTGATCAAGAAAACAAAAAAGTGCTTTTGAGGTGTGAAGCCTCCCCTCCATCTGGAGTTTTGGTTGGTGGTGGAATAAACCAGCAGGAGAAATGGATCTCAGCCCTGCACAGACAGATCTGTGACAACCACAGACTCCCTTTGAATCTCTTTTGGAAGGAAGAGCATAACCGCAAGAATACCTCACAGCTGTTGCACAAATACACATTATAGAACGATCTGCAGCTAACAAGTCCCAGTGATTCATGGACCTATAGATGCACTGAAACAGCAGTGCTCTGCATAGTGGATGGAAGAACTGTTGAATATGTTTGTTTTCCATGCACTGACTATATTATTGTGTATCATACAGTATTAAATAGCTTGTGGCTGAGCATCAGACAGGAAGGCTGCCTATTTGCTTTGTTGTGCCTGCTGCAATCTGGAGCCCTCAGCAGGAAGGAAAAATTGCACCTCCCTAGGGTGTGATCACTTTGGTACAAGCTGAACGGGCACTGGAAAGCAGCATCAGAGGAAAAAATGTGCCCAGAACAGGTAGAGTCATTAGCAAGAGAGATATGTTTTAATCTATCTCCTCAGCGGAGTTGACTGTTCTGTCTTAAAAAACTTCCTGTATTCTTTTGTGCCTGTGTTCTAGTAAAACATAAGTTTAGATATTGAGAACACGATTTTGTTAGTTTTAGTGTGTTAACTTTAATGAAAAGCTGCAGGTATATACACCTCAAAGCTGTGGTTTATTCAGGGTCTCTCAAAGAAAGTTGTCTGGGTACTGAGAGCAGGGAAGCTTTTAATCAGTGATACAGGGACTTGTTTTTTCTGATAGAGAAAAGTGTTAGATACTGATAACTGGATCGATGGGCTTTCTTGGCATGTTGTTTCCTTCAGTAGAGCTAATATCAGTAGCTGTCATTCAGAGGAACAGATGGAAGTTTGAGGATGAATTTTGCAAATAAAACCCTCACTAAATTAATCACGTTGAGATTTAACATCAAGTAACATACATTCATGAGATTTGAGGTGAAAACATCCATGATCATACTAAAATATAACTTAATAAAGAGACCTAAATGGCACAAATGATTAATATAACTGTGTCCAAATACCTTTTCATCTTTTTGAACAAGAGGTATTATAGAATACACAGCCAGCTTTCCAATTCTTTGTATGTGGAGTATACAAGGGAGAGCCAGATGCTTTATCATGTTCTTTTGCTGACAGCCAAAGCTTTACAGAATTAAGCATTCAATGTCATGACAATAACCTTTGAGCTACTCTTTTTTTTTTTTTTTTTCCCTGAATGGAGCAGTTGATCCTGCCTAAATAATATCAGTTCTGTCTTCCTTCATTGGTGTTCTGACTGCAAATAAAAGATGCTGAACTTCCTAGCAAAAGCCTTGAAGATGAAAATGTGCTAAGCTAGTGAAAAACCCAATTTGGAGGAATAAGAAAATTGAATCAGGGCTACAGACAAAGAGAAAGAAAGGATGTTGTTTCTGGCTAAGTACGCAGGGAAGTCAAACTCATTGGAGACGAATGTGAAAGACAGTAGAGGAAGAGGGAAGAGCTGTATGGGGGATAGAGGACTGTAATAGAAAATGGGAGAGGAAACAACTGTGCACAGTGCAGTTCAGCAGAGAAGGAATACGTGGGCAGAAATTAAAAGCTGAAAAAAGCAACGGAAACAGGAGACAAATATCCTAAAACCTACACCCAAATTTATGATCCAGATACAGAGCATGAGAAAAAAAGCAGGCTCAGTAAACAGCATTAGCTGAAGAGACAAGCAAAAGTACCAAAATATTTGAAGGCCACAAGGTGGGAGGGAGCAAGACAGAATGTGGTGGTGGTGGGCATATGATGGCCATTTTAGAGACATCAGGAAAGAAGGAGAGGAAGGGCAGAGACATGGGGATGAGGTTCTGAGTGTCGATGAGAAGGAGAAGGTAACAAGATGTGTGTGGATGATACACAGGATGGGGAAACAAGAGAGCATCACAGTTGTGACAGATGTGACCAGAAGGACATCAGATTTGTTTATGGAAGTCGAAATGTGTGTGCATGGTGTGGGGAGAAAGGTGATAGACCTGGGAAAGGAAGAAAGCAAAGCTGGAAACAGTCCAACATGAAGGGGAAACAATCAAGTTAGACAGTAGGAAGGAAGGAAGTATAACGATACAGGCAGAAAAGGGTTGTGGTGAGTGGCAGGTGATATGAGAAGGGAAACCAAAGGAAAATACAGCTGTAGCACTTTACCACACAAGCTTGCATTATCTCAACCTGCCATGGGTGGAGAAGAAGATGACAAGTTAAGTTGGAGAATAAGAACACGTGCCTTGGTGCTCTCTCAGTTACCACCACACAAGTCAGGAGACAAACAAATCCTGTTTCACCATCACTGCTACCAATATCCTTAATCTCAGAGGGCATTTCATGGTTGGCTGGCCTTATTTGCCTTAGAAAAGCCAATGTAGAAGTCAGTAAGTACAGTAAGAGTTTTTCTGCCAATGATGGACAGATTTTTTCTTAGTGTCAGTTTGCATTTATAAAAGAATAGGAGACATTAAGCCTCTGTCTGCTTGTTTTTCTGTAAAGAGAAAAGTGATGTGCTTTAAAAGGACGTCTTAGAACACCATACTTTTGAACTCCCATCAGTGTTTTGAAGTAGGTATTCGCATCCCTTACTCTTCCATTTTCCCTGCCTCTGTTGCTTTCTGCTCCATCATATTAGCATTTTAACAATGTACATTGACATTTAGAAAAATGCAGTTTTCATGCTGCTCTTTAATTTACACAGAGCAGACAGGGACAGGGATTAAACTGCAGTATGCATTCTCAGAGTTTTCTTTCCGATGAAACAGTCCACACTTGCAGGGAAACAATACAAATCAACCCCCCAGTAAATCTGAATACCATCCTTGGAGTTGGGAGCGCTATTCTCTCCTAGGGCTTACTTGATTAGTGCCAATATCTGGGTATGTCTGGGTGTACCTATATAAAAGCCTATGTATCATAGCTTCTATGGTATTTTTTTAAAGAGAGAATTAGCATAGCTCTGGCCTAATATTGTTTACAAATCAGCACACTGTGAGACTAAATATCATCTTATCTTGATCACTCTGTAGGATCCAAAGTCAGAAAAATAAGCAACACATAATGCACTTAAAAGTAAAATAGTATCGCTTTATCCTCATTTTATTTAAAACTCCTTTTGCACAGCAGATCAGGTGAAGCACAATGTAAAGTCTGATCCAAACAGCATATGTTCAGCATGTAGAAGGATCATAGCCGCCCACATTACCCTACTGAAATCCTGCATAAAAATATTTTGCACCATTAAGCTAAACACACAATATTAAGTAAATATAAAGAGAGAAGAAAAAATTCGAATTCTGCCTGCTATTACACTGAAAATCTTAATATTGTCTCTTGGGAAGCAGTCCCACAGTTTTCCATTTATAAGCATAAAACTACTTTAGCAAATTCATTGCTTATTCAGAATTTGAGCCTGCTGAGGCAGCAGGGGCTTGTGCACCTGGGGAGGCAGTTCTGTGGGATATTAGTCATCTGTTACTACCTGTGACAATAGCACTATGCGAAGTGAGGCAGGGAGACTGCCTTTTCTATACTTTTGGTGTATGCATCCATACCACTAACAAACAGAGATGAGAGAAACGTGCTTTCTCCCACAGAATAATAGGATTTGAAAAACATTCAGAACACACAAAAACTTCTAAGGAACAGCAAGCTCAGGCTTTGTAATACTGGTTTTCTTGTGAACATGCATATGCTGGCATTCTCTACCTGTATGTATGGGTGAATGATACAGATACACATACAGATACAGAAACATCTAGGTTTCCTTAGTTAAATCTAAGCATGTATTAGCAAGTCCTAAAGCAAATCAGGTGTTTGTTTGAGCACAGTCACTTTATAAGTATTATTAATACTATTATCACTAAGTTCTACAATGAAAGATGAACACCGTCCCCCCGCTCTGAAAGAAACCACTCAAGTCTCTCAGCGGATTCAGATTATCTCCTCAGAAACAACTGAAGTCTTTGAATTCTCAGGAATTGAAGCATGATACTCATACACCATTTGGGGCAAAACTTTGTCTGGTTCAAGGATAAAAGAGCTCATCAGAACACATGAAAGTTTTCCATTGGCTTTGGATTGGGTCCAAGGAAGGAATTTTGTTGTCCTGGGCTATTAATGTGCAGCTGCTCACAAATGTTAAATTTGATTAAAAAAGCTATGCCTAAACAAGGACATCACAGAATCACAGAATCACAGAAAGGCAGGCGTTGGAAGGGACCTCTCGAGATCATCTAGTCCAACCCCCCTGCCAAAGCAGGTGTGCCTAGAACAGGTTGGACAGGAATGCATCCAAGCTGGTTTTGAATATCTCCAGAGAAGGAGATTCCACAACCTCTCTGGGCAGCCTGTTCCAGTGCTCTGCCACCCTCAAAGTAAAGAAGTTTTTCCTCATGTTAAGATGGAATTTCCTGTGTTCCAGTTTGTGCCCATTGTCCCTTGTCCTGTCTCTGGGCACCACTGAAAAGAGTCTGGCCCCAACCTCTTGACAGCCACTCTGCAGATATTTATAAGCATTGATGAGATCCCCTCTCAGCCTTCTCTTCTCCAGGCTAAACAGACCCAGGTCTCTCAGCCTTTCATCATAAGAGAGGTGCTCTAGTCCCTTGATCATCTTCATAGCCTTCCACTGGATTCTCTCCAGTACTTCCTTGTCTTTCCTGAACTTGGGAGCCCAGAACTGGACACAGTACTCCAGATGTGGCCTCACCAGGGCAGAGTAGAGGGGGAGGANGATGTTATGGGAGACAGTGTCAAAAGCCTTGCTGAAGTCAAGGTAGGCAACATCTACTGCTCTCCCCTCATCTACCTGGCCAGTCATGCCATCATAGAAGGCTATCAGATTGGTCAAGCATGATTTCCCCTTGGTGAATCCATGCTGACCACTCCCAGTAACCTTGTCTTCCTCCACATGCTTAGAGATGACATCCAGGATGAGCTGTTCCATCAGCTTTCCGGGGGTGGAGGTGAGGCTGACTGGCCTGTAGTTTCCTGAGTCCTCCTCCTTGTCCTTTTTTGAAGACTGGAGTGACTTTGGCTTTCCTGCAGTCCTCGGGCACCTCTCCTGTTCTCCATGACTTTTCAAAGATGATGGGGAGTGGCTTAGCAATAACGTCTGCCAGCTCCCTCAGCACCCTCATGGGTACATCCCATCAGGACCCATGGATTTGGGGGTGTCAAGTTGCCTAAATGATCTCTAAACCGATCCTCCTCAACCAATGGAAAGTCTTCCTTTTTCCAGGCTCTCTCTCTATTACCTCCAGGGTCTGGGGTTCCTGAGGGCCAGCCTTAGCAGTAAAGACTGAAACAAAGAAGACATTCAGTAACTCTGTCTTCCCTGTATCCTCCATCACCAGGGCACTTACCTCATTCAGCAGTGGGCCCACATTTTCCTTAGTCTTCCTTTTGCTACTGATGTACTTGAAGAAGCACTTCTTGTTGTCCTTGACATCCCTTGCCAGATTTAATTCTAAGGGGGCCTTAGCCCTCCTCATTGCATCTCTACATACTCTGACAATGTTCCTGTATTCCTCCCAAGCGGCCAGTCCCTTTTTCCACATTGTGTAAACTTCCTTCTTCCATTTGAGATTTGCCAGAAGCTCCCTGCTCACCCATGCAGGTCTCCTGCTTCCTTTGCTTGATTTCTTACTTATAGGGATGCGCCAGTCTTGAGCTTGGAGGAAGTGGTGCTTGAATATTAACCAGCTCTCTTGCATGTCCTTCCTTCTAGAGCCCTAACCGCTGGGATTCCTCGAAGTAGGTCTTTGAACAGGCCAAAGTTAGCTCTCCTGAATTCCAGGGCTGTAATTCTATTTTTTGCCCTGCTTCTTCCATGAAAGATCCTGAACTCCACCATCTCATGGTCACTGCAGCCAATGCTGCCCCCAACCCTCACATCTCAACTAGTACTTTGTTTGTTAGCACGAGGTCCAGCAGCACACCTCTCCTCGTTGGTTCCTCCACCACCTGTGTCAAAAAGTTATCATCAATGCTCTGCAGAAACCTCCTGGATGGTGTGTGCCTGGCTGTGTTGCCTTTCCAGCAAATACCAGAGTGGTTGATGTCCCTCATGAGAACTAGGGCCTGTGATCGTGAGGCTAT
>VYXH01010471.1:238-19255 GCA_013397275.1 Burhinus bistriatus
ATCGCGAGACCTCTGCCAGCTGCTTATAGAATATTTCATCAGTCTCTGCATCCTGATTGGGGGGTCTGTAACAAACTCCCACCACTATGTCTGCCTTATTGGCCTTCTCCTTGATCCTTATCCATAAACACTCAACACTGTCATTCACATTGTTAAGTTCAAGACATTCAAAACTGCCCCTAACATAGAAGGTCAACCCACCACCTCTCCTTCCCTGCCTATCCCTTCTGAAAAGTTGGTAGCCATCAATCACAGCACTCCAGTTGTGTGAGTCTTCCCACCATGCTTCTGTGATGGCAACTATATCATAGTTCCCTTGCTGTATAATGGCCTCCAGCTCCTCCTGTTTGCTCCTCATGCTGCATGCATTAGTGTAGATGCTCTTCAGCTGGGCTAATTGTCCTGCCACTTTTTTGGGGGGATAAGCCCTAATTCCCACCTGATTGTGCTCAGACACTTCTATAGTTACCATCCTATCACTACCCCTCATGTCTTTACTACCACGTGGAAGTAGAATGATGTCTACATTAGCAAGTAGTGTGCATCAACAAGACTATCTGCAGAGAAACAGATGGCACAAGGGAGCTGACATTCACACCATAAGCATTTAGAACGATTATTACTTCAGGTGGTCTCTAGGCTGACCATGGATTCAATACCTGGCAGTGGGTAGAAAGCATTGCTGGTACCCCTGGAGTGCATCTTCCATTTTAGTTTCATCCAAAACACCCCAGTTTACATCCCAGAGACTGCTCTGAAGTACGAATCAAAGCACATTTGGACGGTTGATCAGATTTGCTTCAAAAGCTGAGTTAGAACTGAACTAAAATGCTAATGCAGATGCACCAAATGCATATGTATTTCCTCTGAGAAACAGAGCAGAAATTAGTTTGCACTGAGGTCTGTGCTCTTCTTGCTAACAATCAACAGTCACCTGCCATAGCAGAACTCCTACTGATACAGAACTTTGTAGTATTTTTCAATGTACAATATGTTTTTTACTTAACAGCTGAGATCTTTATACCTTGAAGAAAATAACCTTTATACTGCAGATTTAAAAAGTTGAAAAGCTGATTAATAGAAAAGAAAGGATGGCTGAAAAGGCTCAAAATTTTAAAATTCTAAATTTTATAGAAATGCGTGCTTCTTATTTTACATATGTCAAAGAGAACATGCATGAGGAATTCAGGTCTCAATTTCTTTTTTTTTTTTAATATATATAAATACTGTTGAAATTACTCAAACCATATAATAACGTGTATGCAAGTTCCTCAAATTTTCGATAACAGGTATATATTTAAAATACAGAATGAATTTGATATTAGGCATCAGTGTAAAACTTGGGTAAGTCTATTCCATTCAGACATCCCTAGACCCACAGAAACTCAGGAGGAATGTATTTTAGCCCCATTTAAGTGTATGCATATCAATAGGGTTAACTCTGTCTGGGTAATGTCTGTACATGGTAACACTGTGCACTTTTAGAAAACTTTGTGTTTCAAAATGTAAAAAAGTGTTTCTTCTCACATTTCTAACAAATCGAGGAAATTATTTTAGCTATTTCATACTTGCATTATCTGAGTCTTGGAGAGAATGAATAATGGCATCGGAAAAAATTCTTCAGCACATTTCCTCTACAACAATATTGCTTCACAGCATGCACAGAAAATCATTTAATAGTTCTGCTTTTCTGAATGTCTACCAATAGTACAGCAATCCATTATCTGTTATCATTATATATAAACCATATGGTCCAAAAGACCTTGTTTTATACAGGAAAACAAGAAGTTAAAAACAAATGTAGCAAGATGAGACATAACTTCCGTCTAGGAACAGTCATGACTTGGAAGCATCTTCTGCACTGTCCAGCACTCAAGTAGTGAGAAAACACCTTCTTAATTCTAACTGTAGTTCAGCATCTTCACCACCACTAGGTTTGCGTTGATATTGAAAGCGTTATTAGCATTACCTACATGTTTTTCAGTATGTATTTAGCATTGTAGGTCGGGTGTCTGCGATGTCTGAGGACACTACCACATGAATAAGAACACTATCTTTTTAGTGAACAAATAAAAAATAAAAAGTCTTTCTATTTTTTTTTCTTCAAGGTACTTTAACTTTTAAAATACTTCTGTGCAAACTACTAAAATTAGGGTATGCCTCAAGTTAAATCACATAGATGGAAAACTACCTTAGAGGAAATAAATGTTGGAGGATTGTTATACATACACATATGAAATATCTTTTCTGTAAACCGATCTAAAATGCTTATCTTAACTCTATCTGAGTATCTTAAGCTATTAGATAACAGCTGAAAATTGTATAGTCAAAGTATACAGTTTAAGAGTTTTTGGCATGTCTTTTTCTACTCCTTGTCATTTTTTGCTGTCCGCGTCATAAGCATCGCAAGCAGAATTTAGTATCGTGTTCCCCTAAAGAAGTTAGGAAACTGAGTTACTTGTTTGCAAACACGGGGATAAAAAATGTGTAAAGACAAAATTACAGAAAGTAGAAGATTGAAAGCATTTATTTTTCCCAAAAGATTCTAGCAGGGGTAAATTTCAGTCTTTGACAGAAGACAGGTTTCCCATAACAAAACAGTCATGTAAATACTAGCATGATATAGTGCAATGATTGGCAATATTAGATTGTCCAGAAAGGTACTGACATTATGCAACCACCAGTAGAACAACTGTATTAGTAAGATACCAACCTACTCCAGGTTTTTATTGGTCTCTACTATCCTACAAACCCCATAACTTAAAAAATTGAAAAGAAGAAAGACAATGAATTTCCCAATTAAAAGAAACCTGCTATGCACATACTTAGAATTCACATTAAGAAATGCTTTTGCATATATACATTGTCCTTGTAGCACGTCAGTATAAGACCATTAGAAGACCCTTCTCTCCCTTTACCAGTCTTACAGTTTCACACAAGTGGGTTCTCTCATTAGATATGCTCCAAGCTTCAGGCCTACCACAGAGCCAGTCCATTAACAAACAGTTTGTTGTTAAATATTTCATTGTTATGAGCTCATACTTAAACCTAAAGAGCAATCTGTGAAAGAATGGAGTGTTAAAGATTTTATTGCCCATAAAACAATATGAGAGTAACTTTTAGAAAGCTGCAGAAGGAATCTGGAAAAGGATGGTTTTCTTTACATTTTATTGCTTCTTGGAGAATATTTTCTGTTTACTGTCTCCCTACAGTAATGCACAGGATCACTCTTAAGTCTATTGTGCAAATAAATTTATTGGGAACTCTGAAGCTTGTTAGCCAGCTGTCTCTATTCCTTTTGGGGTGGTGTTTCTACAAACGTGAGCATATCATCGTTGAAAAGATCTGGTTTGTGAACCTTGATGCTACCTTGGATTATTTATTAAAGAATGGAATTTTGCATGGGTAAAATAACCCAAAACAGCCATTGTGGTAATGCACTTTTATCCAGGAATCAACACAGCTCTACAAATGGATGTGTTGTCCAGGGAGCAGAAGGTAAAAAAGAGATCATGTCATTAGTTCATTTTACGCTATTCTTCAGCCTGGAGTGCTGGTTTCAAGCTGGTCTTTCTTGGAAGAAGTATAGAATCATAGCATCATAGAATGGTTTATGTTAAAAAGGACTGTAAAGATCATCTAGTTCGAACCCCCTTGCCATGGGCAAGGACACCTCCTACTAGACTAGGTTGCTCAAAACCTCATCCAACCTGGCCTTGAACACTTCCAGGGTTGGGGCCTCCACAACTTCCCTGGGCAACCTGTTCCAGTGCCTCACTGCCCTCATAGTGAAGAATTTCGTCCTGAGATCTAACCTAAATCTACCCTCTTCCAGTTTGAAGCCATTACCCTTTGTCCTATCACTACATGCCCTTGTAAACAGGCTCTCTCCAGCTTTCTTGTAGGCCCCTTTCAGTTAATGGAAGGCTGCACTTCTGTCACTTAAACACCCACCCCTTTTGGCGAAACATGGGACATGGCCTACCTATCTTTAGCAGGTTGAACTGAATATATGAATTGCTGCAATTAATAATTTAGGGTGGCTTTATTCTGAGCTATATCTGATTGCTATTCAGCCTTTGTAAAGCTGAAACCTTTTTTTACATTCATCCACTTCCACTTTTTATGTGGGACTTGCAAATCTATCAAACTACTAAATCATAGATATTAATAGATATATTATCTGCAATAAGAAGGAAACCTCTCTCAGAAAGAAACAGTGGTCCAAGAAAAAGATGACAAGTTTCTACCTTATTTTGGACTGTATACTGTAATTTTTGAGATTTTTGTCTTTGGAGGTGGGTATTTTCTGACCTTGCAAATACATGAAGTGGTCTAGATAAGATTCGTCTTTTTCACTTGAGTGGATACTGTAGAAGTACATCCAAACAATTCTATTTAAGATGGCAGTATAATTTCACAAGAGCTGAAGGGCCTCGCCAGAATCAGAAAGTAGCAACTCAATCAGGGCTTACATACACTTCACAGTCACTGTGTTGTGGTTAAAATCACCAGGTAGTGATGCAGGTAGTGCTTTCTCTCAGTGACATGAAAATTGAATTTATTGTTGAGGCACATGCACTCAATTTTTTTTTTCTTTTTTTCCAGGCCACTTACACATTAGATACAGAGCTGCAGTCACAGGAACATGATACTGTCTAACCTTCCAGCAATTAGTGCTCGCCATCAGCACTTTCTTATGTTTCTGAAACAGGGACACAGTAATAATACTGCCTACTGGTTTTCTGAACTGTGAGCTCAACTGAGGAAAATACTGAAAGGATATAAATAATAGTTGAAGATGAAGAATGTTGGCAAGAGATTCAAAAAGGAGACAGGGACAACGGCAGTACTTCAGAGGTCTATTGATGTCATCTAAGAGCTATAGCAAAATGGAAACTGGTTAAAAAAGCCCATAAGTAAAATAGGAAATGAATGGGCCAAAGTTTACATATTATAAATCAGGTTTAATTGTTGAACAAAATAATGTGAAGATGGTTAGTTTCTTTTTCTCTTTTCTTTTTTGAAAAAGTGAGCTCAGGAGTAATGTGGAAAAGAATTCTGTTCCATTTAAAATGTCATTCTTTTTGCTTTCCTGTCTCCATTCTCTATCTCTGTAAGCTTTTTGACTGATAGCGAGACCAATTGTTCTGTACAACATCAATACGATGAGATGAAATTGTCCATCCAGCTCTGTCCAGTTTGAAATTGCATCTCAGCTATAAGTACTGCCAAAAAGAGCTATAAAAATGCCAAATCCGTGCCAGAAGCTTACTTAGACTAACACAGACCTATGCATTAGCATGGACTAGTGCACAGACTTTCTCATCACTCACCTGTGTGCACCATAAACTCTTAAATTGCTTGTTTTGCTGGTAGCTGCAGCTGTGGGGAATCTTTGCTGATATATGGGATTTTAGAGGATTTTATTAGCTTGTTGAAATGAAACCCAGTTGATACGAATAGCTTTGGTATTAAACGAGGAACTTGAAAGTAGAACTTCACTGTCTTGCTGAATATACATCAGGCTGCTCATGTGGCGACCATACCCATGAAGAAGATAAGGAGGGGTAATGTGTAGGTAGGATGGTGCCAACACTAGAAAGATGGTAGTCCCCTTAAGAAGAAAGAAAACTGTCCATCAAGATCCTGTCACATTAAAGAAGAGTGCACCTGGCTTATGACTTGTTTGATTTGGGCAAGTCAAGGAGTGGCTATTTTAATCACTAATGTGAGGCATGAAAATGCTTACAGCTTGTTACGGAATCACGGGATCATGGAATTTTCAGAGTTGGAAGGGACCTCTAGAGATCATCTAGTCCAACTCCCCTGCTGACGCAGGAGTGCCTAGAGCACATTACTCAGGACTGCATCCAGGCGGGTCTTGACAATCTCCAGAGAAGGGGACTCCACAACCTCCTTGGGCAGCCTGTTCCAGTGCTCTGTCACCCTCACCGTAAAGAAGTTTTTCCTTATGTTTGAATGGAACTTCCTGTGTTCCCACTTGTGCCCGTTGCCCCTCGTCCTGTCACTGGGAACCACTGAAAAGAGTCTGCCTCCATCCTCCTCCAACCCACCCTTTAGATACTTATAAGCAAGAATAAGGTCTCCCCTCAGCCTTCTCTTCTCCAGGCTAAAGAGTCGCAGCTCTCTCAGCCTTTCCTTGTAAGGGAGGTGCTCCAATCCCCCAATCATCTTTGTTGCCCTCCACTGGACTCTCTCCAGTAGTTCCCTGTCCCGCTTGAGCTGGGGAGTCCAGAACTGGACACAGTATTCCAGTTGTGGCCTCACCAGTGCCAAGTAGAGGGGGAGAATGACCTCCCTCCACCTACTGGCCCCACTCTTCCCTATGCAGCCCACATTCTGCTGTAGTTGTATGCAATGTATGCTCACTAGCAAAGACTTCTAATGTCCTTGTGTTTGTCTTTCTAAAAAAACTCCAAGAACTTATCTGGAAGGAGAGATTCTGTAAATCTTACTGTACGGTTCAAATTCTAACTTTCACATTTAATACTAAAATATACCTTAATAAGGCATGGCAGTCTCCCGTGTGTATCTGGCCTCTTCTTGGTGAATAGCAGAGAAAGGAGGCAGAATACTCATTCTTTTCTGTCCTGGGAACCAGATAATCCTTGTCCCAGAGTGACCCGAAATGATGGTGTGGCATTACAGAGCTCAGAAACATTGGGGGTCTAGGCAATCTCCATACAGGGAATTCCAGAGAAAAGAAGCTCCTGAATGACATCCAAATAGAGTCTCCTGGTCTAGTTTTATACGTTAAAAATTTCATACCTCTGAAAGATAAATTTGAGTTATTTAATAAATAATTTTATGAATTGTTTTCTTAATGATGCTGAATTACATACTGGGATTCCTATAAACACATACAAATCTCACCCTCCTGCCCCCTCACCATATTTTCACATCCTACCTATTATGTTGGTTAGCACCTGCTAGAGTTCTCTTGCATGAGAGGAATCTTTTGAGAAATAGTATAAAAATAGAGAAGAAAACAGAAAGAGTCCATGGACTGAGAGCAGTCCTATTGACCTGGACCTACATGACTTACTTTACAATAAAAAGAAACAACAGCTTGTCATCGTAGGGGATCTATTTGATAATTTTAAATATACAGGTGAAGAGCTATCGTTCACAGGATAGATGGATAAGCAAAATAAGGGCAGAGGTCTAAATGTGAGCAGCAATTAATTTGAATACATAGAAACGACCATCACTGAAGAAAGACATGAGATTATCACTGACAGAGAGCAGAAAGATTATTTCTAGTAGACCCAAGTGTCTTTTTTGGCTGTCTGAAACCCACAGAAAAGTCTGAGCTGAAGTGTATTGGCTTTTTTGCTAACATTTAGAAATCATGAGATTTAATGAAGGTCTAATACACTTTTATTTAATATTCTTTAAAAACCAAAATCTCCCATTGAAAGACCACATCTTAATTATATGATGTAAGTGAGTCTGTGGGGTCTAAAGAAAATCGGTACAGATGTTTCTTTTGTAAAAGATCCACAAGGATAAGGTCCACAGTGCTGGCATATTAGTGTCTTGAAAGTAAAGTGATCACAGAGAAAAGGATCTCAGAAAGAAAAGTCCTGCACATCTCCTCCCTTTTCAGTGTTAAGAAATACATAGAACAGCATAGAACTGAGTACAACAAAAACATGATTTATTCTAAATGAATTATGGAAGAGGAGGATAAGATATGCCAAAAACAATAGTATACTCTGTAATAATTGCAGTGTTACTGCCAGGAAACCTCCAGGAAAGCATTTTCAAAACCTCAGAAATGTACTTTTCAAAAACCAAAGGGCTGTAATAACATTCATGAAGATTAAGATATGGAGACTTCTGTGTTTTCAACAGATTGTGCCCAGGTAACTCAGCCTGTAATTTCCTACTTGTAAAAGATTATGAAAATAATTGATGGTTGGTCCTAAAAAATCAGGACAAAACAAAAAGAGCTGGAGGCTGAGATAGAAGGGTAACAGTAAATAGTAAGGCAGAACATAGATAAATAAAGAAAGGCAAAGAACATTGCAAGAATAATGGATAAAAAGGACAGTTCAGTGCAAATAAATATAAAAGATTGATCAGTCAGCTGAATCAGTCACATGTCTCAGAGCATATAAAATATGGAATGCCAACAAGAATGTAGGGAATGTAACTACATGAGAAGATGAATGATGAGAAACTGCAAAGACAAAAATAAAAAATCTTACTGTCTCTACAGACTAGTAAGGGATCAGAATCCTTATTACATAACCCTTTAGATTTCATAAAGTAGCACAAATACACAAAATAGGAATAATACAGTCCTGCACCTGCTATATATAAAATCTTGCAGTCCTACATAAGTAAAGTGAAGGAACAGAGGAATAGTGGAACCAACAACAGAGTTGTGTCAATTATGAAAGAAGACCACATAAAGGGATATGAATGTATCCCAGACCTTTAAGTGTGAATGTATCCCAGACAAAAACAGACAGCTTGCAAAGTCTGCAATTTGCCAGTATGTTGGCATGCAGAAATCACCAGAGAAAACACAATGATACTGACATGAGAAGTCTCTTCTGATGAGAAAAAGCAGGGCAAGATGGGTTAGGAACATAGGAGCTGCCATGGCAAATTAAATCAGTAATTCATGTGTTCTGTAATCCTGTCTTTGACAGGGAGCAGATATCAGTGCTTCAGAGAAAAGAGAAAAATATTAAAATGCATACAACTCTGGAATGACCATCTCACTGGTGTAATTTTTTTCTCTGTTTCTGTTGACTAGAGGTTGGCTTGTCATCTAGAGGTTTAATCTTATTACAGTATTCAAGGAAACACTTTAAATATAACAGCAAATACTGAACTTTACTCATATCCATATTTTTACTTATAAGTGTGTACAAAAATGCCTCTCAAAATAAAAACAGCTGCAGAGCTGTAAGGGAGAGATTGTACCCCAGGCATCAAAGTATTTTATTGCACTTTTAAGGCTGGCTGAGAAGCTGTGGTAACTCTCTGTTCTTCAGCCTGTTGATTTATATATGGAAGTTCTATGTTGGACCAGAAATATCCACAGCTTAATTAAAGTCACATAAAATAAACACATTCTCCTCTTTGACACTCAGTTGCTGAAGAAGAAACCATTTCAGAAGTGGAATTCTAAAAAACACCCCAAACCCTTAAGTGAGTCTTACTATTATGGTCAGACTTAAGAACACATTGATTTTTTCATGGCCCCCCTGCCATTACCTCTCCAGTTTGTTTGTTCTGGTCTTTAGGGATTTTACACTTACTTACTTCCTCAAAAGCTTTCAGCAGGTATTTTTAGACTCTGGTGACCGCTTCCAAGCTGTCAGTCATTTGAAATTCACTTGCTTGTCCTTCCTAGTCCTCTTCCGTCCTATATGTAAGATGGTTTTATATTTGCTATGTTCTCAGCCAGACAAACGGAACACTAGGTTTTTTCAGTCCCGTATGCTTTGACTTCTCAACACAGAACGATTCAGAGATCCCAAGTGGGTGCGGAAGGAACTGCTGATGTCATCAATCTGCCCGGGTCAGCACAGTGGTGTCCTTGCCTAATCAGCTACCCTGAGATGAAGGGCTGAGTAGCCTTGGAGCAGCACTTCAGTAAAGCAGCCTTATTTATTCCAGGACCTGTGTAGCATCTGGCTATTGTCCTTGTCTGGGCTGAGGACCTATCCCCTTGGTGGTTCAGAAAAAAAGGAGCCTCAAATGCTCTGAAAGTGTAATAAGCATCAAACCAGCATACTCTGGCACAGAATATGATTGTAAAGTGCAAACCCACTAATGTATATCCTCCTGTTGGTCTTGACTTAAATGTACGTGTTCATCCTGCAGTAGATCTCAGGTAGTGTGTTAGACACAAATGCAAATATCATCCTTGCAGACTGCCTGAACTTCAAGAAGTTACTGAATCCTAGAGAAGGAAAATGATAATGTAGCAAGGATTTTGTTTCTACACTACCTGAATGACGGTAGGCTCAAGATGCTTTTTGTCACCAAATATAGGTGGTTATTCTTTGGAAAGATCTTTGCATTTGCTCTGTGGAGATGCCACAGTGGATTTAGGAGAATTTGCAAAACAGATCTTGCTATGGTCGTTGGTGCTTGAGAATTTCTTAAAAATGTCTTCATGTTTTCACTAAAATGATAAAAGTTCATTAGAATCATGCAAAGAAGAAAGGTCTGAACAGCATGTTTTTTCTATAAATCATGCAGTAGACTATGGAAAAATAGAAAGAGAAAACAACAAATGTAGGAAAAAGACTCTTCTAATGCTGTCTGTCTATTCCGATATCCATCTGCTAATAGCAGATGCCAAATGAAAATTATAAAATCCAAAGAAGCAGACAGAGATATGCTTTCAGTACTCTCCTAAACACACAATCATCAGTATAGAAATCTCCTGAACGAAAAGGTGTATTTAAATCACCATGTTTAATAACGATTATTGTAATTGAGAATATGTATATTTTACCTGTTCTGTTTCTTGGCTTCTACTCTTTCGTACGTTGAGTGAAAACCTGCTTGCTCTGTTAGGTTTAAACTTGCTTACTGTTAATTGTATTAGGTACCCTTGCTTTTATTAGGAAGAACAGTGAGTACTTCTTTCTTTGCCTTCCATATATTTTTATGATTTTACAGATCTTTAACATACTCTCTTTTCCACAGTTTCCAAGCTAGAGAATTTGAGTCTATGCAGCTTCTTCTCAAGCAGAAGCTGTTTTTTACCTCTGATTTACTGTTTTATTCTTCTTTGTATCTTTTCTATTTTTACTACATTATTTTGGGAAAGACAACAACAATCACCTACAATTAAAAAAAACCCTAGATTTATTTAGTAATATGAAAGTGTGTTCATGGTGTTTTGATTTGCCATGTTTGCTGTGGAGTCTTAAGCTTGGCATTTTCAGCAAGATCTTGACAATAAGTTTCTAGATTCTCTTCCCAAATCATAACAGACATATTAGATCTTATTGCAGTGAAACGATAGTTACGCTTTCTTTTCTCTCGTATGTACAATGAAGACCTCATCATGAAAGAAGGCATTCCTCTCTGGAGAAGCTTTTTTCAGAAGTCCTTTTGGTATTCCTTACAGTCCCTGGCCGTGGCTTGACCCATGAGTGGTCCATGCAGTGCTCTAGCAGTTCTTGAGAGTTGTGACACCCATAGGGTTGCTGTAAGGAACTGCAAATTAGAGAGGCTCCTGAGGGAGTGCTACTTTTATGCTGAAGATTACCGTCACCCTCAATGGTCTCTAAACAGAATATAGAAAGTGCAAAAATGGCTTGCTTTCTCTTCATAAGTCTTTGCAATGAATTTAGCTCTGACAGAACTGAGGACTTACAACTTCAGGGAAAAAAAAAATTAGATTAAGAAAGTATCCTTCACTGCAAATATTTCTGTGTCCAATTGATTCAATGCCTCTAAGTAAAATTTTTTTCAGTCAATTGATAACGTTCCTTTTTACTTGTCTGAATTTCTTTATTCTTTGTTTCAGATTTTCAGTAATTTTGTTGGATAAACAGTTATCAGACTAAGGAAAGCTCAGATACTTCTTATATTCGTGCATTTTAAACACTACTAGTGCAAATATTAAGACACATGATTCATGGAATCTGTGCATTATGACAATTACATTAATGTAAAAAAAAAATCCACTAAAGGCAATTCTACCCAACAGAGAAAGCATAAATAGCTCCTCCTACTTTTACTCACTTTTTATCTCAAATCACAGTGAAGCATGTAAAAGTGGAAGATTTGTCATGCAGGTGGATTTTCTGTTTATATTAAATTTTATACAGAAAGTCCGTTAGTTTAAATTTCTCACAGTTCAGATCCTTCCATTTTTTGTACTAGTTATGGATTACACCAAGAATATCTATCACAGTTCAGAGCTCTCTCATACCCCAACAAATTGTGAAAGCTATGCCTTGAGCTTGGTTATTCTGGAGGAGAAACCTCTGAAACAAGACGTTAGTTCATTCTTTCATGGTAATCCCTGATGAGGAAGAATATGTGTACATGTTAGGATATTTTGCATCACAGTCAACCTTTCTTTCCCTTTTCCAGTTCAACATTTTTATTATAACCTTTTCATTAAACCCAAAATCTAGGAAAAAACTTAACAAAGCTCCAGTCCCTCTCTTCTGCCCCGTCCACTTTTCTCTCCCACCATCCCTCTTGTCCCAGTATCCTCCGCTTCCCCTGTAAAAATGTTCAGCGGTACATCACTTGCATAAACCCATCTGCTGGACAAAGTGATCATAGAAGAAGCTGTCTGCTGTGAGAAAAAGATAGGCAGAATATATTTCATCTCAGAAGACCCAGCCATGGGAGGACAAATGATTATTCTGACAAAAAAATTATAGGAATAATGTATATTACTTTCATGTCCTGTTTTCAAGCTGGAAAAGACATTGGAAAACCAAATATTATTCTTTCAAAAGCAAAATATTTTAGAAACTCATTCCAAGAATGTATTAGCTTTCTTCTTTCATTCTCTTTTCCTGAAGGAAGTTGAAAAAAAGAAGAATGGAAGGAGTTAAAAAAAGGAAGAATATAATTAATGACAATTTCCCAGACAAGTGTGAAGTTTTTTAAGGAAGTAATATTTTGGGTTTACAAATCTTCTCAGAAAATAGGAAAATATTTGTAAAACATTTAGATTTTGTTGAGACATAACTTTTCAATGTTTTTAATTTTGTCAGACAGATGTTTTGCCCCATACCGACAGGCTAACTGGTTAATCACCTGAACTTTCACTGGATTCCTCCACCTCAGTTTTTCTCTGCAGAGAAATGTCAGCGACACAAGGAAGTGACCTCATTGGTATTGCTATGGTCTAGCTGCCCAGAGAAGTTGTGGATGTCCCACCCCTGGAAGTGTTCAAGGCCAGGCTGGATGGGGTTTTGAGCAACCTGATCTCATGAAAGATGTCCCAGCCCATGGCAGGGGGTGTTGGACTAGATGATCTTTAAAGGTCCCTTCAAACCCAAACTGTTCTCTGATTCTGTGATTCTTCCAGCTTCCACTGCAGCTGCGCTACCAGTCCCTAGAGTGCTAGTGGCTATATGAATAATATTGTCTTATGTCTTTGCTGACAACCTCTCAGTTGTGGCCTTCTGTGAATGGAATATATATAGAGTGTATACAGTTTCTACTATAATTTTGGGGGTTTTATTAACCTTTTTATGTTTTTGTCTTATGTGGTTCCTGTAACATTTTCAGATGTTCTTAAGTATCTGATTTGATACCCCTTTATCCACTTTATTTCTTTTCCCAACTCTACTGAGTGAAACTTAACCATAGTATCAGTCTCATTCAAATCAGGCTTTCAAACACATCCTAGCTTTAAAAAACAAGTATTAACAAGAATAAATATTGTTCTGGGAACAGGCAAACAGACAAGAAATAGTATTAGAATTTAGACTGGGGACAGACTATGACTGGGAAGGAGAAAATCCTCAGACTAATGTCTTATGGGGGAAAAAATGCTGCAGGAGCTTGTTATATGTTGCCCATGGTCCTCCAGCTGGGCTTTTGAGCACATGGAGATTGTTGGCCAGTCACTTCAGAAGCAGCTGAAGCACTGTCCTGGTTTCAGGTGGGAAAGAGTTAATTTTCTTTCTAGTGATTGCTGTCAATAGTGCATATTGTTTTGGTTGATGCTAGGTGATGTTTATACTTTTCAAGGACTCTTTTCAGCTTCCCGTAGAAGCTGAGAAGGAGCGTAGACAGAACAATGGAATGGCCAATGGATATTGAATATTATTCGGTATCATAGACGTCATGATCAGTATATAAATAGATGTTGGCTGGTGGGGTGGGAATCCACAATCACTGCTTGGGAAGGTACCAATTCACCAGGCGGTGAGACTGACTTGTGTCATTATTGTTATTCTTATTGTTATTTTCCTTTTCTGTTATTGTTCTATTAAACTGTCTTTATCTCAGCCCATGAGTTTTTTTCCTTTCCCTTTGCCCTCCTTTTCTCCCTCTTCTCCCTGCCTTTCTCTGGGGAAAGGGGAGAACTGCATGAGCGGCTGCATGGTCCTGGCTGCCGGCTGGGGTTAAACCACGACAAGCACCCACCATGAAGGAACTTGGGAAGGTATCAGGAGGTACTGTATGAATGGAGAGAGCAAAGCTAACTGGAGTAACTGTGCAGGGAACTACAGATGTGATTAAAGTCCTGCTGTTCACAGCACAATTTCATTTTAACCGTATCTGAGGTTATAGTAATACTAGAACTTCTATAGGTTTTCCAATGTATTAGAAACAACACTGAAGAATCTAAGCATCAAATAAGTGAAGACTATTTAATATTTTTTTGTTTTGCTCAAATCCGACAATGGAAAGATCAATATCCTTGTTGGTGATCACACTGCAAAGACTTTGAAGGGTAAGCAGAAAAATAAATGTCAACGTGTGTACCTTGTAATGAACAACAGTGTGTCAATGCTAACAACTCATCAGAGATGAGAATGATGGGGATGTCAAGTTTTGAAATGCAGACAGGGAAGAGGAAGAACGTCTCCCACTGATGGGGAACTCATCTAACACAGTCAGAAGCTAAGAATCTTTTTCTTCTAAAAGCTCTTGAAAATGTATCCATTATCTCAGGGCTTATGGAAAAACTGGATTTCAGTCTTTCATTTTCAGGTGAAAAAGGACCTTCACCAATGACAAGAGACAGACGCTAGCTCAGACTGTTCGTGGATGGAGTGAGAACATGGTGTTGTTTACTAAGGTCTAAAAGCTTTCCTTAGTTGACAAGCGGAAGTTTCTGTGACATTTTTCTCTGCACAAGTTTTTATACAAATGTCTAGGTTCTTCTTACTATTTACAACTTGGAAAGTGTCCGAACTGTTCCCGATGTTATACACAAAGAGTATGAACCACTGTTAAGTAGTGGGCAAAGCCACATTAGTTGATTCTCTTAAGTCTGATGGTTAGACTTTCTGTTTCAAGAACAAGATAATACCTACAGTGGCAACTTGTCATCCATTTAAGCACTTCTGTGATACTACTTTTGTCTTTATGGAGCAGTTGTTCACAGATAGGCCAGAATTATGTCTCATTAATGATTCTGTTAAGATGGAATAAAAAAATACATGAAACTCATGACTCAGTTTTCATTCTATTCAGACTGCTTACACTGTTCTCATCATAACTGGGACTTATAAGCCTTATGTACTCCTTCACAAATCTCTTCTTATTGCTGCAGAAGAGTCTAAGAGTTCGTATTCAACAGTATAGCCAACGAGCTTATCAACCTCTGAAATTCTTGCAAATGTTTAATTTAAAACTTGGATGTTTAAGAAAGAGGAAATCCTTGGGGGAAATTCGGCATTAATTAGGAAAAGCTGAGGGTCCATTGCATTTGACAACAATGTGTGTAAAAGAATCTATGCTTCTTCTCACTAATTGTAGATTTTTGTCTTGGCTGTTAGTTATGTGGGTGTGCTATTTTCAGCAGGGGAAAAATGGCTTGCCTGTAGAGGAAAACTGACTACACAAAGTGGAGTTCAATGCACAAGTAAAAAAAGTTTTAAAGTGTGGTTAAATGGTTTGTTTCTGCTGGCTGCTGTCAGTAACAGCTACTACTTTAAATGATACTAAGTGCAACATTGTTAGAATTGTAATTTTGAAGTTGAAGATCATCCCTAAACATCTTTCAAAATTTAGATGGCCTTCTAGCCTCTTAGGCTTGCTCACAAACACAACCACTCCAGAGACAGCAGAAAGTCTTGTGTCGGGGGGGCAGCAAGGATGATTTAAACCTGTAATTGAAATTTTACATTATTAGAGAAACATACAAAAAGTCCAAATCCATTTCAGTAAAATGTTACATGTTACTAACTTCACAGTTAACTAAGATTTCTCACTAGGATGCAGATGGAAGTAATTGTTTAGCTATGGCTGTCCAGTGGAAAATGTACTCTGTACTACAAAGAGGGTCAACATTTTATGTGTGCCTGCCCAGCAAAGTAGTTTGGGAGACTCCTCCTGAGCGATGTCAAGTTAAATCAATTTGGATTAGATTAAATAGTTCAAACATTTGGATTAAATTGCTGGATTTTGCTTGAAGTGAATAAAGCAGGATCTACAGAAACAGCCTCTCCAGCAGATCAAATCTAGATTCTGTGGATTGGTAGAGAACTGGGGGCTGTGACCACTTTTGTAAGCATGGTTGGACCCTGTGTAAACTCCTTAGCATTACCTCCATTTATAAATACTACACTTCAGTTGGGTTTTTTTTTGTTTTGTTTTGTTTTGGTTTGGTTTTTCTTTTTTTTTTAATTTGTGTTAACTATTTGGAAATAAAATATACATTTTTTGGAAAAAAAAAAAAATCACTATATAGTACCCGTTACATTAGTCTAGCTGAATTTAGGTTGTTCTAAATGGATGACTATTTAGTTTACATATGCCACTACACACTGATCTATTTCAAGCCTGCTCAGAATGAAATTAAAGATTTAAGAAACATTTACTATTCTTCCACTGCATTTCTTGTACTCATTTCCTTTACGAAGGTTCTTTTCTTTGCATTGTTTCTTATCCTGAAATGTAAATAAAAAACCCCAAACAAATAAACTGTGGGCTTGGTTTTCAACTGGTGCAAATCAGGCTAACTTCAACAGAATGGAAAGAATATTAACGTGAATTCCTTACATGAGTGGGATATCTCTGGGTGGCAGGAAAACTGATTTCAGCCTTCTCCTCTCTTTAACCCATTTGTTTCAAAAATCCAGTAATTTGGTTTGGGTTTGTTTTTTTTTTTTTCTGGATAAGCAGATCTAGGAAGCCTTCCACCCCACCCCACCCCCCCCCCCCCCTTTCTGGGATATATTTTTTGAATCGGTTTGTTCACATAATATATTTGCAAAAATTAATAGAAAATTTAGATAAATGAACAGCTACAGTCTGCAAAGAGGATGACTGTGAAACAACACCTGCTATTAGTCAGCGTATAATAAAGAGCAATTTCTCTTCTTTTAAAAAAACCCAAACCTATTCCATGTTCTCATGAAGTGGTTGCCGTGTCTGGAACAGGGACCTTTATCTTTCCTTGAGATATGTCCTGCTAACAGTTTCAGAGTTCAGTAGTAGGGCATTTCAGCTGATTTAAAGTGGTAGATAATTCTAGCTGATTTCACAGTAAGCCCAAGGTTGAATTAGGGACAGGTCACAGTCATCACAGATGTGGGGTGGAGAGGGATTTCTTCCCCTAACAGCTTTACAGGCTGCCTAGGCTGAAGTTTGTCTTTTGTTGCTAAGCTCCTAAGAAAGCTAAGAAAGCTGAAGCAGGAAAGGTGAGTGCAAATGAAAGGTATGATGACATCTCTAATCTTTCCGGTTTGTAATTAACAGCGTTTAAAAATACAGATGAGTACAGCTATCTCTTTACACAGCGTAGGCTGCCCGTGCTGTCTGCCAGTCCAGAAAATAATTGCCGCAAACACTGTTAAAAAAATAAAAAGGAAAGCTCTCAGTACTAGTGCATCAGGCACTTATTTGGGAGCAGGGAGAGAGCCCATCTTCCTTTTAAGAAATGCCCTTCTGTATTTATTTTCCACTGTGTGTACTGTGTTCTTTCCTCCTTTACTAAGCAATTGCAGGTAATCCTTCTTCTCTTTTTTTATCCAGCGAAATTCACATTCTTTACCCAGCTTTGAACACAAAACTCATTGCCCTGAAGAGGCTGCTTTCTGTGTTTGGGGGCTGGGATTTAAGAGCATCCTAAGAGCGTTTATGGGTGGAGAAAACAAAATGGACATCAGGGATGGAGAAAACGTCCTACGTCTCTGACACCTCCTTCTCCCTCATTCTTGCTACTACTCTTTGTCCTTAGGTGGCTTTTGAGCCTCTGTTGGGAGTCCTTCCCTTCTGCCCTGCACGCTTGAAGGAGCTTCTAATAATCCACCTAGTTCTTTTGAGACTAATAATATTTTGCTAAGTCAACATCTGGAAAACCCTCATGGCAGAGACCGTATTTGGAGACAAGCAGACTGACCCCTCAACGAGTTTTGCATATAATACTTGCAAAACATTAGGGCAAACAAGAAAAGATAGCACAAGTTAATTTTTTAACACAACAGCTAATAATGACACCATGTACCTATTGCACTTGCCTGTAATATGTGTTATATGAAGATGTTAATAATATATGGATCTTAGTAAAACCTAATCAGGCCCCGAATGTGGTGATATTTCTCCCTAGATTTTACAAAGTATAAGGCAGTAGCACCTCTCACTTTACAGATACTACCAAAGGAAAATGTGTAATATATAGCCATACTCAGTTTGGATAGATTTTATGAGAAGCTGAAACTCTAAACTCAGTGTAGAGAGCTGAACAGTTCAGTAAAAGTCTCTGAATAGGTCAACAAGGTGTGCTTTGTAAACCTGTTTTCTGCTATTAACTTCAGCTCATGGAGAATTTCCCACTGTTTATATGACTGCCAAAGCTTGCTTCATAACTGTTATGAAAGCAATTTTTGCTACTATTATCAGCACTTCAACATAGTCACGTTAATGGCCCTGTGCAGGAGATATTATTGCAATATGCGAAATGTAGCTTTTTTTTTCTTTTGGTGGTGGCTCTTTGTGTTGAAAATATGGAGAAAAAAGTTGCACTGCTGAAATTGGTGATATATAGTTATAATACTTTCACTTTAAAGCAAAGAAGACAGACACTGCGTAATAGGATATTATTTTCTCCCCTTTTAATGGGCTTTTAAATGAAAATTTAAATGGAAATTTAAAAATTTAAAACTGAAACATAATGTCCCTAGGAATAATCTGTCTTTATATTAAGAAATATATTGGAAAAAAATTCAGTGCTATTTTCAGATATTTTTTATTTTATAATATTACAACTCAACACTAGACTAGAGCCATAACAATGATTTTACAAGAATTACAAAACAAAGTTGGAATAAACGTAGGTCCATGTGGGAAATTGGTTAGTGGAAA
>VYXH01010474.1:0-15959 GCA_013397275.1 Burhinus bistriatus
CCCCCTTCAAACCCAGTTTAAAGAAAAAGTAAATGGTATTACAGTGGTGTCCAGTAACAATTGTGTAGTTAAGCTGAGTTGCCATTTCCTTTCTACATCTGTTGCCTGGGCTTGATATTGCAGTTCTGTTGGACATTTCAGGATCAGGCATCAACTTTTTTAATAGAAAAATTATGGGAAGGGGGTAAGTAATTTAGGACGATAGCTTGTTTCCTTTCGAGTGATTTCATTCTCCTTCCTGTCCCCCTCCCAAGCAACAGAGTACTAATCTGTCTTTCAGATAAGAAAGTCAAGATCCCTAGAGTGATAAAATTACCTGTAATTGCTCAAAAAGAAACAGTTCTGGAATCGTGCAGCTTTTAAATGCTGAAAACAGTATTTTCTTGTAAGATTCACCTCTAGTGGGTAACTTTTACATTGCATTAAAAATATAATAGTATTTGTAAAGTGGTAACAAATATTTTGTCTTCAACTTTTTGGTTTTTTCCTGGTGATAGCACTCTATAGATTCTTTTAAATAAAAAAATTGTGAAGGAAAAGATGATCAGGAAAACAGAAATCCTCTGTAAAAACAGATGAATGAATATTGCATGGCACAGCCAGCATTCATGAACAGCTGCAAAACATTAGCTAGACTGCTTCTTCCTCCCTGCTACTTTAGCTGCTCAAACCACAGCTTGCTGTTATTTCATCATGGCAGGTGGCTCTTTTTTCTCCACACAATCTTTCATTTAACCTTTAATTGTATCTTGACTGTAATTCCCTTTTACTTATGGTTACCACTTTTCAATGTTTTTGCTAGAATGAGTTCTAATTATATTAATTTATTTATTTAAGCTACTAAGGCAAATGTTGAGGTAATACATAAAATAGCGTAGATACAAGTTATTAGGGGGTCTAAAAGGACTTGAGCACAACAGAGACTAAGCTATTTTAAATCCTGTGTCAGAGACTTGGAAAAACATTTAGAAATTAAATATACAATGTTCTGCTTTATCATGTTCTCGCTTTTTCTTTTTTCTTTTCTTCTTTTTTTTGGTTTGGTTTATAAATTTGTCCATGTGTTCAGGATGCAATAATATCTGCATAGAGATCTTTACACTCTACAGGTCAAATTATCATATAAGGAAAGATGTGAGGTAGTATCTGAACGTCAGTTTGAGAGAGTAAGCAAGTGTAAAATGCTGAACAAGTTTTGTGTCCTGTTAAAGGAGAGTAATGAAAGGCTTTGGGTTCCTGTTGCTCACCCTGTTCTTTTGGTGATCTGACAATTTGAACTTCCTTCCTGGAGGCTCCAGATGGTTAGCTGCACTTACCTTTCTTCCTTGCTAATATTTAAAAACAGAAGGGCAGTAGGGGGAAGAGTTTTCTTGCTACATTCATAACCTGTCACCTTGTTTCCCATAAATGAGTCTGGCAGCATTTTTCCCTTCCTCTTTCCAAAATACTCAGTCCTCCTTGCTTCTTTCCATCCTTAAGAACAGACAGTGTTCTGTGTTTGTTCAGTGCTTCAAGCTGTTGATATATCACCAACAACAGTATTTCAGAACAGGAACATTTTATTTATGGGCTTTCTCCTGAAGATGCAGTTTATTCTGACAGTGATACATAAATGGAAATAATTCTTGTGAGGTTTGTTTTTTGTTTGTTGTTTTTTTTTCACTAAAATCTCTGTAAATTTAATCCATGAGTGTTAACTTTACTGGTTTATCACAAATCCCTCTAGATATCACTTTCTTCTATTATCCTTCCAACATGACCAGCAATTTATTAAGAACAGCCTAATTAGCTGTTTCCTGTTAGGCTTTGTTATCTTATATATAGGACACTGTACTATGAATTTAGATACATTTCTGATTAAAGAGCAAAATGGTTAAGCTACATGATTCCAGCAGTAGCCCTTGGGAGAACTGGGCCTCAAGGACACTTGACGCGGTCAAAATTGCTTCCCTACTTTCATTTTTCTCACAGGAAATAGTATCTGTTTATTGACTTATACTGATAGCATGAAACTGCAGTTCTCCTGCCTGGCTCATGTATTTCGACTGGAGGACAGAACACAGTATCATTCACTACCCTATATTCAAGGTTAATGTGATTATGCCCTTTGTATCCCTGCCCTGATAGTACTCCATATTGCTCTATAGCCTGGAATGGCTAGGATTGTGTATTTTAGACCTAAAAGGATCAAATCACTTTCTAAGTATAAGAGACATGAAGATTAGAAGTCAAAACTATAAAACTAGCATACTGCTGGCTAGTAAATGTAAATGGCTGCTTTCCAAGACTTTGAGAAGAAACCTATGCTTCAAGGGGGATCAGAAGATGGGTGCTTTTAAAATGAATCTTTTTAAACCTAAAACTCTACGATTATGAAAATTATTTTTCTTCTTAATGTTCCCAACACATTTTCGCTTGCCATTTCTCACTTTGATATGTGTGTCCTGTAGCGTTAGGTTTTGTCACAAAAAGTTTGAAAAGACAAAGCCTGGGCTCTGTCTAATCTTTCCTGTCATTTTGTCAATCTTGCTGGCAAACACCAATGGAATTTCCCACATTCACAGAAATAGAAGGAAAAGACGGTCACAGAGAAACAAACAGAATTACTTATTCATTAATAACAGTGGGAGAACTGATAGTAAATTAATGGCATGGTCTTAGTAAACTGCTGAGAGTTTAAAAGAAAAAAAAAAAAAGGGGGCGGGGAGGTTCTTTGCATCCCGTATTAACTGTCATAGGACAGTGAGGAATCAAATCAAATACTTCTGTGCCAAGGATGACTTCTTACCCTATAATTGGTTTCACAAGATTAATCATTTTGTGTCTATCTGCAAATTTATTATCAAGGGAAACTTACTGAAAATTGAATGGATATGTTCTTAGGGGAAAGTAAACATTTTAAATTAAAATTAACAGTCTTAGTATCTCCACATTAAAAAAAAATCCATTTAAATTATGTCAGTGTTTAAAATTATAAAATGGGAAGAAATTTGAATTGTCTCTCCATCCAAAGATTAATGATGCAGTTCCTCTGCTGAGGTAAACCTAAATTGCTTCTGACCCAACATGGATTTCACAAAAAATAAGAATGTCACATGGGAAATATCATTGAAACTTTTGCTGAAATAGCTCTATAATGGTGGACTACAGACGATCCAGTTCACAGTAAGGTGAAAATCTGTATCCTCCCAACAAAAGCAACAACAGACTTACGGTTAGTGGGCGGTATAATTGATCAGCCTCACACTGCGAGACTATGAGGGCAGCAGTGTATGACAAAGCAGATGCTGGATTATGGAAGACCGGAGATACAGCACAAGTATACAGGCACATTTGGAATGATTTAGAATAGGGGGAAGGATGCATGAGCCCAATTTTTCAGGTAAAGTACAGTAAAATAGCATTGTTATATTTTGGTTAATATTTTGTACAGTGGAATAAATCTTATCTGTTTCCGTCAGGCCAAAAGGACTACTGGTAGCAGAAATGATATTCAGAGTTAAAATGTTATTTGGAAAACACACAGAACTCATTTCCCCAGGGTCTTTTTCCTGCTGATCATTATACTCTCTAATTAATTTTCAAGGACCCATTAAAATTACAGGGATATTGCAGTAAGGAAGATAAAATTTCCTTGTTTATTGTATATTAAAAATATTTTGTGTGCCTTTGTATTTCTTATACTAGAGCAAATGAGATTGCCTCTACAACTAAGGACGTAGTCTTTGGAAGTGGGAGGTGTTCATAGACCCTTAACATCATGTAGGCAAAAGAGGACAGATTGAGACAGAGTTTCTAGCCTTTTTTCACCCTCCAAGAACCAGAGTATTTCTCCATGTAGCTATTCATAGTATTGAATGGATATTGTCTTTAAGGAAAAAATTACTTCTAGGTTTCCAAAGACTTTTTATTTAAGACAAATAGCATTTTATATACATACAGTTTAAAAATGCTCAGTGAGTTACAAAAAAATTATCCAGACTGACAACTTGAACCATAAGACTATTGCAAAATGGTCTCCTATGTTGCTGCAGGCACAGACAGCTTCCGAATTAGGGCAGGATGCCTATCCTTGTACCACATTAATTTGGTTGGCAAAGCGGAAAAACAGTGACAGCCTGTGGTTTAAAAAAACTGAGTCATAAACCTCTGAATAACAGGTTTTATATTAGGAATGGCAGCTCAGCTAGGCACTGCTGAAAGAAACAGTAATGATGATGGAAAGTGTGCTTGCATTATGTACTGAAACTTTAGAAGTTGTATGCTGCAAACATTAACTAAAAGTTTTTGTAACTCCTACAGTTTTGCTTAAATCCAATAGCATAATCAAGTGCTACTTGCCTTCCTTTAGATTAAGCAATTGGAATTACTTGTATAATTTTTAACAGTTTTGCATTTGCTTTAAACAGACACTTGCAGCTCGAAAATCTGGTATTTCCATGGCCATGCTCATCCGAACGTCCATGAACAGCGATGAAATGGTAAGTGTTTTCAATGGCAGATTTAAGTCATTTAAAAAATAGAGACATTTTTGTTCAAAGCTCTTTAGAAATTATTTCAGCTTTAGACTCTCCAAGCTGGATAAAACTAAGCGTATAAGCATTCCATTTATCATGTAGGGACTTTCAGGGATCTTGAGCAGAATTTGCTGCCTGATCCACGGTGATAAGACCAGGTTTGCTTCTGACTCACATCCGTGACAGTCAGAAGAGACTAAGCAAGAAACCTTTGTTTTACAAAATAGTTACTTGTGGAAATCTTTTAAGTTGTCCAGCTGCACCATGCTTCACCTGCAGTCTTTCATCATCTGTTTCTCTTCAGCCCACCCAGCCATATGAAAAATTGTGTTCCAGAAACAACTATTTCTTAAGAAATCTTTAAATGAAAACTTAAGTCCAAAGGCAGACAGCAAATGTAATTTTGATACATAAAAGCTCATTTGATGAGAAAATGTAAAAAGCTGATTCAGAGAAGAGGTGAATAAGGGAAGCCCGTCTTATGCCAGCCCTCACTAAACATACTAAAGAGAAGTGGATACTGTTTTGAGGATAAATGTAATGGTATAGCCAGTAAAACCACTTGCAAGACATTTAAAACAAGTGAAAGGTAATACTTTTCTACCTGGCATGTAAGTAGCCAGCAGAACTTGATGCCCTCAGGCATCATCAAAACTGAGCAGAGCAAGATACGAAAACAAAACGAACAGACATTTTCAGGTATAAAAGAACTCTCCAGATACTCTCCACAAAACCAGATGAAGAAGTGCAGTCACTGATGAGAGTTAAGGAAGAAAATCCCCTTTGGGCGAGTTATTCCTCTGATTAAGGCTTTTCTGGTTTTTACTCTCCCCCAGCTTTTTCTGGAGGGAATATTAGTGTCTCTGATAGAAGCAGGTTATTTGGCTGATTAGATTCAGTATGGAAGTTCTGTGAACTAATCCCTTTTATTAAATATCACTTACTCCAAAAATTAAAACCTGAGGTTAAATGCTTTGAGCTTTGCCACCCAACATTGCTATCCTTCTGATATAACATGTTCATGACACAGTGAGTTTGTATGTTCCTAGGCACTGATCCAAAGACATTTTAAGCAGTGTCAAAGTATTAACTTCAGTGATGCTTAAATGTATGCTTTCAGTTGAGCATTTATTTAATTGCTTTGCTGAACAAAGAGACAGAGCTGTAAGTTTGTGAAAACAATACATCGATAACATTGAAAAAGTATCTCAAGTAGTATATGACAGAAATAAACTTCACTTTGGAGGATAAGCAGATAACTAAATAATCCTCCTGTATATTAACAGTGCTAAATGGCCAGAGCTCGGTGAATGCATTTAATAGATACATTCAAACGGAGAAGCATATAAGGAATGAAAGCCTCTAGACAGTAAGATAAATAAAATGCTTCTTTACCATTGTAGTTTGCTTTATTAACAACAGGGGAAAGATGAAGTTCAGCAGCAAAACTAATCTACAAATTCTGTCTTTCAGTTGAAAATTACATTTACCCTCAGATGTTTATCTGAAGGCCTGTTGAGCTGTGCCATTTCATTACTTACTGTCATTTCAGAAATAGATAAAAGTTACTGGTGAAATTCTAACATTATTTATACTGTGAAAAAACAGTGAAGCTGAATAGAGTGAAAGGGCAGGATTTGTACTGATCCTACTAGAGTTCAGGAGTGCAAGAGTGTAATCTGCAAAGGAATCTTCAAAGACCCGGTGGTTTCTGAGAAACATGAACTCCTCAACAAGCTTCACTAAATTCACTTTACGTTGTTCTTGAAGTTTTCTTTCTGATCCCCATGGCCAGTAAGCTTTGACATGGGAGGCAGAGGGTGGAGAAATGCACGAAGATGAAGTTTGCCAAGTTAGGTGGCCGTGACTAGCCCAGTCCCTCTTAGGGTCTGCCCAATCAAGCCAGTGCAGACCTGTGCTTGCTTTCAGGGGAGTTACCAGATGGCTAAGTGTCTAGCACAGGCTGAGAAAGCAGACTGGAGAGCAAGTCAACTTTTGTTTTAGTCATTCCTGCTATACGAGCTTGTTTTCTTAGTTCAGTTCTACAGTGTTCTCAGAGGTGCTGGGATCAAATGTCCATGAAATGTCTGACCACATTTGTTTGGCCAGGCTTCGCAAGGTAGATGTTGTTTTTAGCATGTAACTGAACTTCAAGAAGAGCTGTTGCAGCCTAAGCTGGTTAGCATTTGTGTTTGTTATTTGTAGTGCTTGCACCTATGAATCAGGGTATTTATGGCTACATGGTAATGGTTTTCGTGTGGTAGCAAAAGTCCTTTAAGTGATGGCTCTGATTGTGCAACATTATGCAGATATGCAGACAAAATAAATTTTATTTTTTATTAGACAATTTATTATTAGCAGACTATCTCACATGTTTGAGTGGAGATGCAGATACATAAAACCAAGAGCATATCACCATGCTGTTACAGAGGCTAATGTCTTGCACTCGGCATATACTTACCACAGATGAATGTTAAAATTATGGGTATGTTAACAAATGCTTAACTGAATAGGTTAGCCTTGCTTTCTATGCTATCAGAACTGTGGCAGTGATGCTAAAGCTCATATTGACAAACCACACAAATTCCAAAATGTTGTTCCCCAGTTTGCTACAGCTACACAGCCAGCATTACAGCTGCCTTGCATTATATACACACAAGATGAAGAGATGGTAGGTCAGACAGACATTCAGAAATATGCCACTTCCCAGCTTGCTACCTCTTTTAATATAGTTTCTTCTTTCTAAAAGAAACAATTTATTCATTTAGAAGGGAACAGGTCTAGAATTTCTGATACATTCATGGCAGCCATGTGTATGTTTATTGGAGGGGGGAAAAAAAAAAGGTTTTATTTTTGTGTGATGCTGAGTGTTGCCTACAGGCTGCTGTGTTTTTCTTATTTCCAATAAATCAACTGGACTTAGAAGATCTGGGTGCCAGAAAACAAAGCTCAAATAAAAAACCTAGACCATTGTGGCCGTATAAGCCTATGTTTTATGTGCAAAACTTCAAGGGCTACTTTGTTTTCACCTTATTAAGCACTGAGGAGCTGAGATTCAGGTTGTTTGTGGTACTAATCAGTGAATAGCTGATAATTGTTCTCCTGCTAGAGCTGGTCCTGGGTCCTAAGTCAAAATAATCCAAGAAACTTGTGGATTTTTGAGAGTATGGATCATTCTTTTTTGTAAGTATAAAGCATCTTGGTGCTTAAAAAGGAATTAGTGAGTATGCTATTATAGGAATACAGATAAAATGGAACAATAAAATTGGCCTGCTTTTATTTGATGAGGAGGACAGCAGTGTATATAATGAAAGTACATTTTGTGCAGTGTGACTAAGTTTCTGTAGGAAGTATTTAAATATTCAGAAGTAATGTGTTAGGTAGTTACTTAAAATGTATCAGTGAATGTAACGCTAATGAATTTTTTTAATTTCTGCCTCAAAATATAAAAAATATATAGGACTCTGTTAATTGACTGACCTGATTCCAGCTTAACTCTCCTGTTTCTGTAATTAGTCAAAACAGTCATCCAGGGTTCTTTTGTCTTCAAAGGGCAAGGAAAAATGAGTAAATCAGTATTTTGCAAACCAGTTCATACTTCTATGACGTTTTGTAACATTTTAAGTGTAATGACATATGCTTTAGCTCCAGTTCACTTATATTAAACAATACTTCAACTGAATCCTTGATTTTTATTTCTTTTTTCTTACTGAACAGAAAATACATGTCTTCAAGAAGACATTGCAGGCTTTGATCTATCCAATATCATCAACTACACCTCATAACTTTGAAGTTTGGACAGCTACAACTCCTACATACTGTTATGAATGTGAAGGTCTACTTTGGGGCATAGCCAGGCAAGGCATGAGGTGCACCGAATGTGGTGTCAAATGCCATGAGAAGTGCCAAGACCTCCTAAATGCTGACTGTTTGCAGAGTGAGTATTTCCTGACAGCTAAAGCTTTGCAATAATTCACACCTTTTGATTTTATGTGTGCATTTCCTGAAATGAAAGGTCAGATCATCAGAAATCAGTGAAGGCGCGTTGATGTTCATTGGCTGAGGAGCCAGCCAGAAACTTTATGAAATACTTACTGTTAATTTTGCTTTTGTCCTTGGAACTTGCCGAATGTTGCTGGTCAGTTATAGTATGTTTACTTTCCACTGCCTATGGCAACACCCAGAGCAATTTGTTACATCATGTAAACCCTTTTTGTTTTATTTAACTCAGAATACAAGAAATGTCAAAGCAAAGATAAAAGTCATACTTATGGTACAGTTATATTAATATGCTATAGAATAGACAAGAATATGAAACAGTAAATAGGATCTTGTCCCTTCAAAATACCAAGCCACGCATTTGTAAGGGGGAAAAATATTTGTCAGGAAGTCCTTTGGGACTAGAATTAAGGTGAAACAACCTTTTTCCTTGCTTTTCATGGGCCAAATTGATTCCAGCCACCATGCATTCTACTCCAAAAATATCTGAGGTGCATTTAACCATACTGAAATTACAACACAATTACTACACAGGATTCTAAACAGTAGAAAACCAATTCCTGCAAACTTTCTGATATTCTGATTTTGGAATGGAAGGGGCTTTTACGACTCTGGAGTTATTCCACATTGTTCACCGTTGATACGTTCCTGAAGGTTTACCTAGCTTCTACATGTAGCCACTCAGGTCTTCTTTCTTTCCAGTGTGAGGAGCTGTCATAAGGGATGGATTCTCAAGGTTCATATTGTTCAGGAACTAATCACAATTTCCCAGAGCAACTGACCCCATGGAGCATAAATCAATGACAAATTTCTAAATCAAACTGCTTAACTGTGCTTAGTTGTGATTCTACACTGTGGTTGAAACTGTGCTGTGGTTGACAGCTAAGCTTTTGACATAGTTTCAGAAGTGAGAAAAGAATGTTTGCTTTGAAAATCAAATATTATAAAAGTATATATTGTACAGCATTAATATGATTGTTGGTGGTGAGTTTTCAAAAGTGTATAAAGTGACAAAGAAACTAGTGAGCAGCTTCTTCAATAAGTACAAATGACTTCTGTTACCTGGACAGTAACAAAAGAAGGTATGCTTTCGTAATGCCGGTTCCTGTTCACTCTTATTAACTAATTGTCCCATTTCATTCTAGGTACATTTTGAGACTAGCTAAAAATAATTAATTGCCCATCAGCCCATTGATGTCTCTGTTTTAGGTAGTCACTTGACACACTAGTTCTGCTGGAAATCACTTGGCTTTTATTACCTGGACTTTGAGGCATGAAAATAAGTTAAAAGTTTGATGAGCTTGTACTTCTGCTGGCAACAGGATATGTGCAAGTCACTTGCCAACTAACTTCTCATTAAGCTGACAGAGGAAGTAGAAAGTAGAAATAGCTTTCCTAAATTTAGTCTCTCCCCGTATGCACATCTTGTTTAGCACTATTTATGTACAGGAGGAAGGACACTAAATTGATTCTGTTGTTCTCAAAATGCAATCTGGGATTCATCTCGTAGGAGGGCCTCAAAACAAATCTGTGTGTATCGCAGTGGATCTAATTGAAGCTTGCTCTCTGCCCATTCTTCAAGAAATTGGGCTGTTGCTGGATTTGGAGCTACTTTGCTGGGACTCTCATCTGCAGCTCCCTGAAAACACTGATTGTATTCTGTGGCAAAGAGCTAACTATCAAGTGTTCTATACAGTGTTGTGGGAATTCCCCTATCATAATTACATACATAATGGTCTAGAAATAAAATATAACTGAAACTTTCTCCATCAGGAGGGGACTTTTTTTCCTGAGAATTTAATGATAGCGTATCATGTTGTAATGCACTGCTTCAGAAATATTTTTAATTTAAGAAAATCAAGATTGATTCACTCCATGAGTGAGACACATCTTGATTTAACAGTAGCATAATGAAGTATTGCAAAGGTCAAATGGTTATGAGCATCTTAACTATGCTTTTGTGTTTGGAGGAACCTTTCTGTTGCTGTTAGTTGGGTTCTTCTTGTCTCACCAAACATCTGTGAAAACCCTCCTCTATTCCAGCAGGCTTCCCAACCTAGTTACTGCATGCCGTTCAGTCCCTTTTTGAATTACATTTGAGGGAGTTGGGAGGTTTTTTGTACTGGAAGTTTGATATGGGAAGTGCATTTATTTCTGTCTCATGGATCATCTGTCCTGTAGTGCACTCTACTAAGTACAGCACAACACAGATCACTGGTGCATTCTAAAGAGATACCTCACATCCAGTCACCCTGATATTAAGAGTATTTAGATCTGACCTTTAGGATTTTGATTCATTTTTATCAGAGAAAACAGCAGTTAAGTCTTTCTCATTCCTGCAGATGTTTGCAGAGTGAAAAACAAAAACTTCCCGAGATGGCTGTGGAAGCTAGTGTATATAAAGCATAGCATTTTAATCTATTTCTGCTATTTGAGAGAGTCACAGTTCAAACAGGAATTGTTACTAAAGCTATTTCTGCTCGGTTATAAAAGCATTGTAAGAAAAGCAAGATCCAAGGTCACATCCCTCACAATATCAGGGTTATGAGTTTCTTGCAATCCTCATCTAGTCCATGATTTCTTGTAATAGAGAATGGTCAGAGAGATTGTTCTTTTTGAGGCTTCTTAAAAGTGGTGAAATCTCTTGTCACTGTACACACTGGAAAACAACATTCGAGCCAGCTAGGCTCTAGTTGTAATACCTTTGTATTTCTGTTTGCATGACCTCTGATTTGGTCGCAGTTCACTTCCTTCTGAGCAAGAGTATGGGAACTGATTCCAACTGTTTATGTTGCCATGTCTCCATGGAGGAACTGAGCTGTTATTACCAGTCAAAATCTGTAATCCTTTTCCTGTCTGGTGAAACCCCTTTACATGACATTTACATGCTGACCACGCTTCTTCCGGTTCCACACTTCCCACTGTCAAGGAAATAAGCTGCTGCTAACTTTCTAAAAGGTGAGCTGCTTTTTAGGGTGCCACAAGAAGCAGGTGGCATGAGAGATATGTCCATCCCTGTAAGTTGAATCTTGGCTAAAACTGAAAACCTACAAAAAACGTACAGAGTAAAATTATCCTTTTTATCTTCCTTTTCTCTTCTCTGAAGAAAAACTCAGCCCAGAGGTTCCCTGGACCATGTCACCAGCTCCCCAAAAAATAACAAGGAGTTCAGAGCACTGTATTGCCTTTGAAGAATTTTAAAAAATATATAAATGTATAAGGTTGAGAGAGAACCTGCAAAAAATAAATAGGATTGGCTGTGGTGTAAACAGTTTGGAAACAATGAATAACTGAGTCTTGAAAGAGTGAACCTCTAGAAGACAAACTGCAGACAAAAAATTATTTAATACACCTAAGGGATCCCGATCTTCCCATTAGTACGCAAATGTTTTTGAGCATCCTGTCATATTTTTGGTAACAGATTGATTGTTCAGCAAGTTTGAATATTATACTACTTTGAAAATGAGGTTCACGTACTTTTTTTTCAGTTATGTTAAAAATATTTAACGTTCCATTGAAAAAATGAATTGACCAGTATAGTTGGTTAAATCTCTATTTCTAAGAAAGCTGATGCTAACAGTATCATAAAATGAAATTAATGTGGTTCACTATGGTTATTTTTATCACAGTCATCTTTTTGGCCATCTCATAATCACTAGGACATATGGCCTCCAAGCTTCTGTGAATTATTTTTTTTTTAATATGTGATGATTGCTAATGTAGACTGTAGAAATGAATTAACATCTCAGGCTCTTTAAGGTCAATATCTAAGCTTGCTCTAAATTAGCTTTAAAAAAAAGCAGTAGTACATTCATTAGACGTCTCATCTTCAACAAGATATTGCTTTCTAGTAGTAGCTGCAATATTAAATCAGAATTGATTTCAATCAAGTTGAGTTTGTATCAGTCCCTAGGGTAAAAGGGGCTTGTTAACTTCTTGTGCAACAGAAGTTACGGTATTGTCTTAATTAGTCTGATCAATCCTCCATTAAAAGAACTGTTGATGGACAGTCAGCAAGAGAGGATGTAAAAATAGCTGCAATAAATAATTCAGTATAAATAGAAGGCTATGCTGATTTTTCAGTAAAACTTAAAGGAAGTTGCATTTTAATGCATATTCCAATTTTACTGTTTCAAAAACCAGCAAGGTTTTCAACAGGAATATGTTATTGCCATTCAGATTTTGTCCATGGTTTATTGTTTCGTTATAACGTTGTATCTGTACTTTTTAAGGAAGGGAAGAAAATAAAAGAAAATGAAAAATGCTGCTTTCCTGCATCTTGGAAGAACCACCTGTGACGCTTTCCAGGCAGCTCAGCAATCATCTCTTTTGTGATAAAATCACTAGAGAATTCTTTAACTGGGATTTGGTTTCATGGTAGCATTTAATTCTTTTTCTACTAACTCCGAATTTTTCAGTGTGGAAAATCCTTAATCACTAGAACTTTGGTCTTCTGCATTCAAAAAAATTAGGTACTTGGACCAAGAGATTTTCAGGATTTCTCAAGATTTAGTAGGCATGGAAAACACCTTGAAGAAGTCATATAATTCAGCCTTTTGACAGTCTGAAATCACTGGTATCCTGTATCTCATCCCACACTTCACCAATCTTACAATGTTATGCCTTCCTACTTTATTCTATATATTTAATTCTTTCTTTTTTGTCCTCCAATGTGCTAAGAAACCTTCAGACACAATAAAAACAGTAAAGAAAACAAAGCATAAAATATTTATTCTGTAAGGCTTCACTGAGATGATGCTGAAAGATGACCCTTTCCAGCTGTATAGATACATTGATAATTTCTTCTTTAGCCATTGCAAGCTAGTGCCTCAACAAAAAATACCATCAAAAGAACATAATAGTGTTTGATGGTATGGTAGAGAAGGAACTATGTTCCTCTTCATTATTGAAATATCTGAATTCTAATTCCATAGCAAGTTGTTCTACATAATTTTGTCTTAATTTTATGATCCATTTAAAGGGAACAATAATGCTTTGATCCTCCGAGGAGTTGAGGATGGCTAGTTGGGTGATGTTTTCACAGCCTTTTGGAAAGGTAAAGTGCTTACTGCTGATAATGCTAATGATGATGACAATTGTCATACTCAGTGCCATGAGCCCTCGTGTAGTGTTTAACAACATGAGCTAAAATTCAGCAGTACCTATAGCAAGTGGTAGTGTGTCATTGATTATGAAATTTGTAGGGATCTTGCATCTTGCTTTATATCTCAGTCTCATCAAGAGTTGAAATAACCTGTTTTAGCACTGCAGGAATTTCAATTTTTATTCCAACATTTGTAATACCATTCTGCCCACACAAGTCTGATGTTTCTTCAAACCCAACTGCAAGATGGACACTTGGTTTTTTTCCAAGAGTACACTTAGGTTATTCTGATACAACATGTATTGTAGAGACATTGATCAGAAACACTTTCCTCTGGCAGACAAAGGATATTTAATAAGGAGAACTTCATATTGGCTTTTAAAGGGCCTCTGAGATCAGAGATATGTCTCCAGACCTCTCCTGGGAAGAACTGTGAATAAAAACTGTAACAGCGTGGTCTCCTTATACTCTCTTTACTCTTTTTTTGGGTTTTTTTTGGTTTTTTTTTTAAACCCTGTAAAAGCTGTAGTGGTTTTGATGTCCCGGACAGATCAGCAAATCACCTGAGTATTTTCTTTGTTTTCCAGATATACTCTATAGGATACACTTGACATACCACTGCAGGTTAATACAGTCTAGAGGTTATTCTCACACAGATAATAAGATAATATCCTTTGATCTTTTCTGTCATCCTCATATACTTACTTGAAATGATCAATAATGACAATTTTACTGGAGAGAGGAACCTGTCTGTTCCATACCTGTGATACATTATTTTCTTGGGTGGTCAATCAAGAAGAGTTTTCCAAAAGTTTCCCCTTTGTCTCCCCCCTCTTTTTCCCTCTTTTTGGTTTTTATTTTTTTTTCCCCTAGGGTTTTTTCCCCTGTTTTTTTGTTGTGTTTTTTGTTGTTGTTTTTTTTTTTTTTTAATTTAATCACTGGCATTTTGTAGTACTGTGAAAACAAAGCATGCTGTCATGTTACACTCAAGGTGAATTATGGATCATTGCCAATGTATTGGCCAAAGAGAGCAAGTGTTGCTGCATCTTAGAACTGACCCTGCAATAGTTGTGTTCTGTCATTGGGTTTCCATCTGCATGACGCAAGCCTTTGTAGCAAAGCAATACATTTATTTCTTAAAAATATATTGATTTTAGTTAGGAGGTTCTCTACTTTCTACTGCCATGTTTACATCTATTAATAAATCTGCATCTTTCTGTTTCATAAGAGGAAGGAGACTACAATTCTCTCCCTTGAATCCTATCCCTGACCTGCTGCTCTTAAGAGCAAGGTAATGCAGATTCATATCACTCTTGGTATGATGAACTTGCAAAATTAGATTTCATAAGATTCTCTATCCCCATCTCACTCTTTTCCAGAATCTTCTTTCTGTCTACTAGACTCAGTATTCCTTGCAGAATTTCCTGGGTGGTTCCAGTGTTAGAATTCTTGGAAAAGCATTCCCTTTAATCTGTTCAGCTGCAACTTGAGTATAGTGTCATGTGTACTCTGTGGGAGACAGAGTGTGGAAGTGTGTCTTAAATATCCATCAGAAGATTCCACTGTTAACATCGAGCTTTCTGAAGCACTTCTTTGTTTAAAGATGGGATAAAGTGTACTACTGATCTGGAGTGAGGATGGAGGATGTCAAGTCAGTGTTACAGAGCTGTTTAGCAGTTACGGTAGTCCCAAACTAATCTAAATGCTTAAATCCAGTGAATGCTTAAGTTCAGTAGGTTTTGAATGCTTCATTAAATGGATTTGTGTTAGTTTATTTTTTTTTAATGAACATTGTTCCAGGAAGGAATGAAAAACTTTCCATGAGTGCAGGTAGCATCACCAAATATTGAGATGTATCTCGAAGTAGTCAAGAAAGCATGTGAAGCTGCTATGCCTATTTTTTTTCTACTGTTCATTAGACTTCCACTGTGGGAGAGCACAGCAGGAGTCTAGATTAATCTCCTTACTATCAAACTAAAAATTGTTTGAAAAATGAGGTGGAATCATTACTTCGTTTAAATATTATTTCTATTAATTTTGGGGTTTTTTTGTCCTAATGAACCTAGACAGGCCTAGACAGGTGTATTCTTCGCTGGGTAAAAAACTGGCTGGATGGCCGTGCCCAGAGAGTGGTGGTGAATGGAGTTAAATCCAGTTGGCATCCGGTCACAAGTGGTGTTCCCCAGGGCTCGGTGCTGGAGCCGGTTCTCTTTAACATCTTTATCGATGACCTGGACGAGGGGAACAAGTGCACCCTCAGTAAGTTCGCAGATGACACTAGGCTAGACGGGCGTGTTGATCTGCTTGAGGGTAGGATGGCTCTACAGAGGGATCTGGAC
>VYXH01010474.1:20514-54087 GCA_013397275.1 Burhinus bistriatus
GGTTGAAGGAGGATGGAGCCAGACTCTTTTCAGTGGCTCCCAGTGACAGGACGAGGGGCAACGAGCACAAGTTGGAACATAAGAAGTTCCATTCAAACAGAAGAAAAAACTTCTTTACGGTGAGGGTACCAGAGCACTGGAACAGGCTGCCCAGGGAGGTTGTGGAGGCCCCTTCTCTGGAGATTTCCAAGACCCGCCTGGATGCAGTCCTGAGTAATGTGCTCTAGGCATTCCTGCGTCATCAGGGGAGTTGGACTAGATGATCTTTAGAGGTCCCTTCCAACTCTGAGAATTCCGTGGTTCCGTGACTAGCATCATGTTCTACCCATCATTTAAAATAAAAATAAAAATTACAAAATCAGAGTTTTGCTCTGCATTTACCCTTTACCCCAAACTTCCTAAGCCAGGCTGCAAGGAACTTGCTGCAGTCAAACTTTATAGGTACTGTGAAGTCTTCTGTACAGTCCTTACAATACTTAGTAATGAGATGAGGAGTGACTATGAAAATCCTCTGTACTGCACAGAGGTTTGCTGGTTATCTCATGGCAAAGTGTTAAAAGAGTTGTCGAACTTAAAGATGAGTAACACATTTTTCTCTTACAAAAAGACAAGTGTTTCAAATTTGCTGACTTTTCCTGTAACAACAAGTGGCTGTCAGTAGTATGCTACCTAGCAGATATTTTTGAAAAAATAAATACATTTAAAGCGTCCTTTCAGGATGAAGGTTATATTTTAACAATGAGTGAGAAATTAACTGCTTTTTGAAAGACACTCGTGCTATGGTGAGAGCATTATGAAAACCTACAAAAACTCTAATCTATACACTTAAAAAACTTGGAAATGGATTTTTCTACCTTGCCTAAAAATCTGCTAAATGAGGAGTTCCAGTGGGTTTTGAACCCATTTGTTAAAAATACAAAAATGCAACACTTGCCAATTATTTTGCAAGAACAACTGGTTGACATCAGGCAAGATGGAAATTTACCAGCTGAATTTCAACAGAAATCTTTGCATAATTGGTAGATGGGATTGAAAAATGAGTGCAGTGATTCAGTAAGTGCAGCCAGTGATGTAGTTCTTCCGTTTGGATCTATGTATCTTTGTAAGGTATCTTTTTTAGCTATGACAGCCATTAAAACTGAGTACGAAAATAAACTGGACTTAGACCCAGATCTTCAAATCACTGTATCACAAAGTGTTAAACCAATATTTTCAAAAATAATTAAGCATATTCAATCACATACTCTCACTAAAAATATTAGTACTAAATTTTTTTTGTGAGAACCAAAAGGGTTTTTGTGACATTAATAAAATTTTAAAAATATTTGATTATTTCATCTTTATCTCATCTTTTTTTTTAATTTCTGGTATTGTGTATGTTTTATAATGTACATAAAGTATTAGTGCAGTGGTACATGTATATAATTTTTGAATAAATAAATGTATTTGAGTTACATGCTCAAAAAATTTTACTATAGTACTTTTAGATTCCATGGCATTTTTTTTTATATATTGGGGAAGGGCCATTGAGAGATGGAATTGCTGAAATGTAAAGCTGGCATTCAGGAGGAGGAGGAGAAAAGCATTTGTCAAGTGGACCGTGAATGAATTACTCTGTGATAGTTGGTAGGTGTGTTTTTAGCTACGCGTGCCTCTGCAGTCCAAACTAAAGCCCAATCACATTTGGGGCAGTATGTAAACTTTACACGGAGCTGAAGAATAGCAGATATGTGCCAGAAGAAATCTAGGGAAAATCTGAAACTGTGAGTCAGATGGATTACAAAAAAAGGGAGGCCATTTGGAAGGTTGTGGAACAGTGCATGAAAATCAAAAGAATAGTTGTTGAATTTTGGGACTGTCACCAGGCGCTGGGGACATGGAGAGGTATGCCAGGGAAAATATTTAATTCATATTCTTATTTTTAGTTCTACCTCTAAAGAATACTCAAGGCTGTCTTTTATTCAGACCAGTATAAGAGTTAACAATTCTGGAAGACGTTTTCTAAGCTGGCACTTAATTCTTCTGCATAAATAAGACAAGGTTTCTTCCTTGTCTTCTAAAAATTTCCCTTTGGATTTACAGTGAATGGGGAAGACAAAATATGTTCTAGTTTATTGCTAAGACTTAGTCTTTTCAGGAATGAGATGTGTAAAAAAAGTAACAGAAACTTACTTTTTTCACTGAAGTCAGCAGATGTGACTGAACCCACACTGGGAGCTGGTCTGCTGACTAAGAAGGTGCCATTTTTATGTAATCATTTTTCTGAGCACACTGAGGGAGCTTCATTATCCAAAATGATTGACATTAGAGAGCGTTAACTAAATGTTACCACAGAGATGGTTTAAATACTATGTGCAAAATAATAAAACCAAATTCTGCTGATGGTAGGAGCCATGGCAAGTATTTTAGCTGCAGCTTTCTGGGTTTGGTAGGCTGCTATTTGACAGTTCTGCTTTCTCCTGAGATTTCCAGTTTTATGAATTATGACGGGAAATCAAATTGTGTGTATTTATATTTGCCACAAAATGCATATATACACCCACATTAACTGTCAGAAAGGCTGATAAATACATAAACAGTTAATGCTAATTGATGAGAACTGTCACCTTGTCTGTGACAGAGTAGGAAGTATGCTGAAAATCCTCATGGTTTGTCTCTGACATGACGGAAAAAAAATGACAATGTCATAACCATGCCCCTCATGTTTAGTTTCATAATCCAAAGTGCAGATTTTTAAATCAGAGGTTTTAGTTTGGATCTTTTGAAAAATTTTGGAAATCATTATTTATTTGTTGGGGCGGGGCGGGGGAGGAATTGACATTTTAGGGAATTATTAGACTCAAGCCAAATTATACAACAACATTATATTACTTGCCATTGTCAAACCAAAGTTTGAGAAGAGTATCTGAATTATGCCTGTCAATAAAAGTATTTGTTTTGTGCTCTGTAGTGAATCTTTAAGTTTATTATTCTATTAAACCGTATTTGTAAATTTTATACAGTCCAGAAGGATAGTTAGACAAGCCTTGTCTATCTCCAGAGTAACAGATGCTGAGAAAATTAATCCAGAAAGCTTTGTTTCAGGAGCCCTCAGTTCGAGGGCTTTGTTTCCTGTTGCTGTTGTCACTGTCTCATTTATTTCTTGGCACTGAAGGCTGTGAGGGCTGAAGCACATTTCTCTCCTTTTGTTGCAGTTCTCTGTGCTCAGGGCTTACAGGCTAAGGACAAAACTGGCTCAAGTGACCCGTATGTTACTGTGCAAGTGGGCAAAACCAAGAGGAGAACAAAGACTATTTTTGGAAACTTGAATCCAGTATGGGATGAAAAATTCTATTTGTAAGTACAGAAGATACCATTGTTTCTTGCTTTTTTAATTTACATTTAGGTATCATAATGCTACCCAGTGAAATAATTACTTAATTTGAAAATATTTGTTGTCTCTACTATGTATATTCATAACATTAATAAATTAGCAAATTCTGAATGGAGAGAGCATAGACACTTATTGTGACTTTATCATATAGTAGTCATACAGCTCATAAGTATGTGTTTTGGGGGATCTATTGGTGACGTCTATTTATTCTAATTTTTTAGGGAACTTAAGTAACGATTTTCAGACTGACCTTACATACCAAATGTTGGCATTATAAATGCCTTTGAATGTCTTGGGTACCAAGCATACAAGTTAAACATGTTTTTATTCAACATGACAATTCTTCTAGGTGAAACTGTGGAATTTGATCCTAACTGGTATGCTCCAGCCTCTGGGCTGGGCTGTTTGTAATGTCTTTCCTTTCCAAGACTAAGAGTTGTCCCGAAGTCTGATGTGGAGAGTATGGTACGATCCTCCTGTCTCCTTGCTTTTGCCACAGCCTCTGAACTGAATACGGTATAGTTTGTTGTCAGTGTATCAGGGAAGTTCAACCCTGACTGCAATGTTTTAGTCCGTAATACAATGACTATGGTTTGAGTACGATTTCATGCCAGTTCTAGTTCTGGCAATGTTCCTAGAACTTCTTTCAGAGAGACGTGTTACAGTACAGGAAATTCCAATTCACAGGTACTATGCTGTTCCTTTCCTGAAAATATTGACTTGGGATACCACACGTTCCTGACTGAGAATGTGACCAGGCTGATAATAGTATCAATTTGCTCAATGTTATTCCTCTACATGTAGCAAAAGTATTTCAGCATTTATTCTTTTCTCAGCTTGATTTTGTGCTCACTATGTGCTTAGTATGTGCTGCAGTATATGATATGCACTTAACTACTATTGTTAAAGTCAATTTAGGATTCTGAAAGGCTAAGATAAACCCTGGATTTTCTTTGGAAAATTTTAAGTGAAAGCGAACTGTTTATTTAGGCAGATTTTTTAAATTGTTCAGAAAAGTTCCAGTCTACCCTGAAAGCATCTGCTACAGTATTATCATATGAAGTTAGGTATTTTACAGAAGCTGTGTGAAAACACTAGTATAGTAAGTTGTGAAAAGAAGAAATTATAATAATAAAAGAGGATATACAATTTCAGTGTTTGTTAAATTCAACAGTTTTATTTGCATTTTTACTGAGGATATATGCAAACTGTTGATACATAATAGTCTACTATTTTGGTACTACCTTATAAAAGTCTAATGTGTTTATGCCTAATAGTGCTATTCAAAACTGGATGTTCATTTGATACAACTTGATGAAACCTTGTATCAAAGATGATAAAAATGATGTGTCATTTTTATAAGCAACCCTGAATTTACAAAGCAGCAGCAGAACAGCTTGGGATCCTGCAGACTGCCCAGTCAAGATTCAGGATCTCTAGTTAGTCACTATGTGCAACAGACAATTTCAAAATAACCACTAACCACAATGTAAAATAATTCTCTTCAGGCTATAACATTGTTTAGTTTCTTCTTACATTCCTTTCCTCCTATAAGGAAGACATTAGTTGTCATTATTCCTACCTACATAAACCATGGAAACAATTTCTTTTAGGCTTCAGGCTCTATTTTCGTCAAAAAGGTGCAGTGTCACAACACGAGAGGTTACCTTCTTATCATGTAGCACAACAGCTGTTTTCTCTTCCCTGTTCTTTGTCTAAAATCTGCTACCTTATTGTTGAGGAGGTTATCATTTCACTAGGGAGTTTGAAAGGTATGACTCAAGATGGGGCTTCTGTTTGTCTGGAAAAGGTACCAAGTAGTCCAACTATATTAAAAAATGTATGCCCATTTCTTTCACAGATTCAAAGGCCAGAACTAGAAATGAATAGTTAATTCCGAGAAAATACACACTCAGAAACTTTTTACGGGCTTTCCCTATACTGATCATGTTTTCTTTTCGAGTTATTTGTGTTACTCCAGTAAGAGTTGAAGTGTCATACCTCATTGAATGGCTGTGAGTAACCAAAGGTAGGAGATATATTACTTTCTTGCATTTAATTGTATGAGTTGCATAGTGTCAAAAGTTGGATGAGCAATTCAGCAAATTTGATACGAATTTTTAAATGTATTTTCTCAAAGATGTGAGCAGGGCTACCATAAAATCCCTGGAAACTTGAATTTTTTATTTTTTTTTCACCCAGCACTGGGTATTGCTATCATCTGCTGCTCTTGCAATAACATTAGTAAAAAAAAAAAAAAAACCACAAACCTTACTACAGCATAAATCTCCTAAATAACCGCTTTGAACTGAATACATTTTCAATCATTTTTATAGCACTTGTACTTTATAAAATAAAGTTCTCTCTCTGACTTTTTAATGCATTGGATTTCAATTGAAAGTATATGAGAATTTCTAAAGTGTATTAAATAAACTATAAATGTTTAACCACAAGATTAAATCCAAAGTAGATCAATATAACTATTTCATTGACTCAGGAAGTTTAAATTAAATTAGGCTCTACTAGTGATATTTGATAGTCCTATTTAAAATCAAACACTAACCATCATTGTAACACCTAAATGATAAATTGCAGAAATAAAATCTGTCTCAAAATTTTATAATCATATAGTGACTCACGATACCAAAACATTCATTTAAGTCTCCCCATCTGTTACAAAACAAGGACTTGGAAAAAAACATTGGCTCCTCACTGTGCATTTGCTCTGTCATAGCAGATAGAATGAGAGCAGTGTTCTGGTTTGCAGAATCACACATAACCCTAACGTGTTTGTGTGGTAAGCGGCGAGTGAATGTTTCTAACAAAACATAATGTAACCCTCCGCTAAATGATCGTGGGATAATGGCATAACATGGGAACTCATAAACCATAACTAAAGTAGAGCTTACGTGGAGCTGCATGCATCTCAGTAAAAAAACAAGACTTATCAGAGGAAGAATAAATCTTTCCTTGAAATGTATATTTTTTGTACACAAGATAGAGAAGTAAATAGGCCAGCAGATGCTCCTTTAATGAATGCAATATAGGTGGTAAGGGCTTTGATCCTTTCTATTGGCATTATCTCCTTTCTAGGAGATAACAGAGCAGTTTTTATTTTTTCGGTAAAACAACAGTGAGAGAAGAGTTTTTTTTCAATGCCAGAGCAAAGGAAGAGTCTTGCCAGCTATCTGTCACCTTCCCTCTTCTGGTTGAGTGTGGCATCTGATATGGGAAAAGGAACTGCCTTTTTAGTTACAAGGAAGAGATATTTTGGCTGTATAGTTTTCAGCCTTGTACAAACTTTTAGATCTATACACTATAGTAAAACTCTTCTCCACTCTCACTTTTTTGTTGACTATTTTCAACAGTTGATTGCTGAAATATGGAAATCTGTTTTTTTTCTGACAGTGTTGTCTAAAAAGCACACATCTCCGAATTGTCTTGCAGACTTTGCGGGTATCATGTCTCCTCTGACCGCTTGTTAACACCTCAGATACAGTTGCGTAATACAAAAGTCTTTCATATAACTGGATGATTATTTCACATTATTCTTTCTATTTTGGCTGTCACTAGGCCACCATATGGCTCTGATAAATAGCTTCATTGGAGATAGCTGTTACTCCTTTCAGTGCATGAAAACATTTTATTTAATTGATTTAAATTAGATCAATGAGAAGGGTTTTTTTGAAGACTATGATTACCACCTGGCCAATATAATGATCATCATTAAACTGTTAGAATTTGTCTGATTTCTGACATTCTTGATGATCTCTTGGTGATACACTGAAAATATCAATGCAGACATAAAATCCTATTGAGAAAATTTACAATTCCTCACAGAAAAAAAACAAAAACTTGTTTGTTCAAACAACCTAGAATGTTGCTGAGAATTCTTACTGCTATATATTTTAGCAGGTAATACTGGGAAAAAGTATCCTCTAGCACCAAACAGCATTGATATAGATTAGAGACCATGATAGTTTAAGTCTGCGTTGGTCAGAGAAGCTGTTCAACTGCTTCATATTTCGGATATTTCAGTCTAGAGTTTCTGATGAAGTGAGAATTTCTGACAGCTTTTTCAGGCATCTAGCTGTGGATGTTCTTTCCTTTAGAATTACCTTAAAGAGCAGCACTTGCAGAGTTTATTTATACTGCAAAGAACTGAATTGTGGATTCATTTAAAGCAATACTTACTTTAAGCAGCCATGTATAGGAAATAAATACAAGAGGACCTTACCAAACTCCTTTCCTACTGTCATTTTATACATTTTCAATCAAATGAACTGACTTGTAAAAAGTATAATCTTCACTGTACCTGAAGACTCTATACTCTGAGAGACATCCTACTAATTAAAATAACTGTATCTCACAGCCTCAGCCCAAAACAAGACAGCAGAACACCTCTGAGAACCAGTTCAAATGATAAATTGTTTGTTCAGCTATAATGTTTTTCAGCTTCATGTTACAGCATGTTTGGTCTGAGTCTTTTTTCAAACTACCATCAATCCAGCTTAATTTTATATGACTCTTATTGTTATGACAGAGTAAACTAATGCAAGAAAAGGCATAATTAGTCTCATTCTACTTTATCAGAAAGCATGGCCCGTGACCACACTGTTAAAGAATTGGGACTGTCCAGACTAGAGAAGAAGCAAGCAGTGGTGGTAAGAATGTCTTTAAACACATCCTTTCTCTTGCAAAGAGGAAAGGAATAATCAATTTTCCATTCTTACTGTTATAGTAGAACAAGAAGTAATAGGCACAAATTCCATTTAGAGAGGCTTAAATCAGACTGCAGAAAAAGTTTGCCAGCAGTGGGGCTAGTGAAGTACTGGAATAGATAGATTTCCTGGGAGACTATGGAGCTATCTCTGAACAGTTAAGAACAGAGTGCCATGGATGTGTGTGGTTCTAGCTCGCAGTAATGGCAATAATAATAAACATGAGGGTTATAATAGCAATAAATGGCTTCCTGAACTTCATTTTACTACTGCCTTCCATGACCATGTGGTTTCTTCATACTTTTAGGACAAAATCTCTGTTATCACCCTCCTTTCCCCATCTAGCCCATATGGCATCCAAGGTATTTTATTATAAGGGAATAAAATTGAGTAAGAATTTAGCAAGGTTCCACTCTTAGATTGTTTTATGTGCATTACCTGCTATACAAAATGTATTCCTTATGTTTGTTTGTAAGGGGGTTTACAAAAAACAATGCTCTGTCATTTGCTATGTTTTTTTAATCTGTGCCATGTTTTGGACTCCTTTTTCATATGCATGGTTCATGCAGCCAAGTGGGACCTTGATTTTTATCTGTTTTCCAATTAAGTCAATGTTGACTCCCTGAATGAGTATAGCACTTAAAAGAACAAAATATGGTCTTGCAAGATCTATTCCTTTAGTTTGTGGAAGACATTTAAGGTGTATGTAATGGTCTACAACTAAAGCAATATCCATCTGAAATAATGATATGAATAATAAGTGTATCTATGGTTAGTATCACAAAGTGGTATGTATCATGTTTTCATTACATGCCTTAATGAGTGTATGTTCAAAAAGAATTCAGGTACTTTTGTAACAGGCTAAACCAGAATAAAAGCTACCAGAGAAAGAAACTGAAAACACAATACAGCAAAAAACAAAGGTTATGTATTTCAAATACAGTAGACCACAGTGATTCTTCAGCAAGTGCTCTTACGTAGGCAGGCTGGCAGTCTTCAGCTGAAGTAGCCTATTGAAAACAAAAAGAACTTCAGGTTTGTCCATCAACGACCAGAGGGACTTCTTGGGAACTTTGGGAAGTCATGTTGGCTCTGGATTTGGCATTTCTGGAAAGTTATGTAGGTGACTATTATCTGGATCTTGGAAATCCTCACTGGAGAGCAGAGAGAATGTTTATAGAAGAAACTTATCTTACACTTTGATTTTTTTTTTTTATAACCACTGTTGGGAATAAAAATGCATGCTAGTGCTTCAGGAGAAAAAAAAGGCTACAAACATTTTGAGGAGGAGGAACAGGCACTATGAGAGAGAAGTAAGGAAGATACTTGTAGAGTGCTTTGATCTGTCTGTGAATCATTATCCCAGCTGTAAGTTGGAGTAAGAATAGTATAATGCTTCCCTTTTTTACATTTATTTGTTCTAGCGCTTTTGAGGATTTTTTTTTTTTTTTTTTAAAGAACCTGGTCATTATCTGTGCCATTGAAAAGTTTCCTATTAGAGTACAAGTTCTGCAAAGCTTTTCTACCACTAGCTGTCTGCTCTTGAACTAGTTTGCTGGGTGCTCAGGGCATACAAGACCAATTCTAGACAGGCCTGTCTGCAACAGGAAAGATTTTTTTTTTCTCCACTTCTTTGGAGCTCTGATTAGAAGTATTGTGTTTGATTTTTAGACTACTCATTTGTGAAATGTTTGGTTAAAAGTTGATTTAGAAAAGAAATGGTAAGCTACAAAATGTGCAAAACTGGAAGTGAGCAGGCAAAAATGTTGCAAAGGCTTGTCAGTCAAGTTCATTTTCTACATCTCAGACAGACAGCCTAATTTGTCTGCTGATTGCTTGCAGAATGTCACTAAGATAGTGTATTTTATTGGAAAAATTATTTTAAGTTATAGAAATACCACTTCTTTCCAGGAGGGGAAAAAAATCTCTCTCCACCTAGACTAACTATTCAGAGTATGCAGATTTCTTAGTGGATGTGAGAGTTTTTACTGAAGACTACAAGGAAAGAGTACTGTTATGATGAATGTATTTCATTTTGACAGAGTGGGAAATTAGTCTCCATACCTTCTTTACTGGCTTCTTTGTTCATTTGCATTTATTTCTTTAGTGAAAGTAGCATAGTGCCAATTAGTTGTTCTTTTAACACTGAGTGCAGGTCTCTTAGATGAGGTGTACAATCAGGTGATGCCAGTGCACCTAATATTAAATTCACATGGGGCTACTATAGTAAAGAAAGTTTATCATTACATTTTTTATTACTCTAGCCATTAGGATAAGTAGGAGTGCTGTGAGAATTATTTCATGTCTGGGCGGCATTCTGTAAATGCAGAAGTAATGTAGCATCACCAGATTGTTGATAAATTATTAAAACTATCTCTTCTCGCTAGCATCTCTGAATATACTGCAGCTTTTCCAGCTTTCAAAAGCATCAGTATCTTCATTCTCTGTGTGCCAAAGAACAATTCACTTCTCACCTTCCTGCATCACACCTTAGTGAACACTTTTACTGAGCATATAAAGCGGAGTGGCTAGAAGAGGAACAATGAAAATAGCATAAGATGTCTTTGCCCTGAATTCCCTGGGCTGATTTTCCTGGACAGAGTAAACAGAAATAGGAATCCCACCCAATGCTTTTTGCAAAGCCACAGAGCTTCTGCACAGATATTACCAGTGACTAAAGAAAGTGTGTATCTCATTATGTGGTGCTGTTTCCAAGAGGCTGGGCAGGTAAGTAGAACCATGCAGAGACAGCTCTGTGACTTTAATAGTAAATCTCCCCGCAGTCTCACTGCCACAGAACAGGCTAGTAGAAATACGTGTTTATAGAATCATAGAATCACCTAGATTGGAAGAGACCTTTAACATCATCGAGTCCAACCATAAACCTAACACTGCCGAAACCACCACTAAACCATGTCCCTCAACACCATGTCTACCTGTCTTTTCAATACCTCCAGGGATGGCGATTCCACCACTACCCTGGGCAGCCTGTTCCAGTGCTTGATAACCCTTTCGGTGAAGAAATTTTTCCTAATATCCACCCTAAACCTCCCCTGGTGCAACTTAGGCCATTTCCTCTTATCCTGTCGCTTGTTACTTGGGAGAAGAGACCAGCCCCCACCTCTCTGCAACCTCCTTTCAGGTAGTTGTAGAGAGCGATAAGGTCTCCCCTCATCTACCTTTCCATTCTTGCATCACAAATCTATGCTAGTTTTGGGGTCTTGCACAGTAGTGTTAAAAACACGTAGCAGAGCTAAAGGTTTAGACATGAAGATGAATGTGTTTAGTAAACCCATTGGTTGTGACAGGTCTCACCATGTTTCACTGACCTAGATTAAAAGAAAGAAAAATGTGCGAGAGACAAATGAGGATATCAGGGCAAAGTGCGGTCATCCTGACCACCTGGATAAATATTCCTGAACCAGCTAAGTGTACATCAGAGGGAATACGGTGTTGTCTCAGGAGAATAAAAGTATGATATTTGTACCGAAGTACCATTTAATGACTTTTTATATGCAGCATCTCCCTGAGAAGCAAAACAGGAACAAGATTTCTACTAATACCACAGGTATGGTGATGAGGGTCACACAATGCCTCACCAGTGATGGATCTCCTTATGCCACTATAAAACTCCTCTGTTTAATATTTCTGTTGGGTGCACAGCTAAATGCAATTCCGGACTCTAGCAATGTTAAGTAATAATTCAAAGTTACATTTTAGGAAAATTAAATGGTTTCTGCCTGGTTTCTTAAGGCAAAGATGTTTATTTGATACATCTGTGTCTTCCTATATTTTCTGTGTCCTTGCCAATAGCTTTTGAATTTTGTGGTCAGTCAGAGAAATTTCACAGATTGCCTAATACTACGTCCATCATGTTCTATGAACATAGGTGGTCAGACAGAGATGAGATCCTAGCAGTGTCCTCAGTATGAGCTCACCCCATAATAGACACCAGGGAGTCCATATGAAGGGGTAATTTATGAAAATATGAATTACGGGAGAAGATTCAATAGGTGGTTACAGTTTGTTAGATGTCAGGGAAGCCAGTCATAAGACAAAAGGAATCTAGGCTTCATTAGTTCTACTAATCACAGAACAATGTCATTTTTGATTACCAGAAATATCTGCAATGTTAAAATGTGGAATACAGACAGACACAGGCATTTCTATGATACTGAGTGATGTCACAGTGAGGCAGAGTAAAAGCTGTGCATGCCATTTTTAGTGACTGATTGGCCTTGACAACAATAATACCATTTAAAGCGCTTTATATTTCCAAAGCCCATTACCACCACTAATTAATTCTTAGAACTCCCCTGAGGGCTGCCAGTTGGGAGATAAGTTATAGTATTGCTATTTTAATGCTGGAAACACTGAGACAGATCACTGAGCAGTGATAGTGCTTGGAATAGAACTCAAGTAAAAACTCTTAATCTAGTGTCAAACTAAGACCTTGCTGAAGATGAAAATTTGCTGCTGCACTTTAAAGCTATATTCAAAAATAACCAAAGATTCATAATATTTAAAATATTTTTGTAATATTATTAAATGGATATAAAAAAAGCTGGTTAGTGTGGATGCATGAGTAAGACATGGCTTATAATGGATGCCAGGTCTGCACTAGCCATTAAATGTCATCAGAAAGTTTTTCACTACCACCGACTTCTGCAGCCAGTGTTAGGATGTTCCAGTGAAGTCATCAGAAGCCAACACTGACCAATAATAAACAATCCTCATTGTGGCTTATAGGAATAAGCAGCAGTAGAGTTTCTTTTCCATTTCTGTGCAAATATATGCAGGATGGATCTAGGAGTAAAAAATTTTATCCACTTGCTACTCTGTCGGTTGCGAGTGAAGCCACCTCACTCTTTCATACATCCAGTAGTTTCTCAAATCCACTCAACTCATGAGGGGTTAGTAAGCCAGTTAAATTTGCAAGGAATTTTTTAGTATATGGCAGTCTGTCCCAACTCCTTCTCCTTACCCAAAAATGGAGGTCTTGGAGAAAAGTAATATATCTTTTAAAGAAAGCACCTACTTATTTCCCTAGGCTTTTCTGGGTGTCTGTCTTGTCTTGCTGTGATGTTTTGTGCATACTTGTTGGGTTTTTTTCAAAAACTTCCTGCCACGTATGGGTAATACTCTTTAAGATTTCATCAGTTTTTGTATTATAACCTTCTAGGCTACTATTTTGTGGTCCACTGTATGTATTACATAGCATTCCTAAGTGAATAAACCTGATCTAACTGTATCTTTCCCAAGGTATTTGTTAAGTAATAGCATCGAGAAGTACACATCGTAAATTAATTAATAATTTTAATGAGGAGTTCATGACATTCCTAAATACAATTTGTACATATATATAATTCAGTCAAGTTAATCTCTTTACTTTCTCTTATATACAGTAATTGCAGTTTTGTCCTTGGCAATGTGGTGTGGCCTTTTATTCTACTGAATATTGCAGGTTGTTTATATTCCGTCACTTGCTGCAGTTAAGCAAGTATATGAAATTGAGGACATTGAATTAGACAGCTACAGAAGTACACAAATGTATGTAGCTTGTGTATCACTCATATTTTGTATTTTATTATTTTTACAGTGAATGCCATAACTCTACAGATAGAATAAAAGTGAGAGTATGGGATGAAGATGATGACATCAAATCTAGAGTAAAACAACATTTCAAAAAGGAATCAGATGACTTCCTCGGGCAAACAATCATTGAAGTAAGAACACTGAGTGGAGAAATGGATGTATGGTATAATTTAGGTATGATTCTTACTGATTTTTTTAAAACAAATTTAGGTAGAATCTCAGCATCTGTGGATTTGGGACTTCAAAATATATAGCTTTGGGACCAATATACAACTTTTCAAATCTTAAATATTACAGGTTTATTTGAAAATGAAAGATACATGCAGAGTTATGACAATTACAGAGAGCAGACTAATCACAACAATATCAAATAAAAATATTTCATTTTAATGCAAAATGAAAAATATGTAGGAAAACCCAACATTTCAGACTAGTCAATTCATAGTAGGGTTCTGTGGGAAATACATCTCCAAAGATAAATAGAAAAATCTATCAAATATTTTTCTTGTTGTCCACATTCATTTTACCACATATTTAAAAAAAATATTTATATACCGTTCTGGACCTAATCATCTTCATTCTTCACTGTGTTTACACCTGTGATTTTTCATGAAACTTGCTTGCTTGAGTTTTCTGTTCTGTACATGTCAAATGTGCTTACATGCAGAGTCATAAACTGAAGACAGCCTGCTGAAGCTTGAGATGCTCTGTTGTCCTTAATGACTGCACTTTCTTGTCTGGACACATCTTAAGAAGTATCGTTCTTTAAACCAGAAATAAATCAACGAAAGTGTGTCTCAGAATATATTTCCTTTATCTAAATCTGAGCATACAACTGTTCTTTAATTCTAAAAATCCCTTTGGGTGCGCTGAATGTTCTGGAGTAGCCTTTTAAAAGTTAATCTCCCATATTTGATAATAAAAATATGTTTGTAACATTTTTATCTAGGTTGCCTGCTATGTGAAAACTTCAGATGAATTATGTGAGAGAATTTTCTGAAATTGTGGAGCATTTGTTTCCTAATCAACAGTCCTTATTTCCCTGTCTAGTGTTTCATTTCCCAGTGACATGTATAGATGTGTCAGGGAAGTATTTGATTTCTTATTGACAAAGAAAGTAAAGCCTTGCTTTATTCCCTATTTATAATGAGATTTTGTAAAGCTAAGATAATTGGGTCATGAATTCTGAATTTTATTCCTTCAAAAATTTCAATGACTTAAACTTATATAAATACTGATATAAATATTGATATAAATTGTTATGAAATGGATTTTTAAAACAAATTTTGCTGAACTGATTTGACTGGAAGCGGTTTAATAATAGCATTGAAAATCTGTGTGCTCTGCAAAAGGAATAATCTAGAATGAAAACCTTTCAATCAGCATCTAAAGAGAAATATTGGTAAACGGCTCATGATAATTATAATATTCTAAAAAAAATGGCATATTTTATTCTCATACATACACACATTGACACAAATGTAGTATGTTACATCACACAGAGGAAAGGAGCGAAATACTCAAAGAAAACAATTGGATTTGTGGAATACCAATTCTTATTAATTGTACTGTTCATCACCACTCACATCACACCACTTTGAAAGAATCATAAAAATTGTAATATGTATTGACTCAGTTATACTGCTAGAGTGGATTGGAAAAGTGAAAATTGGAGTCAAAGAAGATCAGTAACCTCCACAATGAGGGATAGCAACTAAAAGGATTAGTACAGATAGCATAAACAAAGTGCTCCATATTATTTCTTCTGTAAGATTCAGCTTAGCTCTGTAATTGAGTTTTGCTAAGGACATTTTGAGTTTCTCTCAGACATAGCAGTTCAGATTGTTGCTAAAGTTTTCATAACTAAAGGAAAATATCAATAATGAAAATAATAATAATAATTAGTACAGATACCAGATAGAAAATGGAAATAATTTCTATTGAAAAAGGAGAAGTGTTTAATAAAGTGCTGTGCAGCTTGGTTTGAATTTGGCAGATAAAATAAGAAAGATTCTGTACTTCATAGTTGATATTCTGCTTCATGGCCTGAACCATATGTGAGGTGTCAGAAAAAAATTCTCTTGTTCTTGACAGCAGGACTTTCTGGCTTCAAAAAACATTCTTATTAAGCTAGAATGATTTATGAAAGCTTTTCACATGACATATATGTATTCTTGGTAGTTACTAATATATTATTTTTCTGCTCTTCAGAAAAACGAACAGATAAATCAGCTGTCTCTGGTGCCATTAGATTGAAAATCAATGTTGAAATAAAAGGAGAGGAGAAAGTTGCTCCCTACCATGTGCAGTATACCTGTCTACATGAGGTATGTTGTAGAAGTTAAAGAAAGCATACTATACAGAAATTACTACTCAGTTGTTGCATAGATAAGGAAAAAAGGCTACAGAACATTAGAACACTGAAACAAATAACTGCTGCTACACCTCAGGACAAGTTTATTTTCGATTTCCCATGTATTGCTGATGGCATATCAGATTTAGAGTCAAAGGCAGAACAATGTAACACCAACAGATGATTCCTGCCCATAGGAACTACAAGAAGGAAGAGGTGGAGTCAGCTAAGTTCTCCCTGTACTATATTTTGATTTAGCATTTTAATGCTCCATGCATGCTTGCTAACATGAAGAAGATACAACCACTTCTGTATATTACAGAAATATAGCTATTAATTGTAAAGGATTTGTTTCCTGCTACATTAATTCATATTTTGGAGAGAGCAAGAAAAAGCAGGAGCAGCACAGACAATATAAAATTTGGTTCTCCTGTCACTAGGTTGCTTTTGTCAACATTGGGAAAAAAAAAAATCATCACTGATAAACCAGTGTGTCTTTCAAAAGATTTTCTTTGCATTTGATTCCTCTTCCTTCAAACAGTGATCCACATTGAAATTCTATTCTAAAAATACAAGTACTCTCTGAAAGCTGATAGATAATATATCGCTAAAAGTTCAGCACTAGTATGTATCCACAAAATCCCATTTTTCACTATTTGTAAAATTGAATGTTCAGGGCATTTGTGCTCATAGATTTCGACCTTATATTGCAAATGTTTTGACCTGTGAAGTAAATGGGAAAATTCTATTGCTTTAAGATAATCCACAAGACGGTTATAGACTAATTAACAAAACTGAAATTCTTTCAAAGTTTGGGGGGTTTTTTGGTCACAGAAAATAGGAAATCAAATCTGCTATTGAGTTTGTTGATACATATAGAGCTAGGTAATCTGAGAAGCATTCTATGACATTTACATCAAATTAAGTACTAGCTGTGGTCCTAAGGTTGCTAACTTTATTGCATGCCTTTCACTACTTGAGAGGCTTCTGCAACATTTCTGATAGGTTTCCTGTAACTTCCAGTTCTTAAATAATGAATTTGAAATTTATTGGTCACAGATCCAATTAAAGTTGAAGCACTATGTAGTGAGCATCATAACATCAGGATTTAGTTCATTAGCAAGGGCACATGACAGAGAAGAGAAAGTTTCTGCGTGATTTTATGTTGCAGTTTCTCTGTGCCAGTTAACTGACATGACGTTATATCAAAATTTAAAAAAACAACAACCAAACAATTAACATACTGGTGATTATTATATAGGATATACTTTCAGAAAGCCACTTAAAAGCTGAAAATTCCTATTTGAAACATTTCTTATGTTTAGAATCTATTCCATTACTTGACGGAAGTTAAATCTAATGGTGTTGTAAAAATCCCTGAAGTGAGAGGTGATGAAGCCTGGAAGGTGTACTTTGATGATGCTGCACAAGAAATTGTAGATGAATTTGCAATGCGCTATGGAATTGAATACATTTATCAAGCTATGACGTAAGTTTTATCATGTCTGGATTTCTATTCTACTGTCAAGAATGTGTTTGAGGGAAGTGATGAATTCCAAGCCTTCATGCTTCCATTCTCCATTTCACTCCCTGATTTAAAATTCTTATCGTTTTTGTCCATCTGATTCTCATTGAAGTACTTCTCATCTGCAATGGAATTAAGATATATTATAGGCATTTTATCAACTGTTACTGGTATTACTGCTAATGCTTTTCTTAATCCTTATGATATTGATATGTGGCAAGGATCAGAAAGACTTCCACTCTTGCAGAGGGGATCAGGATGGTAGAACAGGGGTTCACAAGCTCTGTACTCCTTCCCGGAAGTACAGAAATCATCATAGAACACCAGCAATGGCTATAGTAAACTTCCATAGTATATGTAAATAATTCATGCAAACCATTTAACAGTATTAGAACCTGCTACTACATTGTCTGTACTAAAGTGAGCTGTCTGATCACTTTAGATCACGGCACCGCAGAGTTTAGAGGCCTGGGGATACAAGAGCTCTGTCACGTATTCTTAATTCGTCCAGTGAAAAGTTTGCCAGTGAAAAGGACTATATTCTGCTCCTACTGCAGCCGTAGGAAAGCAGAGGGCTCCAAATGAGTCCTCTAAAGAAGAAATATAGAAAAATTTTCCTATACGAAGCTAATATTATGGATTTTTTTTATCAGAGCATGTGTCTAGTTTCCTCCATCTCTTTACAGTACATCCTAAAAAAATTATCTTATAATAAGTATGAAGGCACATAAACATGTCAAGTTTTCTTTTTATTGCAGGATATAATGACACCATCTGCTATTGCAATGAGCATGTCTTTCACTTTATGTAGCTCATTGTGAATTATTGTACTGTATATCTAATAGAAAGGTAGAGGATGTATTTGTAATATATAAGTTTTTAATGCTCTTCCTCTGAGGACCTTAAACAATGTTGCACAGAAGAATTAATTAAGCTTGACAGTTCCCCTGTGCTATTGTGTATCTATAATACATATGGAGGAACTCATGCATTGAGTTTCATGAATATTTGGGTTTTCATGTTTAGCTTCTCTTTAGCCATGTATGTCTTTATATCTTGATTCAGTTGTGTTACTTAACTAGCATAGTATTATAGTTTTATAACATGATTTAAATTGGTATGCCATTTTTACCAAAATGTTAATCTCTGAAATGATAGAGCTGTTTCTGCTGTATGTATCAAAATGAATTCAAGGTTTTACATGAGATGAATGCTCAAGAGCTATTAATGCCAAGGGGGAGGGCTGTTATTAGTGTTTTGCTTAGGAAATGAAGCACTGATTTAGCATCAGTGTTTCCTTTTAACTATAGCCCCAGTAGTTGATTATCTCAATACAACATGGCTGTATTTTTGATGGACAAGCTGAACTGAAAAATTATTTTGAAGTTTCTTTTCCTTCATCTCTTGAATGCCAGTACTCTGAAATTTTCCAGAGAAAGTTTGAAACTGATTTTACAAATTCAAATGTAGCAAAAGTCACCATTGCAAAAATAGCAATATAATTTATATGTGAGTCTTCAAAAAGTTTTGTCATTTAGCAGTGTTAGAAATGGACAGGTTGTACTTTCATATAAAGAAGATGCTTTATTTTTATATTAGTAAATAACATAACATACAGATACTCATTAAAAGGAAGTAAATTTAGTCTGAACATCTAATGTGGAGCTGGGCAAGTACTGCAACACATTTTTCAGGAATCCTTACTCAAAAATTCTAACCAAGCCATTTTAAGTCAAATGACCTACCTTGGCTTGACCTCTTCTTGTTCTTGCTTTCTTCTGTACCTTTTCCATTAAATTTCCTTGCTGTTGATGACTGCAAATCAGGCATTTCAGGGCAGATGTAATAAGAAAGTGAATTCGATATTGGTAGTCACAGGTAATTTACACAGGAAATAAAATCTAAGATTTCATTGCCCCCATACCCATGTGCACTTACATTTTAAAATGTTGCACCTTAATAATGAGCAATCCCTATTTGAGGGACAGGCCATAGTGTTTAAGTTAAGTTACCTGAAATGCATACTGTTTCAGGCCACATCCAGTTTAAGTTAGGAATAAAATCAATAATGAATGTAATCTCAAATAATAGTTGGAGAAGAATATATATTCATATGCATTGTTTTGCTGATTCATCTGCAGACATGTCTCTCAGCATTCAGACTTTGAGGAGAAGAGTAGTGAAGACACTAGATCTGTCATGGGGAATTTTCTTTTGGACTGTTATCTGTTTGATTTATTTGTGTTTATGAGATCACATTTTTCTCCTGGAATGACTTTAATGGCTGGGAGAAAATGTACAGCAGCTTGATTTGGAAAATAGAATGATCAGATTCCATTTGGTAATGATGTGTTCCTGCTAAAAGAAAAGCAATTTTCTACCATACAACAGAGAGAGAATTTGAATGTAATCACTTGGCCCAAAGGAATATTGTGTAAGCATTTTATGCTTGAGAATCTAGTAGCAGAATATTTCTATTGCATGTCTCATGATAACACTGTAAATTAAAATGTTTGCATTTGTAAATGCAGAACTGACTATGCTTTCATAGACCATGATCCAGACCCCAGAGAGCATCCACATGCTTCTTATGCACCGTATCAGACTCAAGTGTGTTGTAGGGTGTTGCTAATGAGGTGCTCTTTTTGTCTGAATGTAATTTTTAAAATTTGTAATTGTTTGCAATTTTAAAAACACTTTATATAAAAGTTTCAGTGCTACCTAATGATAGGCAGTCTTGACCCTTTTAGGTATGGGTAGACAGCATATGCTGGAGTAGAATCATATGCCATTCTACATTTCTGAACACAACGTAAATCTAATTAAGCCTCCCTGAAGCACCACTTCCTAGAACAATTTGGCATCCTGTTCTGGTACAGTAATAAACCACTCCACTCGTCTATCATTACAGGTTCATGCTGGTGGCTTTGTCATCTATGATCCTCTTAGTAGACCCTGATGATTTGTTTCTGGCTCTCACATTAGTATTTATTTATATTTATTCCTTTAAAGCACAGAAATAATATTTCAAAAGGACAGCCTTGATTTTCCAAATAAACTGATTATACTCATCAACCACAATGGTGCCAACTCAGCAAAGATAAACAATAATTTAGATCAGTTTATTGTTTCAGTGCCTGATTGCTTCATGGAAAATCAGTCCAATAAGTGACTAACTCCAAGTCCTGAAAGCATAAAAGCTCAAGCTCTTTTCCTCTCTCAACCAGCCTCAGCAAAGAAATTCTGCATTTTCTGCAATTTAAAACATGTCGTGTGTGAGTCAGTGCTTGATTCTACATCAGAAGGAGATCCACCACCAAAGACTTACTGGAATGTGGGTATCAACTCAAAAGATATCACCCAGATGGTTACTTATGTGCCTTAGGCTTTGTCCCAGATTAGACCTTTTTCATTAAACCTGATAAGAGAATGACTTCAAGTGTGATCACACCTGTTGTTGGAGACAGAGACATCCATGCTTTTATGAGAGTAAATATAGACAATTCTTCCCTAAAGGATGCCCACTTAAAAGGAGTGTCGTACTCTCAAGATACAGGTTCCAACTTCCCAGTTCCAAAGCAAGGAAATCTGCTTTTAGGTTACCAGATGTGGAATTCACATGAATAGAAGATCAACCATTGACCCAAACCCAAAATACAACAAAAAGCCTGCTTGTGTTGCAGTAACTGCAGTTCTTTGAAAAGCCTTGACTGTACAGATCCCGTAACCCACTCTTCTTTCTTAAAATTGTTATATTCCTCCACTCCTCATGGAGTCTGTACTGGGAAAAGAAATGAAAGGCAATTACAGCTATTCTTATATGGGTCAGAAGAGATTTTGGGGGGGGGTGGATAGCAGCCAAATACCAAATAGACACTGTTAGCTACACAAATTACGTGTTTATACTCCCAGAAGTCAAAGCATGTATGTGTGAAAGAATAGGAAAGAAAATAGATATGACAGAAAACAGATTGACAACAGCAGAAGAAAAGCTCAGTCATCCAACTGGCCTTTATTTTGATGACTGCAGTGATGGATGGTGATTTATGCTGTAAATTCAATGTCTTCAAGGAATCGTACTGGAAGTTTGTTTACCTACATTTATTAAGCCACCTCTCCACCACCAAGAAATAATAATTCTCTTCCTCTCATTCATATTTCAACATAATTTATTTCTCTTTAAAAGGCAAAAAGCAGAGCACGTATTGAATCAGTGTTTGACTAGACACTGAAATTATACATAGCGTCAGCATCTTGGATTTACTGTGTAGTGGAGTCAAGTGCAATAAAAGCTCTATTAAGGTCTTCATTTCTTACTGGCAAGAGTCACCACAGGTAGAAACTAATGCTTCTAAATCGGCGACATAGTTCTTATTCCAGCAGATTAATGGGCATTAACTATGCCATCTTCTTCTCTTGCTAGTCTTCAGTTAATGTGGCTGCATTGCAAAAAGCACACAAATCACCCATTCAAGTAATTTTCATTGATAGCATTTGCTTACTGAGTACAGCACATTAATTAGCCTTCTTTCTTTGCCAGTTCACGCTAGCAGAAAGACTGGAAGAGTCACGGGCACTGCATGTTGGTCAGGAAATTGCATAGTAAGAAAGGTGAAGCAAGCAGGCCTGGTTTTAGACATGTGACTCTAGCTTAAACAATGCAATATTACTCTAAAACATGTAAGACTTAGCAATTGTTGCTGTGACATCATGTGCCCATTAGAAATTGTTAATAACTCATGCTATTGGCTGCTGTTTTCAGAGACCTACAAAAACAAGGAAAGAAGTTTCCTCTTTGTTTTAGCGAGCAGAAGGAAGCCAGGTGGCTTGCAGATTTCTTATCTGGGCTGTTAGCACTCTTGGAGTCATGACCCATATTGCATGTGATAAAGTTCACAGAACATATTAACTTCACAGATTTTAATTAAAGGAAGGAGAGAAGCAAAAATCCACATAACCTGTCACTTGACACAGATGCTTTGTCATCGATTTCGCTAACTGAATTACAGGTGGAATGGTGTAGTAATATAATAAATATATATATTTATATATAAATAAAATGCATAAATAAATAAATTACATAAATTACACCCATAGGTTAAAATTTTCCTCACAACCAATCAGTACAGTTTGGGTCTATTTTCAAGATAAGAGCTCAGTCCAGGCCTTGGGTAACTCAATGTGAAATTGTTAGAAGATCCTGCAGAAGACACCCCGCTGAACTTAAAGTGTTGAGCCAAACTGTTTTTCCACAGTCTGTCATGTTCCCTGCAGGCAGTTGATACAATCTCGATGGCTTTTCAGACAGTGACTGCTGGTGACTGCCCATTTTGTCTGCCTCCTCCCCTCGCCAGGGCATATGTTATAGGTATGACCCTAAGGCCAGTGGGGTGATTAGTGCCTTCTTATCTCCAGCTTGGGGTTCCTCATGCACTGAGGTTCTTTAGGTCCACTAGAAGATTTTAGGAAATTAAAGGTCAGTGGTAAAAGTATATGTTAATTAATTTGGTGTCAACTTCTTAAAAAATAGTTCTGATCATGTCTACATATATTTCTCAAAATGCATGTGATAAATAGATCAGGTGAAATTACTATTAACTTTAAAGGTTACCTGAAACTGGTGAGAATTACCAGGCATCACTATTATATTTTATACAAAGGAAACTATTGTTCTTCTAGTTGATAGGAAATATGTGGCATACAATGAAAGATTTTCCTAAGGAGTAAGTAGCTGTGTTGCGCTTTTGTCAGATTCACGTTACGGTATTTAAAAGCACTTCTGAAAAATACTGGCAATGAATGAAAGATTTGGTAGTATTATCCCTATGATCCACCTACCTGGGAATGCTGAATTCTAGTCCTGGCCCATGTGATTGATTTGCTGTGTAGATTTGAGCAGTTTCTCTCAATTTTGTAAAATTGAGATAATAGCACTTAATGATCTACCTTACAGGAATGCTGAGAAATATTTGCAAAGCACTCTGAATATGGCTACCGTGATACAAGTTTTAAGTATCAATATATATCACCACATTTGTGCAAGACTATGTGATATATAAACCCAGCATGAAAATACTTTAAAGGGAGGCTAATACTAGAGAAAGCCCACAAAGTGAGTCTCCTGGCTTGGCCTGGAAAGGCTGCAAACACAGAGGGACCCCACATACGAAGACTGTAGCCCTACATCCTCTTTAATATGAGCCTGCCTCTCTTGCCTCCCATCCCCAGCTGGATCCCTTCTTTTCCAGTCTCTTTGCCTGGCCAGGTAAATGAGAAAATCCAGCAATTATTCAGCTACTCAGCCTAGTTTTGGAGTGGGATTAAGGGCTTGATTCATCCCAGTATCCACTGCTGTTGAAATCTTATGTCCTTAACACTTCAGAGACTTTGGATGATACTTTAAAGCAGCAAAATATGAGGATGTGCTGGGATTTTCTTTAGGTATTTGTACATGAGTAATTAATGACTTGGTTTTTTCTTGGGAATTATGATTTAAATTATAAGAGAATTTATCTTGAGTGAGATGCAAAAGAGTTACAAGTTACAATTTTAGAAGTTTTCCAGCCAATTGCTTTTCAGTTAGAGGGTCAGGCGGTATATCTCTCTTGCACTTCATTTTTTTTAGAAAAAAAAAAGAGGAAAACTACAGTAATTTATGGATCAGGCACATTTTATAAGCACTCACTGGTAATTAAAACACACTTTACATCTATGTGTTTAGCATCACATTTACATTACTGCAAGTGGCTGATTCTATTTCAAATATCTTACCAGGTTCTGTAGCCTGTTTCATTGACTAAAGCTGTTGAGGAGGCCAGTTTGGCCAGTAATTTTATGGTGTCCATTTCTGATATCTAGCTACTGAATGGATATAGGGTACGTTAATGAAGACTGATTCCTGAGCCTGGACACTTGGGGAGTTTTGGAATTTTCTTCTTTTTTAACATATCTGTGACCTGACACAGATTCTGAAATAAACATTGCAATTTAGATGTCTCATTTGCAAAGTAAGTGACAGTGTTGGAGAGGGCTTGGTTTGCAGTGATGTGAGGTACTGACTGCCCAGAGCATTTTTTTAGGCCCATTTCTGAATTTGTAGATGAGCATCTGTAGTAAGAGTCTGTGCACTGAGAGGGGAGTACTGGAAAAGCAGAAGCTGCCTTCTGCTGACTCACTCCATTCACCCAATTTCCCTTTAAAAAAATACAGGCTAAAGAAGAAGTAAGAGCTGTTTGGCAGATCTGAAATTGCAGATTACCCCAAAGGGTTATGAAAAAGGCATCTGCAAATATACTGTCAGTTGCGTGGGAGACCCTAGAACAGATACTGTTGTCTCTTCAGCAGAAGCAAGTTTCTGCAGCCCCGCAACATCAGAAAGCAGGAATGTGATGAAGAGGGTCGGTCACAAAAGCATGAGGCTGGCCTCAGAGTGAAGGAATGTAGAGGACTGCTGAGACAGTAAGAGGGTATCGGAAAGCATAATGTAGGTAGAGTGAGTTGGTGTGCAGGTTTGCAATAAAGTATAGAGAGCTCATTTTTTGTATTTTAGGAACAGGAATCCAAATACAAAATGCAAATAATCTTGAATGGCATGGTTGGAAGGTTATTTGGGCAGTGACAGCAGTTAAGGGTACTCGGTTTAAGTTCAGCAGGACTGCGTTCAGTTGTACCTTGTGTTAAATATTTTTTCTTGGGTGGGCAGTAGTGCCCAGGTGGCTCAGACCCAGCACGCCTGCTCTGCCTTATGCTCCTAAGGAGAAACAGCAGGGAGGGGCCAGAGACTTTAGCTGAGAGGAGCACACTGCCAAATCAGGACCTTCGGAGTACAGAGAGCTCCGGAGTAATGGGAGTTTCTTCATCCCCTTTTGTTTGACTGTATACTCATTTTCACCACCATCTTCTCTGCCTAATCCCCCTCACTCTTTCCTATCTCTATACATTTACTCTTTATCCCTTTATCTTCCTCCCAATCCTGCCTAATTATAAGTCTTGAAATTAAGATTTTATGTTTTGCGAGGATGTTTGTCACTCTCCTCATGTGTTAGATCTTTCATCCATCTTGTCTCTCTCATATTTTCTTATCTTAAAAGCTCTTTGTACGTTATAAGCAGGCATCTCCTGTGGTTTTGAACAAGTAAACAGCGCTGCTACGTTGCAACTCTGGGTTTGGCTGGTGCAGTACAATGCACCAGCAACCAAGTTGTTTAGGCTTTTAATTTTTATAGGCTCAATTTTCATTTCAATTTAAGAATTTGAATCAACTAAGGTTAGAAGTCTAAATGCTTTGCTGTTCCTGGGCTTTAAGGACTAGCAAAATAATAAAACGTATAACCTATTCTAATTCACATATTGTCTTTGCATTTTTTTAGTATTCTACAAAACCAAAGAGAATACACAAAATATTTCTGACTTTTTTTTAATGTAGTGTAAATTACTTGTACATGGCTTCCCACTTTGAATACTCTATATTGACAACAGGTTTACCTATTTAATGACCTGACATTATGTTCTCAGCAGTGTTAAAATGTCACCTAATAAATTCTAGTTGTCAATGAAGCAGACTGCTTAAAAATCAGAGCTGATTTAATACACTCAGACCTGGGTGGAAGTCAGTGCTGGGGTTTTCTTATATTTGATGTGAGGTGCTGTGAGCACTAATGCTCTTTGGTTTCTTTAAGAAAAGTGAAACAGAAAGGTTACTAGCAAGTCAGGGAGTCAAAAGTATGCAAAACAAAATAGAAAACCACTTCATGCTGTTATTTTGTCTGTGATCAGCACTCAGCCCAAAATTTTTACTTTCAAGATTCTATTGAATACAAGCCTGGAACTCCACCTGAAAAAATGCTTGCGGTTAGAAGCTGTAAAGGTTGGAATGGCTAAATGCTGGCATCCTGAGGAAAGTGATGTTCAGCCTGGGGACTAGTACTCACATTCTTCAATGCAACCTTGTGTAGCAGTTTCTTCCTTTTCCCTCTTCCGTTCCTTACTGTAGAATTCAGCATTCTGTGAGCATAAGCCTTCATATTTGTACTCTGACCTAAGCAGCTCTACATACTGCAGAAGGAAACTGCTCAGTGCCAGATCTTCTCGCAAGTGCCTTAAAGCCGTTCTAACTGAACTGTTCCTAATGGGAGTATGAGGCTTGCCCAACCGTTTCTTCTTCGACTCCTACTGCTACTGCCGGCTTCAGCCGTCAATAGCCAGCTGAGTTCATCACTCTGAGCTGCACCCCGTTCCGGCAGAGTACTTCACTGTGTAAATGCCTGTATTTCTATGCTGTGTGCGTGCAGCACGAAGTATGCTGCGGCTTTAATCTCCCTTGTTAGTCTGGGCACTGTGCCATGGGACTGGCAGTGCTGTAGCTTCTCTCTGGGATCAGAACGGTCCAGATCAGGGGGCTGGATAGTAGTTACAGGCTTGTGAGAGAGTGTAAATCTCCTCAAGCTCTGCAGGAAACGGGGGATAAAACCTTTTCACTCCTGAAGCCCCGAACAGGCTCAGTGACAGACTTTCTTTTTCTTAAACATTCTTTCCCAATATGAAGTTGATTGAGGTTTAACAGACTACCTAAACTTTACTGGCCTGAATCAGAGCGGAATAGTTTCAGTTATGGCCTAAATCAAAACCAGGTGAACCTAGAAGCTGATTGATGCCTCACCTTTCATTAATAATGTAGCCTAAATACAAGCCACAATTAAATGCTCGTTTGAATCTTTTTGTTGGCATCAATTAGATCCTTCTCCACTAGATTATAGATCTCTTGTGGCCTTTTATGATGATAAGTTCATGTTTGTTTTTGAATTTGTGTTTAATAATGTTTTGCTTAATAGCAATTAAGACAATTAAATCATGGTTTTGTATTTAGGATTAGCAGAGTAAAAAGCAAATGTGAATCTGATGTGAAGAATTTGAAAATGCCAGTGTGCACCTAGTGGCAATTATATCAAACGTCTGGATTTTCCTTATGCGTATCTGCACAATTGTCCATGAGGTAGCCTGAAAGTTACATCATTGGAGCTGAAAAGAAATTGTGGTGAGAGAAAGAACAGAATCTTTGCGATCTTTAATAACCGTCAGTTTGTTTGAATTGTAGGCACTTTTCCTGTCTATCTTCTAAATATATGTGCCCTGGTGTTCCAGCAGTTATGAGTACGTTGTTGGCCAATATAAATGCTTTCTATGCTCATACTACAGCAGCAACTAACGTATCTGCCTCAGATCGGTTTGCAGCTACTAACTTTGGGGTAAGTAGACTTTCTTTTTTGATAGAATACTAGTCCTCGTGGCTTTTTTTTTATAATATATGATACCATATTAACTTCTAAATGCAAACATTTTTTAAAAGTTGGTCATTTTAAAGAATAAGAGTTGCTGTTAGCTTTTGAAAATTTTACCCTGTGTCTTTACAATCATTCGCTATAAAAGCTAGAGAAGAGATTATTCAGTTCCTTAAACAGTGGTATATAAGGCATATAGGGTAGAAAGCACTGGCACACATACGTAGTTCTAAAATCTTTAACAACCATTTTTTGTTTTTATTGCAGTGGGGCTTACAAACTACTAACTGCACTAGTCTAAGAATGGGTTGCAATTGCTTTCTTGGGCTACGTGTCATCAGTGAACTCATATTAACCTAGTGGATCTAGCCATAAATACTGTTGTTCTTCTCACGAGAGCCTATAATGATAGACATATTTTTGCTGAAATAATGGTGCATTGTCCACGTCCTGGATTTAGGTATCAGAAATTTTAGGAGGAATACCAGCATCTCAGGATGTGGTAGTAACTTTTTTTTTGTTGCTAACTTTTCTTCTGTGAATAAGTATCTCATAATGTGGACTTCTTAGTCTTTGAACATGGTAAAAAATAAAGATACGTTCATTTTGTCTTCTAGTTTGTTTGCCTGCCCTCACTGGGAAGATGAGAGCAGGAAGGGAGAGCAATAATTCACAGGTTGATTTCTTATCTCTACTATTCCATGTGATATAGTCAGAGATAGAATATAAACACAATTTGGTGCTGAAAAATGCATTCATTCATTCCTCTTTTTTTTTTTTTTTGTATGTCTGTTTTTTGTATGGCTAATATCAAAGCTATTTTTCATTTAACAGTAGCTATGAAAACATGATAATGTTTTCTAAAATACCATTTATTGACATGAAATAAAATATTAAACATAATTAAAATTTATTAAATACAAATTATAGTTGTTTGAAGTAGCATTAGAGATACTAATGCTCTTCTCCAGTGTTAAGAAGAATAGAAACATTATGAATTTCAGGATTTTCAAGGTAACATTATGAAATTATACATTCGGACTAGTAAACCAAGAAAGACTTAATTCTGGTTTTGCTTTTGTCTTCCCATCAGAAATACAATTTTGTCTTCCATCAGAAATACAATTATCAGACTATGCTCAGTAAAGTAATTCAATCCATGCCTGGAAAAAAGTGTACATGTTTAGTTTTGTAAAGAAAATTTGCTCTGAATGCTAAAACAAATTTTGCTTTGTAGCAAACTGTGTATTAAGTACAGCATTCCTGCGTATTTTTTTCATACAGGGCCTCAAATAGTTGAAACTAAATGTTAGTTTGCATTTCATGCACAAGTATCTTTAGATAGAACTTATAGCTATAAAACACACTTTGTGTAGTGATAATACAAAAGACTGATTTTTCTTATTATTGCTGAATCCTGAATGTTCTTAGGATTTGATGCTACTGCTTACAGCTGTAAATACTCAAGTTAGTTCTAAATACTCCTCAAGTAGTACTAACATTAATATAGTTTCAAATTTAAGGGATTTCATAAGTCCATTTAAAAAAAAAATTAAAAATTCATTAGGTATTTATTTTCAGATCCTTTCAGTAATTTTTTTCAAGAAATATTTACCCTAAATACCAATTTATTTTTTTGTAAATGTTAAGTCTGGTGAAAGTACACACATATAAATGTACCCAGGGCTGAGTCTTTAGTTTGGAGACAGCATGTTCTTGAACTGGAACTTTATCTCCTGCTGCTAGAGATTTGCTTTGAAAGAGGAATATTAACATTGCTCCGTTGCTATAAAGTAAAAAAGTTTTCTAGATGAAAAGCACTATCAGAATATTTACGATTTAATTATTGTGTTACCGTGATAGCACAATGTTGATCTGTTCTTATTCAGGTTTTGTTTTATAAGCTAATCGATGGTTTGTTATGGAACGACTCTACATCGTTATTCAAACAAGGCTACTCTTTCAATGCTCAAGCTCTATTAGACTTTTGACTTTGATCCAGCTTTTGAAATTTAGAATGTTTTTGCTGGATTTGCTTTTTTTTTTTTTTTTACATTTTTCTAACGATCAGAACTACTTTTATCCTCAGATTGGACAGAGATTAAGTCCTTTCTGTGATGTTAGTGCCAGTTTACCTTTGACGCAAATTCTAATCCAATTCATAGTTCAACAGATGGATGGAAAAACAGTAGTAAGCATCACTAATAGAGATTTGAAGCTCTTTTTTTCAAAAATTGATTTATAGGCAAAATATTAGATTATTTTTCTCTCTTGGGTCAAAAGGCATTTGTTAGTGGATAGCCGCACATCATTCATCAAAAAGAACATCTCAAATTCAAGTCCTTAGGCTACAGCTGGGAAAGATTTGGCTGACCAAATATTTCAGTACAGATTTGTAACATGAAAAAAATGTTCCCTTTTAATGGATCCCTTATAGGGAACTGTGCCAAATTAGTGGGGTTTGGTATAGGTTAGTGCTCCACTGTGAGAGACAGTGCACAAAGAACTCTATTTTCATATTAGTGCTGATCATATTTCAGGGATGGTATAGATACAGTCATGCATTTTGAGAGCTAACATCTTGCTACTTCCACAAGCCTGCTGCTTTCACATAGGCTGGCAAGGATTTCTGCACAATTTTGAGCAGTGGACTATGGAATACATTCTAACATGAAGATTGGTAATTAGAAGCTGTCATTAGCATTACTTGAGAATGGCACAACTCGGCTGGCTATCTCACAGCAAAATGTTTTCACTGCACCCTCATCTATCAAGACACCAAGTTAATCTCCACATTTGAAAGGGAAAACTATAACTGCATAGTATTACTTAACTTACTCTTACAAAAGCCACTGTTTCTGAAGTATAATTTTCAATCATACTTTTACACCAAATTCTGCTGTAAATCAGCATCGTTTCTTACGTGTTAAAGGGAGGGGAGAAGTGCTTTCTTCAAGAGTGTAAGTAATTACAAGTCATATATAAAAATTTAACAAGATTATCTGTTTTAATAAGCCTTGCTAACATAACTTAAAACTTTGGACTTTATACTGTATTGATGCCGTTATTGCAACGCTTTTCAGTTTCTAGATATTTTGGGTTATTTAACAATGCATCAGTCATTGAGAAAGGAAAATGCTGCATGGGAAAGTATGCCATCTCACTAATGTATTGCACAGCTGCACAGTATTGAATGCATACCAGGTAAATCACAATATAGGATAGAAAGGGAAAATAAAGTGATAAAAGATACATTGCCTGGCTTTGAAACACAGATAACTCAGACCAGCACTTTTGTATGAAACAGGGCAAACCAATCTATTTTTCAAATAAGTCAAGACTGGAAGGCAGCTTTCTAAAAACCCACCAATTACAGGAACCTGCAAAATCTTATGCAACATATTATTGCTTTCTTTTTACAGAGGGAAAAGTTCATAAAACTGCTGGATCAATTGCACAATTCTCTGAGGATTGATTTATCTAAATACAGGGTATGTACAATGTATTCTATCTAAAGGAAAATGTAAATGTTTTTTCATGTAAATATGCCTGTGCGTTTTATCTGCTTAAAGAAGTTTTAGAGATTAACCCCTCTTGTGACATAGAAGCAGAAAATATTGGGTGCTGACATAAGACCCCAAATCCTTTGGAACAAAAATTTACAGAACTTAGGCAGTTTAATAACAATATTTTTCCAATTCAAAAAAAAGTTACTGTTTTCTTTCCAAAAGCTAAGGATGGGTCAAGGGATGAGCAGACGTTCAGGTAATATGTGAACATTTCTGATCCTTCCAAGAAGCATCTTTGTTTTCCTAGAGGGATTTTTCCTAGCTGTTCAAGGATCTTACCTGTAACTCCAATTTCACATGATTCCTATCTTCCTGATTCACCAGGATAATTTTCCTGCCAGCAATTCTGAAAGACTCCAAGATCTGAAATCAACTGTGGACCTGCTTACCAGCATTACTTTTTTTCGAATGAAGGTATTGTCTTTTATTTGCACAAAGACTCTAAAAAAAAAAAAAAAATGCTGTTGCCTTTTGTTGTCCAGGAAAATCATACTCTATTTAATACTCTTAATCAATTCATCTCCTTCAATTTTGAGCTAAATCTCTCAACTTACTGAAGATCATTGAAGTAAAGTCCTTATTCATACTGTGTCTTAACAATATGGTAAAAGCCATTATCTTTGAACTACAACTATCTTTTCCTTTTTTAACAATTATTTTTACATCTCCTGAAGGAAACAAAAAATTTACCGTTTTAATTAGTTTAAAGTCAAGGCACATAAAGCATACTCAGTTGAACTCCTTAGGAATATGTCATATAGAATAATGTTTTCCTTAGGAACAGGTGTCATATAGAATAATATTTTCCTAGTAGTGTTATAATATCACATGTCAAACAGCAAAATAGGTCTGATAACTCTACTTGCTTTAGTCACTCCAGATGTTGATATCTAGGTGACCAAGTTCTGAAATATTTTTGGAATGGAATAGTACACATTGATATTACCAGATGAAAATACAGAAACGCAAAACAATGTTTGTTGCAATAGCATGTGACTTCACTGTGTTAGGCACTGCATAAAAGAGAATTTAAAATAATCCATTAAATTGAAGTTCAAATTAATGTATCCTAAAGTGGCGTAAAAAGCTGAATCCCTTTGCTTTAAAAGATGAAGAGCTATTTGGCTTATATTCTTATTCAGAGGAAAGCACATAATTATATGGTTTAATTATTTCCTAAATAATGAAAAAATCTTTAGGTGTTCCACGTCTAGGGAGAAACCTAAAGATGTAAACCCTTGGGCGCATATGCCTCTTTCATCATATGAATAATTTCATTTAAATAAAACTTAGTGATACAATCTATTGCTTAACTTAAGTATGTGTTTTAATGCATCTTTAAACTAAGATCACCTTAAGTCAACACAATTTTAACTATTTTTATCTTTATTATATTTAAACACTTTTCATCCTGTATTACAGAACTACATTCATTGCAACACTTGGGGTTTTTGTGTTCAATCGAATTCTGATATTGTACCATTTTTGAAATATTTTATTAGGTCCTTGAGTTGCAGAGCCCACCTCGAGCCAGTACTGTGGTGAAAGACTGTGTAAGAGCCTGCCTGGACTCAACTTATAAATACATTTTTGACAATTGCTGTGATCTGTACTCCCAGTTAGTGGATCAGGTAAGGCCAATATGAACTTGTTTCATGCTATTGCTCATTCATTATTGTTAATTTACCATAAGTAAATACAGAGCATTCCAGTGTTCCTTCATATCAAAGCACTCAGGTTATTTTCGTTTTATTCATCTGAGAAAGAGCAGGATATTATAAATAAACCCACAGATGGCTATGAACTCTAAAATGTTTCACAAGATGAGTTTCAAAATGAACATGTTAACTCATAACTCAGTCGTCACACTGGACATGACTGTAAAATTATCAAGTGCCTTTAGGGAAAATGACATTAGATTGATTGCTATTCATTTAATATCCGTAATTGGAAAATAATTTTTAAAAATCTAATATTTCACTTCAATAGCTTTAGAAAAGAAGCATTATCATTGGCTGAAAAATACATACTGTCTTTCCAACATTATGTTTTTAACACCTATGATACATCTTGGATCCAAGCTTTAGTAACTGCTTCAAGAAAGCAGAGGATAATTCTATAACATTTCTTAATATTAGTCCATCAGGCTGAACTGTCATT
>VYXH01010474.1:54615-105821 GCA_013397275.1 Burhinus bistriatus
AACAATAAAACAAAAAGAAATCTTGAAATTAAAAAAAAAAAAACACACAAAAACAAAAAAAAAACAACAAAAAAACCACATTAAAAAAATCCACAAATATCACTCAGCTGGAAAACTGAATTATTTATATGCCTCTTCTGTTCTCTTTCAGCAAGATTTATTCTTGCTTATAAGTATCTAAAGGGTGGGTTGAAGGAGGATGGAGCCAGACTCTTTTCAGTGGCTCCCAGTGACAGAATGAGGGGCAACGGGCCCAAGTTGGAACACGGGAAGTTCCATTCAAACATAAGAAAAAACTTCTTTATGGTGAGGGTGACAGAGCACTGGATCAGGCTGCCCAGGGAGATTGTGGAGTCCCCTTCTTTGGAGATTTCCAAGACCCGCCTGGATGCAGTCCTGAGTAATGTGCTCTAGGCATTCCTGCGTCAGCAGGGGAGTTGGACCAGGTGATCTCTAGAGGTCCCTTCCAACTCTGAGAATTTTGTGATTCCATGATTTACAGCAGGTAAGTTTGTGTGTAGAAACTATAAGCAGACAAGTGTCTATAGAGCTACAGTCACTAGCAAGTACAAGAAATTCTAGTGAAAATGTGCAAAAAGGAAACTTTAAAATTAAGATAAATAGAACACATTCAAAATAACTCGCTAACAGTAATCAAACAACAATCACATATAATCTTAATAACAGGTAATAAAACTTCCTGTTTCACAGCAGGTGGGAGGCAATTCTGAGAATAATCTGGCCTTAATAGAGAAATGAATAAAATAATTCAAATTACTACCTACATTTTGTATCAACTCTAGAGTTGTACAAGGGAACTGCCTTCTGCATTATCCTCTTATAGTTTGCTGCTAATATATCCACACATGCATTTAATTTTAGGAACAGCTAAGTATACAGCTTGTTGTAACTTATAGCTCTGGAGGTTTTCCAGTGAATCCAGGTGCACTGCAGACTGGCTTGTGGTATCACTTTTATAATAATGAAGCAGTAACCAATATTGTAATTAACACTTCATTAGTTTTGTGTCCAAATCCCTTAGTCTGATTACAGCAGATTCCGCCCTTAGGCCTTCTTCATGAACCATTCTCTTATCTCTACTGGCCTCCGCATTGGTGAGGCCTCTTCCTCTCAGAGGGAGGAAAGGAGTTCTTCCTAGCGTGGTGGTGCAGAACAGGAGGTTCATGTTTTAGCTGCACAGCTGAGATTTGAGCTGTGAGTAGTGAGAACTGAAATCGATGAACCCCAAAGCAACAAGAAATGGTTCATATGTAGGTCACCACCTGCTCTCACTCAAGGGAAAGATGGGCAGCTGTTGTCCTGCCGAGGGCCGCTGCAGGCTCAGGGTGTTACCATGGTTCATTTCTTTCCCGAATCGTGTTGTGGATGATGCTATGAAAAAGCGGAACCTAGGCAGCCTACTTAAAGAGTAGTATTTCCATCTGGCCAGAAGTGGTAGGTTCCTGCATGTTGTATATACCATTTCTGTGTAGAACTCATGTTAACCACCTTCTGCATTTGCTTTTGTCTTCAACCTAAAATTCTCAAAGATGCCTGCCACAGTATTTCTAGAAAGTACATTTAACATCTGAATGGGTGTAATTGTCTGATTTAGGGGTGAAAATAGAACAATTGTTGTGGTTTGGTCCAGACTGGCTGCTGAAATGATGAAATTGAGGGTGCTTGAGCGGGAGTGTGCGGAAATTTATCACTAGAAGAAGAGTAACAAGTAAATCACAAAATATGCTCAGCAATCCCCACTTCCTCTTCTTATTACACTCTACCTTTGTGTCAAAGAGACAGTCACTGTTATAAAGCAAATATCTTGCAGGAAAATATCACCCCGGGGGAACAGCTTCACCCTGGAGTGAAGCATGGTAAATGCCAACAGTATGCAAAAATGTCATCCTACAGTTTCATACCAGAATACAAAGAAGAGCTGATGACAAAAAACAAATGAGTACTACAGATAGTAAAACATGACATCTTGACAGTCTTACTGATATATATATTACTGTCCTCATTATTTGAGACAAAGCACTCTGATGAGGAGCTACCTAATTCCTTATGCAGCAGATGTAGTATTTTCTCTTTTTAATTAACAATGATTTTAGTGAAGAGCTAGCTGCCTTATGTTGAAAAAAATAATGCCTTGAAAAAGTAGTTTAGGAAGCCCTTTGATAACTTTCTGACTCAATTTACAAATACATCGCTGTTTCTGTTTCCTTAAGAAAACAACAAAATTTTGAAATCTTGGCTGATGCTCACAATGACTGATGTCACTTCAGTAATTCTTTTTGCCATCTTCTTCACTGAGTGAAACCAGTAAAATGCAAATCAAACTCTTCCTGTTCTCTGAAGAGCTCTTGATCAGTACAAATCATTTTGTGACGGATAGCAGCAGTATACTAGGAAAAACCACTGGGATAAAAACCACTATATTTGACACCTGCTCAGCAGAATAGTATTGAAATTATACCTGATTTTGGAGACCTTTTCTTTGTTACTCAACTCTGTGTTGTCACAGTGAAGCATGGTGCAAAAGGCAAGGAGCTAGCAACAAATCACCTGGTTCGGGAGCCAGGTGTTACACAGCTGTAGCAGCCCAGTGCCCTTCCCTTGCGATTTATCTCTGCTTAGAGGTATAGCGCCTGAAGTCAGGTCAAAAATGTACTAATAATATCCTAGCTTTTGGGAATCGGAGTTTCTGTATTAACAAGATGCTGTAGACCAGCATGTGGATGGACCTGTGCTTTGAGAGCTGACTTGGGTTTGCTGTACTCATCTGTGAGTCCCTGGTCGTTTTTCCAGTTGGGATTTGGGAACGCAAGCCACTTAGTTGCTTTTGAAGGTATATCTCTTTTTCTTTAGTAGAAATGCCAAAAAATATCAGTAGATTATTAGTTTCTTAGAGAAATACTATAAGAATTGAATCATGAAGGATGTGATCTGTGATCTCCAAACACATTCAAAAGTATGAAGCGGGAAATAAAGTTGTGCAGTAGTGAAAGCTGTTTACCCCAGGGAGTCCTGTTTTTCAGGCATGCAAATCTCAGTGCCAAGTAACACTTCTTGTGAGGCACTTTGTTATGTTTACATATTGCTTTAGAAGCACTGAAAAGGTTCTAACTTCTTCAAATCTGGCATGCAGAGGGTACTTAGAGACCTCTCCTGATGTTGTAGCATTGTGTTTAATGGGCAACATGTTAGCTACAGTAACAGAAAACCCTTTGATAGAGTACTTTAGAACAGCAGAAGGATGCATTTTTGCTGTGATAATTCAAACCCCATTCTGAGATTTCTCTATTAGAGAAACACCGATTTTACACATAAAATTGCTTGTTAGAAGCTTGTCTGAGAACAGTGGTTAGAAAGTCGAGAACAGCTCATCATTCAGTGGCAGCAGAGATCTGGTAAAACAGAAAGTATGAAAGGCCGTAGACCTTCAACCTTGAAGTAAGGAAGAGTTAGTGGTATTGTCATCAGGAGATGAACAAACTGGTTTGTTATCCAAAGCCTTATACTCTTCAACTGTTTATGTTAACTCTAGGTGCATAGCAGTGAACTGTTGTCAGTTAGCGTTAGATCTCAAAAAATCCAAATGTTTTTCAGTGCTGAAATCTGAATGCTGGTGAAGGTTGGCTATTAATTAAGAACAATGAGCAAACTAAACCTGAACTTCACCCAGGCCTTAAATACAGATTATCTCATAAGCAACAGAAGTCTAATTGATTTTTGTGAGATTGCAGTTAATTCACAATCCAGACCCTTTAGTTGTGGACATAGTCAGTGTTTTTAAAAGTAGTTCAGATGATAGGTCTTTGCAAACAGTTTGCTTTGATTATTTATACTCTGTGATTGGGCTATCCTAATATTCCCAGAGACCAATACAAGCTTGAGTGGAATGGCCCATAATCAGATTCCTGTGTTATTGAGTCCTGTAGCTGTGAGGGTATGAAAACTTGAACATCTGTATGCAGTTACTTCACGTCCAATTTGTGTCTGAATACTGGCAAAAGCAATTGCACATTGAAATCTGGCCTTCCATAATACAGCTCCAAACTGATGATCAGTAAACATTGACTTGGAATTGAGTGAAACACTGACAATTCTGAGAAACGTGCCCGCACAGATTTCTGCATCTAAGTTTGTGACATACTTCCTGTAGATTGATGATTATGGTGTAATTAGTAGTACAGCAATCACAGGATAGACATCAATTCAGGTATGCAAAACTATCTGGCATCCTGATTAGATACTTGAGCTGAGGCCAAAGTGTTTCAGCCTCCTTTCTATCTGGATTAACATGACCATGCATCTATTTATCCATGCTGTAAACAGACTTCTATTTCCAAATAAAATATGCTAATAGCGAATATCCTCACTGCTGTGTTTCAGTTCTGTGCTCCCCCTGTTTCACCTCATGTTTCTGATCACATTGTGGCCAAAGATTAAGAGCCTGAGACTGGCCACGCCTCATCAGACAAAAGGTTCATCTGGCTCAGCATTCTGTCTCTGATTGCAAGCAAAGCAAACATTTTGAGAAACTTCTAGCTAAGGAAAAGCTTTATAAGGATATAAATGTTAGCTCATGTATTCATTCCTTTAATGGAACTCATTCTGTATCTTTCATAAACCTTGCTGTCCTTTTCTGAGCATTTTCCAGTTCTGCTGTATTATTGTCAGGCTGATGAGAAGGGGAGAGGCCAGATTTATACGCAACATTCAAAATACGATCACCCTATGGAGAGAGGAAGTAGAATAAGGATGTTCTTTGTTGTGTGCTCTGTTCTGATAATTCTTCATACTTGATTTGCTTTCTTTGCTGCTTTATCATTGTGCTGATACTTTCCTGGAAATATCTATCATAACCTTAAGATGTCTCTCCTGTGGCAATGGTGAGCTCAGGGTCCCAGTGTAATATGCAGGAGACAAAGAGTGTGAGACGTATGGTGGTCTTGACTGCTGTGTCCTTAGATTAGGAAACAGAGCTTGTGAGACAGTGTTAGGGAGAACTACCCTTCTGCCCATTAGGTCAGAAAACTTCTGATTTACCTTGCTGGAGCTGTACATCACTGGTCTAAAACATAATTTTTTTCTTCTTTCTTTAGCAAGTAGATTTGAATTTAAAGCCTTGTAAGCAACAGCGTTTGAGCTGTAGTCCTTTGTAGACTGTTCTGTATGTTATAACCTTCAGAGTGTTGTCTGCATATTACACAGTTAAAAAGCAAGGGGCTGAGTGGTTGATAAATTTTCTTAAAATTTGAAATGCTGTGTTTTACAGTTTTCCAAAGTAAGAGCAACATTTCTATCCTTTCCATGTGTAATATATATTATATAATACATCATATATAAAATATATGATGTATAGTATATAATAAATAAATTTTAAAAGGTGCATTATGTTATTGTGAATCCTTCTTTCTTTACCACAGTTGTCCTTTAATGCAGATACGTTGCAGAGAGCAGAGTATTGCAATTAGACTTCCACATTCTTAAAAATACTGCAGTGTAGATATTTCAGGGCAGTATGAAGGTTATGCTGATTGCTGCAAAGACCTTTCAATAAGTGAGGGGCTCACCTGAGTCTTTCTCCACCTATTCCCTGCCTAAGCGTAGCACTTTGGGAAGGTGGGGCAGATCAAACCACAGTAGGACTTGGCTTGCCATTCCAGAGGAGCTGCCCTGAATGGGTAGAACGATTAGATCGGTTCCTTTCACACACCAGTCCTCAAAGAAAAGGACTGAAGAATCTTAATTAGAATTTATCTAAAAGGATTCCATTCCATTTCAGCTGTTACTGGGGAAGGATACATGCAATACGGCTTCTGTTTCAAATATGAGAATAGTTTAAGAGTTCGTCTGCAATAGCAGTGCTCGGGGGGTACCGGTTCAGTGAAATCCCTTGCATGCTTTGAAAGCATTTTGAGTGTCTGCACATGGTTTCTGGCTTTAGCTTCTCTAAGTAAATGCTGTACAGCCAAATTTTCATTCTTTACATACAGAAAAATAAAAAAGTATAAAAAATTATAAAAACAGGCGTGTGTAATACATATAATTGTCTATAAGTGTGTATGTTTTACATATATAGTGCATATCGTGTATTCCCTGATGATTCTTAATCTCTTCCAGAAGTACTGTTAAAAGTAATATTTCATCATCTAAGACTGTTCTATAAAATTGCACTCTGTATCCTCACACTAATCAGGGCTACTGCCTTGGCTTCCGTTCAGCTTCCATTCTACCATTATTCATAGAGAAATTGAGGTATTCTGAAACTTTGCTTGGGGCTTGCATCAAACATAGTCTTTGTGCACATTAGTTTCTGAAATCATAGGATTGGATGTATCAAAGTCTCACCCATACAGATGTTATATATTGATTGCACAGAACATAAAAAAGTAAAAACAAAGCAAAATAAAACCAGATATTTGTCCTACAAACTGGTAAAATCAAGGATGAGAGAAGTCGAATGCCCTGTGGTTCCTCAGACCAGCCTTTACAGATTTGTCTCAGGATAATACAGATGTAGATTTTAATCCTGCTTCACACTGTGTCTGAGATTGCTTTCTCCACCCTCAGCCAGTTTTCCAGAGCACAAAATATGTTTGCTTGTCAACAGTTTAGCCTTTTTTGTCTTAAACTCAGAAAAAACCCTCTACATTTTGCCTTTTTCTTTAAGAGAATATCAAAATTACAGAAACTGGTTTTGGTGCCTCTATGCCACATGATCCATTGTTTGCAAACGAACTCAAGCGACTAGGAAATTGATAGTAAAAGGAAATTGAGAAAAACATGATTTAGTGCAGGTAAAAGATTTCTTTTGATACATATTGTATGAGAAGTTCCTCTTACTCACTTCCTCTTTCTGATTTTGGTGTATTCTATGGCAAAAGACAAACAGATATAAATCACCTAGTTTGGATCTTGCATTAAAAAAAAAGCCATAGAATCCACAGTATTTCCTGTCTTTGTAAATCTTAAGTGAATAATATGACTTCTCTTTAAATATACTTTACTTATAAGGTGTTTGCAATTATCTAGTTTTCTAAATGAATTACGATGCTCTCAATAAAATGAAATATCCTGTCACAAAATATATTACAAAATATATGAAGAAACATCCATTACGTTATCTCTCAGTTGGATTCCTAAAATGACCAAAATTGAATTAAGACAGCTTTGCCCAGGCAAGCACATCTAAATTACTGTAGCTCTACAAAATAATTGGAACTTCTTTTTTCTGAAACTGACTAAAATTTTATCCAGAACACCTTAGTACACTTGATACAAAGTGAGGAACTAATTGTATTTTACATTAGTCCTGTGATGTTCTTTGGGATTTTCTTTTCCAACAGATGTGGAATCACTGCTGAAACTAGTGTCGCTTTTGGCGTTGGCTGCTGTTTGGGTTTTACCCTGTTTCATGTGTTCCAAATAAGTTTTCACATGTCTTTAACTACTGTTAATATACTGTTGTAGGAATTTACTTAGAACTGTCTATTAGCAGTAAAGACAGCATTCCCTGTGACAAAGAATTAATAAAAAGACACGCAATTTAAGAATACACCATAAAATCTAATGCCTGGAGATCAGATTTATGATCCACTGACTAAATTCACTGGTCATAGCCTCTGTATAAGTCAGGGGGGATGGCTGAGATCAAAACCAAACAGATTTTATATAACCAAGGATATTTTAATTAAAGGAACATTTGGAATCTAGGACCCTTAGCAATACGTTCCTAATCTAAATCTATTTACATGTCTATAATTGCAACAGATTGCTTTGTAAACTTTTCAAAGTGATAGGAAATGAATAATAGTGAACTTCAGTATAATGATCAAAAATCTCCAATTCTGGCAGTCCTGAGCTGTGTCATCTTGGAGAAACGTGATGACAATGTATCGTTTTTAAAAGCAGATTCAGGCAAACAGCTGTATTCATTAATACCCAAGCAATCACATTTACTCCTCATGCCTGTTTCACGTAGTCCATTTTTCTAAAATATTTCATTATTTAAGTTTGCCACTTCCATGTTGTTGCTTGACATTTTTGTATGGTAAAGGATGTATGGTATACTACAACTTTAGAGTCATCCTAAAGACAAGAAGTAGCCAAGTCAATTAACATGAGCATATGAAAACCTGTATTGTCATGTCTTGGTGGTGAGACATCATCTGGTATTGTTGTTTGTTTGATCTGCCAGCAGCTGCCTTTTAGGAATATCACTGTTCTCCCTTTGGCCAGTTAGTTATTGAGCTTGTAAGTGTAGGATTTACTACAGGATCTTCTTATGGCATTTCACAGTTTGTGCACGTGGACAGCATTACCATCCCAAGTGACGTTACAGGGGGCCAAGATATTTTAAGTAGCCTTTCCTATGTGGAAAGGCTAGTGAAAAAGAAAGTGATTCTGCTAATTGGAGAACTTTCATTTGTATCAATACTTCCTGAAAGCTCTCTTGGTTACTATAAGAGCAATCTGTGATTTTTAGCTTGTTCAGTGAATCCACCAAAAATGAAAGACAGGCAACTTCAGAAAATCATTCTTTTAAAAAGTCACGAACCATTAACAGTATCTGTTAACTAGTGATTTTGTCATCTTGATATATTGAGAATTTATGTTCCTCTTGACCTTTTCAGATGTATTTTTTTAAAATCTCATTATCGGTATTATCCTCTATAATGATAAGCAGCATTTAGCGGCTCACACATCTTGTCACTGTATTTGTGCCAATGTGGCACTAATTGGGTATATTGGGTATTTAGTTCATGTTTTTATACTGGCAATTTCTTTCTAATGGATAGAACTTGAGTGAAAAAAGAAAGTTACTATTAACGAGATAAGCTTTTTCCACTTAGACCGTATAGTTAACCATGTTTATACTCCAGAAATTTTGTGTGTAAATTGTTGTAAGCATATACTTTGCTTATGTGCAAACTAATCTAATCTTGGCATTTTAAAAGGCCTTTCCACAACTTTTGCATAGACTGTAAATACTCTGTACCATGTAAGTGCATATGGTATTATTTCCTGAAGCAAAAGGATGCGTGCTACTCAGAACTGGTTGGATATGGGACCAAATCACAAGACTGAGACATGAGCTATTATCATCACAGTTAGAACATCAGAGCAGCTAAGTTTCTTTTGAGACCACAGAGAAGGAAAAACTTCATTTAATAAGAGGAAATTCTTACAGACTGTTCACAACAGACTGATGGTGAACCCATGTCGCCAAAGCAGACTTCAGCAAGGCAGTGTAGAAATTAAACTTCAGTGCCTCTAAAAGGGTGTTTCACTTCATTAAGAAAATGTTAAAATATCATTGTATGATGCTGTCCTCCCACTCACTTTTTCTCCGCTGTTACGCAGTTTACTATGCCTCTCAGTTATGCTAACAGAAACATTTTCAAGCCAAACAAATAGTATCACTGAAATTTTTTTGATATGAAAATAGCTCTGTTTCAAGTTAATTTTTATTCCAAGATGAAACTTTCTTCTGTTAGTTTTGCAAGTTTGCAACTAATCAATGTAATCAAACTTCCAACATTGTTTTACCTCATTATAATGCTTTTGTGAGGTTGGTAGAAACCACATAAAACAAATAATAATGCCAGCAATAATAACAATTAATGCAAAAACAACTTGAATGATTCTTAGCATTTCTAACCTATTAGTTAGATTTTAGGATAAAGAATGGAAATTACAACTGGGCATGGGCAGAGTATGCACTTTCAGAGCATAAAAATACATCTGTTAACATGAGACTTTAAAAAAGGCCTTCTCTGGGAATTTTGAAAAGATCATCATGATTTTTCAAAGATTTCTGTGGCAGAGAATTTTTGTAGAAAGCACCTCCTTGTGCAACTATTACTTTGTAAATTAATTACTTTATGCTATTTGTATTAAAGAACGGAATTTGACATTCTAGGATTCACATTCACAATCATGAAAAGCTGTCTCAGCTACATGCCATTGCAGTTTTTTTTCTGTAAAACATAGTTCTTGGATAAGATGCTAGACTAATATAAACTGGCTTTGTCTTCTACAACTGCCTTTCACTTGGTTTGGCTTAAACATGCACTAGCTTCTGAGAAAAAAATGGTGTATTGTAAATAAATCTTTGATATAGAAACAAGGTCTTTTAATAAAAATATAACGTACACCAAGGAACGCCCTTGTGAGTAACATTAATGCTCCAATATTCGTTTCTATTTTGAAAAGCAATCTTGTTTGCATGTGTGGTTGTAAATTGCCGGTCATACTAGTCACACCATCCATTGTAACTGCTTCTGAGCCTCACCTGCATTTCGGTTGCTTTAGACACTGAACCCGCAGCGTTTGTAGGTCAGCTATGTAACAGTGGGATTAATGATAATTTTCTAAAATATTCCAGTGACCACAAAAACAATTTCGATTAATTGTTGTTGAAATTCCCTTTCTGCCATTCTAAATTATATGCATATATAAAAGTTAATTGAGGTTAAGATAACATTTAATTAATTCACTGTGACACTAATATAGTGTCCTATCTATTCAAAGAGATACAGGGTCCATTGAAGTGGTCATATTTGGACTACAAATGAGAAGTACGGGGAACAAAGTTTAAACTTGCAAGATGATAGGCATGTTTATTTTCTCTGACTTACTAGTTGAGTGAAACAACCCTTTTTGATCTCTGACAGCTGTGTAGAAGAGACCTGCATGTGCAGGCATACCTCTGTGTGGCAGAATTATGTGTGTGCGTCCATACAGAGATGAAAATAGTTCTTTTCATATTTGGTTCTCTGCAATGAATTTATTTATTGGACATTGATAAGGAATCTGATCCTTCTGTCAAGCGAAGAACTGAAAAATATTTTTGTCTACGAAACCGTAGTCTAAGAATTCATAAATCAAAACTGTGGACATGAAATCTAGCTGTAAATGCACATTTTGGCGAGATTAAAAAGTATAAAATTCTAAATAAAAGTTTGTAAGTGGTGAATATTAGTACATACTTATAAGTATATAAAAAGGTGCAAAAGGCAGGGTTTTAGTCAAGAGGAATAAAAAGAACTGCTTTACTTACCAACTTTTAATTGGCAACTGGAGACTCATGTTGGTAATCCATCTGATATATCAGTGTGTCATGTCCTTCCTCATGATTATTACAAAAAAGTAATGGGGTATCTCGGGTTCTCTGCTTCGGATGTGAAACTGGTTGCAGTCCTCTTCTTTTATAAGGAGTATACAAAAATCTCATTTCCCTGGATAGAAAAGGAATCAAATAACAGATTGCTTTTGCTCACAGCTTTAAAATCCTTGGCAAGGCAATTCCTTCATAAGTCTCTCTTTTGGATATTCCTATGTACCTTTTCCTAGTATATTTATGTGTCCAGGGATTTTATTTTTCCTTCTCCTACTTTGTGGTGTTTTCCTCCACCTCTCTTAAACACACACTTTCTGGTTCTTCCAGTCAATCTATGAGTCCCTGGAAAATCTCTGTGCAGAGTACTTTGGGCAGTAGCCTTTTTTATTTTGGCTATTGAAAAACAAAGGGAAATTTAACTGCTTCTTCATTTAGAGTGAACAGTATAGCAGCTGTTAGGCACCCAATAACTTCAGCGTATAATCCAAAACAAAACAAGAAATGTTACTTATCATTGATTTTTTTCAGTATTTATTGTGTAGGGTACAAAAGTTCTGCCTCAGCATACAATCTTACCTGCACGCAGTTTCAGCACAACAAAGAATTTAAGAATGTATTTAATTAAAGTGTGGACATGCACTAAAAATCAAGTCTCATTCCTTGCTGACCTGGCTGTCTTTGCACGGTGTGTGGTTTTTGATGTATGTCCACAGCCAGGTACAGTCTGTCATACTATCTACTCTAAGTTGGATGGACAGTCTTTGTCCAAAATTTCTGAAGATTCTTAATACGTCACTCTTTCCAACCAAGTAATAATCTATAGGTGGAAATCCCATATTTTCTCTGATTTCTCTAATAGAAAATGTATTCAATCATGTTTTAACAGGGTAAGAAACAAGAAGTTCCTAAAGAAGAACAGGGACCAACAACAAAGAATTTGGATTTCTGGGTACAGCTTATTACTCTGATGGTCACCATCATAGATGAAGATAAAACAGCGTACACACCTGTTTTGAACCAGTAAGTAATTACCTTCCCCATAAAAATTAAGAATCATGAATTTATTAAAATCAGGACAGAAAATACACCTGAATCAGTTGATGTATTTTAAACACAATCTAGCTAGAGATTTTTAAAAATACAGAATATGATTGACATAGTTTGGTAAAGATTTAGTGCTCTGATCATGGAAAGATAACTTTTTGTTCTAGGAGCACTAAAGACGCGTGGTGTATGAACCATTCCAAAAAGTTAAGTAGCAAAATATTATGTAAGAGAACTAAATGGATAGGCAGAAGGGAAAGTTCAGTGAAATAGTGTGATGGTTAAATGTTACCATAGTATCTTGGCACACAAGGTGTTGAAATCATGCTGAGAGTTTTTTAGGCATTATGCATTATAATAGAGTTTTAGCAATGTGTTTGTAAAAGAATAATGAACTTCACAAAAAGACCCTCTCCAAATTTATGGTTGGCTAGAGGGAAAGCCTAGCCAGACTGCCTTGAAAATTTATAAAATGGAGAGCAATATCCTGGACTTTACCAGAGATGGAAGCTGACTCCTCAGAACTGAAGATGTAACAGACGAGGGAGGTACAATCAATAACCAAGACAAGTTGAATAACTTACGGTTGATAGACTAGTAGAGAAGAGAGAGCAAATCAATAAACACAGAAGGAGGAGACAGAGTGCTGGAGTTTGAAAATGAAATATACAGAAGGAGTGCAAAGGAACATATTTCACATATTAAGGCTGGATAAACGGATGTCGCACTAATTGAAATGTGACGTGGTGACGGCCTAGGGAAAAGTGTTAGCTCTTTTAGCTCTTTGGAGCTATTTTACAGAGAGAATCTAGAAAATCTGGGCATAGTCTAGCTGTGATGATTTATGCAAACGTTAGAATTGAAACTTAGATCTGTATTATGGCTAAGCAATAGAGGTGTCTGCAGTGGCATTTAATGGAATGGTCTGGAGGGGAGCAAGAACAAGTCTGTTTCTTTCAACCAAAATAGGGTAGATACTGTGAAAGGCAATCTGTACATGGAAATGTGCTTGTGTGTTGATAAAACATACCGATATTTCATTGCCTTCTGATTCCTTCCTTTCCTTTAAATAAATGAAGGATTGTTTCAGTCCTGGGTAATAAACATCTCTTTGTTCAATTATTTCCTGCATTTACCCAACAGAGGAAAGAAAACTCTTTTCCTGTTTACTCCATTTATACAACTTAGTGGGAAATTCCTCTATTAACAAAAGCTCAGTTTTTTATCTGACTGTCTGTATAACAAATATACTTATTATAAAACATGTAGCTGGAACAAATACATACATGTGTTTCATTTCAGTCTTTTCATTGAAATTAAACAAGAGTAATTGGGGGTTAATTATCCTAAAAATTGTTCTAACTATATTCTTATGCAAATGTGAGGAAGAAAGGAAAGGGATAAAGAACAGAGTTCCTCTGAGGGGATTAGGAGATTCCCTAAAGTGATTGTGTAAAATGTGAAAAGAGAATCAGGAGTGGACGGAGTCAGGGCAGATTAAGGGAGAGCGTTTGTGTGTGACTTCTTTCCCATTTTCACTGTCATTTTGGAAGTGAAAAGGTGAACAAAGGGAATAAATAGTCTTTGAGAAATAGGAGACATCAGGAGCAAGAGATGAAGAGGTTGTGGGTGGAAAAATTTGAAAAACTGTTCAGAGTTGCTTTGGATACATTTTTTTTTTTTAAAAAAAAAAAAGCTTCTCCTAACACAAAAGCAGCATGTAAAAACTGTTGAGAAAAATGACAGGCAGCCTCTTCTCCCTTGCTTAGCCCAAAAAAGGAAATGGATGAAAGGAAAATATAAATTGAATGCATAAGAATATTGCAAAACTATGACTCCTTATCAGAAATATATGGCCATGCAGTGTCTCAGTGGAATATTCAGGCCTACAACCATTTGAATCCTGTTGTAGAAATGAGGTTACTGAAGATCCTCAGGAGACCTTCAAGCATTCTGATAGGAGTTTTCACGATAGTATAATATTGCTCAGAATTTTTTCCTCAACCAGTTTTGGAAACTCTCTTTTTATATCTATCTTGGAGGCAAAGAAGATGCTGTGATAGAGCAGTTTGAACTGTATCAGATGATGAATCCAGATGAAACATGACATGATTTCCTCAGCAAGCATTACAGCAACTGAAAGACTGTACCAGACCATTCAGTGGGAACTGTGTGGGCAACCTGCAGATGTTATATGACATAAGAAACTTGACAAGTTTGAGAGGAAAATATGAAGTCTGGTATTTAAGTTGTAAAATTCTCATTCTACTAGTTCAAGCAATGTAAAATGTGATTGGAACCTGATTCACAAGCAAATCTATGACTTCCTGGCACTTGTCAAATATGCATTGTACGTACTGCGAGACAGCAGAATTTGCTATCAAAATAAAATATCTGTTCAATAAAAGGAACAAAAAATCAAGAAGAAAATCTTCAACTCAAACGTGCTTGTGCATTTGGAAATCAAGATCTAAAGTGTGTGCCTCTGCACAACTTTTAGTAAAAAGCTTTCCATTCAATTGTATGGCACATATACTCAGAGTAGTTATGTGTGGTGTTGTAATACAAATTTAAGAAACAAGACAGCTCTGGTAGGACTTTTAAATTTGTTATTTACTGATTCTTACATCTTTGCAATGTAAGGGTCTGTTTTCTTTCCTCTGTGAACACTGTGTGTTTCGTACTTTTATTTAGTACTTTAGTACTTCACCATTCAATAGTGTGGAAAGAACTAGCACGTGAAATCAGCAGGAGCAGATTTCCTCATGCTTCAGGAGCTAGACTACTTAATAAATCCATGGAGTCAAGGGTAGTAACTTATAGTGTAGAAACAGCATAACTGTAACCTATGAGTCAGTGAGTTATGAAATATATGTCAGTGGGGAAAAAAAAAAAAACAAACCAAAAGCATGGAAGGAAGTGAAAAAAATCAGGTAAACTATATCATGAATTGGACTATGTCAGGCTAACTCTAGAATGTTTCTTTCATAATGGAAAGTCTATCTGATGCATTTTGTGTCTTGATCAGTGAAATTCCCTATTATCAATTACACTTTATTCTGTGGAAGCATATCAATATCACTTATTCCATTAAACTTGTGAACAGTATCCTGTTTAACAAAGCAATACCCTGTTCTTTCGCATGACCCGCTGTCATTCTCTCATATAGCAATGTATCATACACTTTAAGACCAGATTAGTTATATAGACTGTATAAGGTATCTGTCTTGCCCATTATGTTTTCTTCAGGAAAAGGAACGTTGCTTTGGTTAAAAATAAAAATTTGGAGAGGTGGAGGATAGAGCACAAAAAGTGAGAATAAATGAACTCTTTGCTCATGGTTTAAATAGAATACTTATTTTCCAAAATCAGATGGAACTTTTATCTTAAGAAGTAGTGAAGCAGTAACCATGCCCAGCACTCCACAGATAGTGCAGTCTAACCTGTTGCTGTATGCACAGCACAAAAATGAGTGTATTCTCACACCAGGACCAGACTCTCTTTAACACCTGAATGAGCCTGACCCCACCAAGTATGGAATATGAGCTGTTCTGAGAACGTGCATCGGAGGTTCAGGGACTTCGATATTCTTAAAATGTAGCAGACTGCAGATTTGACAGCACAAATTAAGAAAAAGCATTTTTAATTGTCATGACAGGAATTTCTTAGTTTAGGATTTAATTAGAGACATGCAGTACTATCTAGGATAAATGTTTTGCTTCATACATTGATTCTTCTTGTTTTCTTTCAAGCTGAGTTCAATTTCATTCCATTGATCTGTGGTTTTATATGTAGCACTTTGTTAGAACTAGCCAGTGTAAACAGTTTTCATTAAATTTTTGATTAATTAAAATCAATAGAGAGAAAATGTTGATAAATATGCTTTTATATGCAGTTTAGTATTTTTGGAAATGCATGGAAATGATCACGTTTGGGCAACTTAATGGTTAATTTATTTCTCATGAAAACCTAGCAAATTCTGTTTATTAAGAGGTTCCACCAAATAGTATTGTATGGTTGACATATGACTTGAGGATTAGAGACTGTCATGCAAGTGAGAAAGGTGATTTTAATAGCAATGTTTTGGATAAACTGAGATTTTATAGTGTCACTCTAAGAATGACAGAGAAATTGGGAAAATTCTGACCTATGAGACAGAAATAATTGTAGCAAGAGGAAACAATGACTAATACAGCACTCTCCTGGTCATCCTCTTGCTTCACTGAGAAATGTAAAAATGTGTGGCTTTTACAAAGGTTAGAAACGTAATATGTCATGGTTTGCATAGGAAATTTCTCTGATATTTGCTGCTTAGGGACCAAATTCTGAGATAGTTTGCAAAAGAAAAGTCTTTTTACCTAAAAATAAGGTGATAAAATACAAATAATACAAAATTCCTTGCTTACATAGATGCTTTAGAATTTGACCTTTGATTATCACTTCCCTTTAATAAGTCAGCTGCTGCTGTTGCTGTTTATCTTTAGCATGTGGAAAATTCTGTATGCTTCTGGCGTGTGTTAAGCTTTGTTAACTTCTCATATATAATAACACTGCAACAATAACTATGACAGTTGCATAATACCCATAACAATGCGTAATACCCGTCAGTCTCTCATTGTTATAAGTATGGAAACTAGCATGAGTTTTAGACAGGACGTTCAGAAACAACTTGGAATTAAGTATACACATAGCCTATAAACGCTAAATTAAATTATACAGATGACGGAAACACATATTTTACTAAATGCGTAGACATAGGGAACAGAGAGAAGACTGACTCCACGACAACAGAAAACACAAATCCTTGTGTGGATTCACACACAAGAAAGAACCCCAAATTTTCCATTATGTATAGCTCTTAGATCACAGGCTTAACAATGCACAAAAGGACAGCATGTGTAGACCGATACAATTGTGCTTCATTGCCATGATGATGGGGGATTAACCAAATTGTAGAATAATGAGATTAATAATGACTGTTGGGCAGATACTCATAATGCAGGAGACTGGAATGAGCCTATCTCCTTTCTGTGCTGCTTTGCAGCTTCCGGAGTTACAGCGCCTCTGCTTTTGAGAGCAGATCATGGCTACCATCATCCTTTTAGAACCAAATGATCTAAAAAGGAAAAGGCTTTTGTATAAACTAGTCCTTATATGAATGCAGTTAACTGTCCTTCCAACTTGATGGAGAAATTCTAGGATGAATACTTCTTTTTGGACAAATGTGTGTCTCATACGTTCCCTCAAATATATCTCCTTCCTCTGAGTAGGGTAAAAGATTTTGCAAAATACAATGAAGTCCCTAATTCCTTTCTTGGGTTTCTTTCAAAGAGTTTGATCTGAGAGAAGACTTGGGATTTACTCCAGTAATCGCATTTCTGGAATACAGTTAAGATAGAGCTTAGAAAAAAGAGAAATAACTTTGCTTTTTTTTGCCCACGCCTTTATCTGAAATCCAGGAACATGAAATGGTCTTTTCATTAGAGTAAGAAATATGTAATAGGAGTCAGTGCTTATTTATATAAAAATGTAGCTAGCTTCTTGGTTCCATCTCCTTGCTCAGGATGATCGGATGAGCCATTGCACTGAAGTATGGCACCCAGGAAGCTCCTTGTCTTCCATTCCTGTCACCATCCATTTTAAAAATTCTTTAGGCTTTTTCTGCCTGCAGCTCACACAACGTAGAAATGGTATCTGTCTTTGATCTGCAAAAATAAATCCTAGACTATCCAACTTAGTTTTGACTAACCATTTGACTGGTTTCTTATGCAGTCCAGCTCTTTTTACCATATGATCTCTTGATCTCTTTCTCTTGAGCTTGTCAGAGTGTTCGGTATGCCCTTTGGCTTTATTTGGATTAGTTTTTGAATCCAAGCCCCAGCTTTAGCATCCATTAACATCTTGTGCACAGCAATAAATCATGCTAAGAAATCCTTGAGCTGTCTGTAACTTGTTTGGAATTGAATAATAATTTCAGTCCTTTGGTGAGGGTTGGTTTTTCGCTGAGCTCGTTCATCTGTAAGTTTCTCTTGCACCAAACCTAATAAAAAAGGCGAATCAGCCTGCATGTGACTCTAATTGTTGTGTATTTTTTCAGAGAACCAGAGAACTTCTGCACTAATCTAACTACCTGGGTCTGTGAAGAATTTGACTATGAATTTTTTTAAATATAGTGAATTTAAAAGACTCTTCTAAGGGGACTTGTTTCTTCTTTATATTTTAATGCTTTGACTAATTTTTCCTTTTAATTGTGTGTGTATTTTGATATATGTTGCAATTTGCCTTCAGTTGTGGCCCCAAATCCAGATAAGTCAGTGCTGACTGCTGTGAACTGTGACATAGGACTTTTCATAAGCAGTGTCTGAGTATTCTATGTGAAGGTCACTTTTAGGGAAAACACATAGAATTATATAGCTTATTCTGTTATTATTCTTAGCTAGAAATATGTATATTTCAGTTGAAAAAACATTACTGTTGCTACTGACATTTGGAATGAAACTCAAGGTGTGCCAGAACTATTTAGAGCACAAATTAAAAGTTGTACTTATGGTTTTCAAGTACTGATTTTAGCATTATAACACGAAAGAATGTAATATAACATGGAATTTATGAGATGCTGTCTTCCTTTTTACAATACTATTTTTAGGGTCCTCCAAGCAGTTTTAATGGTGACCACAAATGTCAAGCCTAGACTCTTTTCCTTCGTCTTTACCTATAGATGTATAGCTATTAGAATTAGAAAGTTAAGAGGGCGTTGAAAATGTTAAATGTACATGATATGCTTAGAAACAAAACCATCTGAACAGATTAATATCGAAGAATAGCAGGCATAATAAAATCTCAGTCATGTTCTGCTCTGCAGTTTACATTACTGCTTATTGTATAGAATCCTAACATGAGCATTTTTCGTAACGCTGAGAACTCAGCCTGTCAGTTAGTCAGACAGTGAGATATGGCTGACAGAATACTAAGTGCATCTTGCTGACAAAGTGCAAACTGGGAGCAAGGGAAGAGTAAGCTTTTTTGGAGTCATGTACTTGGAGATAAATATAAAATGTTAATAGATCACCTGGAAATTTGTGTTCTTATTTCGCATTTTCTCTGAATATTCATGTAATAGTATGTGTGTATGTATTTATATGTATGTATGTATATTAAAGCAAACTGGAACCCTGTCCTGGTTGGGAAGAGGGCTCAGGAGGGAGATTCAAAAGCTTAAGTTCTCTTGCTGACTGACACTCACCTGTCATAGGATCTTAAGCAAGTCATTTCTACTTTGTCTTCTTCCCCATTGACTGTCTTGTCTTTTTAAACTGTGAGTTTTGAAGGTCAGGGATTTTCTCTTGTTACATATTTAAAAGTTCCTGCATAGTAATTTCTTAAACCTACTAGAAGCCTCCAAGTGCTACTGTAATTCAAATAATAAATTATACATTATTATTACATGAGTAATCTTAGAAACATGAGTAACCAAATTAAAGTAAACGTGACTACTTATGCATAAAGCTGCCTCTGAGGAAAATTGTGGCAGGAGTGGTGCATACCATAGCCATGCCAATTACACTTCCCCACAGGAAAAAAGGCTTGCGCTTGTATATAGTACCTATATACATAAAATCTTCATCAGTATTCTGCAGTCTCAAGTTGTGCATGTGGCCTTATATTCTTAATTGAATGCACAAACGGTGTTATAACAGTGGGGTAGATTGTTTAAAATATACAGTAAAATTTAGGGAGATTAAAAATAGGTATGTTCGTGTAAATTGTGAAGTAGCCATGACACAATTTTTAGCCCTTCCCTTAGATAAGGTACAAACCACCCAGCAAATAACAGAGACTGGAAGCATACTGTGAAAATTGCCAGTATTGTCCAGTAACTCCTGGCATATGGTAAGCCACTAGAAGCATTCTTGATTCTTTCCTACAAGAATAAAGGCTGGAAAAAAGTCCCGCAGGCGTTAACCAGCTTGTCGCTATTTGACAGATTGTTTCATAACAATCAAATCAACAAAAATGAACATAATATTCATTGAAATAATACAGACGTTTCCCACATTGTTCACACAAACAGTCCTGCTGGTGGACTTAAATGGAACATTCCTTTCAAGCCTGTCATTTTACGGCTGGTTTCTTTACTTGCCCTGGTGGGACCAATTTGAATTGGCATTTGTACTTACCATAGAGATGCTGATGTATGTTTGATATAAGATTTCAAGCACAGTCTAAGTCAGCCTGCCCTCATCACACCTGGGTTGGAATCAGTAATGCTGCTCCTCTAAATGAGATCTGCAAAGTCATTATCTGTGTGACACATTGCAGAAGATGAAGATCATGATATCTAATGAGATTTGCTATCACTGGCTTGCACCTTAAGTCTTAACAGTAATGTAGCTGAAAGAGGAAGGTATCTCGCATTATCAGCAGCATGGAGGCCAATGGACTTTTGTTCCATGCCCATCAACACAATGTCTGGGATGTGGTATAAGAAATACCTAAAACATTGTCTGCTTGAATGGTGCCACCTCTGCTACAATTAGTGAAGCTGAAGCAGCTTCACTGATAGATACTGTGGGGTTTAATGGTATGAAGAACCTGACTTCTGACACATTTGGGAGAAGTGGGGAAGGAAGCTTCTGTTTCTGATGCGCTACATATAACGAAGTACATTTTAAAATTGCCTGTTTGAAGTTCTACAAGGCTTTAACTTATTTTCTTGAGATCTATTTTAATATGCCCACACTTGCATAAGAACTCTGTCAAATGGAAATGAAGTGGATAATGGAGACTTTTTTGATAATTTGACATGTTTTAAAATGCCTATTTCAATGGATTTCTCTTGGGTTTATATTTAAAATACGTAAGTGATTGTTTGATTTGAATAAGAAATTAAAAGGTCATTTGGATTTCAATTTTTTTTTAATCTATGGAGATCTCAAAGATCTTTTTTTTTTTTTTATTCCAGGGATGTTTTTAATTACCTCTTTTCAGGCTTTGATAAAGGAGCTCTTAGAAACCATGACCTTTGTTAATAAAACAAATTTCATGCAACAGAGGAACGTTAATCAAAACACAGTACTATGAAAAGCTCAGCTACCTTTTTAGCAACTTAAGGATCTTAAGGAGAGACCAAATCATGCTACCCTCATGAGTAAAGCTGCTAGTGCAGTGAGTTGTATTTTGCATAATAACATATTGGGCTGCATTAGGACAACCGCAGCCCATAGGCTGAAGGAAGTGATTGCTTCCTTCTGGTCAGAACCTGTGAGACTGCGTTTGGATGGTTGTTTCCAGTCTTGATTTCCCAGTCCAAAACAGACGTCGTCAAACTGGAGAACTACAGTGGAGGACAGCCAAGAAGATTAGGGGGGTGGAACACATGATGTGTGAGGAGAAGCTGAGGGAGCAGTTTGTACAGCCTGAGGAAAACACAGCTAAGGGCAGTGCTGATTGCATTCTTCAACTTCCTAATGAGATGTTATAAGGAAAAGACAGAGCCAAACCACTTCCAGAAGTGCACAGTGAAAGGCACGAGCACAATTTTCAGGTAGGGAAACGCATATTGGCTATACAGCCACAAGTCCACATTCCACAGTGAGAGGGGTCAAACACTGAAATATGTTGCCCAGAAAAGTTGTGTCAGTTTAATGTTTGGAGGTAGTCAGAATTCAGCTGCACGGGCCCTGAGCAACCTGACATAACTTTGAGGTTCTCTCTGCTTTGAGCTAGATGACCTTTAGTTGTCCATTCCAGCTTAAATTGTTAAAAATTCTATAAAAATAGCTACATTAGCTCAAAACAATGTCCAATCTGCTGTCCATGTGGCCAGTACTGGATGCCTAGCGAAAGAGTGTATCACAGTCATCATTGCTATCCTGGCCAGCTAATTGTTGAAATAGTAGCCACAGTATTATAGACTTTCTAGTTAAGGACAAACTTTTACTCTACCACAATCCTGTGATACTTGTTAACACAGGTCTTAGCTGTATTTCCTTTTTGTTGATGTTCAGAGCGAATCTTTTGAATGCATGATGTATTCTGTCAATCCTGTACACTTTTTACAATATTCATTAAAAAAATCCCAGGATTTTGATGTTAGCAAACTCAGAAATTGATTGAAAAATTCTGAATTGTTTAGATCTTACATTCTATTTAAGAAAAAGTAATTAATGCAGAAATTCTGTATCAGTTACACTCTGATAATCTCTGTCCAACTCTCCGTAAACTAATAATACTTGAAAAATTTAAAATTGAGTTGTCTACAGCATACAGCTTTAATGTCTCCATACAATTCCATTTTCAACCATTATAGTTAGTATGTATATGAAAGGAATTTTAATGACTATAGATAATGCCTTTTTATTTCTGCAATGTGTTTATAAGTTTTTTGTAATTTTTAAATACTTTTTAAAAATAAATATTTACAAAATTTAGTTTTTAATAAGCAGCTTGTGGCTAATTAGTTTTGTGATACAAGATGTATTGTCTCAAATTGCTACACATCAGTGAACAGGATAAAGAATGCAGAGCAGAGTAATAGAATAAAGCTTATTTTCTTGTGTCATATGAATGACAGGATAAAAGCAAGCCATGAATCAGATGTGAAATGGTTAATTCTAATGCGTGAAACAATGTTTGTCACAGGTTCCATTGTGCATGCCTGTCTGAGCTGGGTGAAGCTGCAGTAGCAAACACTCAAGCTTGTGCAGGCAATGTTGAGAACTAGAAGTTTACTTTACTTACAGGATTCCTCTTACTACCTTCTCTCATATGGGTATTGTTCATAAATGCAAATAGGGGAAAAGCAATGGTATCATTGTGTGGAGAAGGGGCTGGAACAGTGCTGAAGCCAGAGTTCTGTAGTTAAAATGTGACACTTTCTGAACCGGGATTAAATTACCTGGAAGTCACTCTATTATACTGTAGGAAACTTTCATGAAATAAAGTCTAGCTGAACCCTGGCAAGCTGTGTGACATCATTTCCAAGCATGTTAATGCTTGGAGAAGTGTATTTTGTGGCTAATATCACAGCACAATGAGATCTACAGGCATATTAAGTACTAGTTCATTAGCATGTGAAATCAGTTTCAGTAGCTGAAAATGTTGATTAGGTTAAGTGTCCACATTACATTACTAACCTACTTTGGACAAATTAAAAAGCTATTATTTGAGTCTCTGATGAATACACCTACATGTGTCATAGCTGTCATGAAGAAAATTAATTACATGTGAAAAGTAAAAGTTTTATACTGAAACACAATGGACTTTCTGTTGTGTGATCATTTTTGTCACAGTCATCTCCTGCTAAGAGGTCACTGTGTTGGATAAAATGAAACACGATGTATGGGAATGGCAGTCAATCCTGCAAGGATATATACAAAAATGTATCCATGTAATGATAAAATTGCAAATATCCATACCCTAGGCATTGGATGGAGGGATTTCATTGGCATGTCCAGTTGATGAGTATGCATTAGGTTTCTATTTCTCAGGGACACAGAAGTCGGTGTCTCTGGGCATGAACTTTAGGTACCTAACCGAAGTTCAGTGGGATGAATCGAGGATACTGTGTCAAACTACAATAACTTAAGAAACATAGTGGAAAGATAATTGCAGTTTGTGTGGGCATGTGTTTTCACAAGTTAAAATGTATGCGCATATATACCACTAATCAAACAAATGCATTTTTATCAGACCCAGCCCTGCATTATGGCCAGCTTTGCATTAAGGACAAAAGACAGTGTCAATATTAAACCAACTTTTAAATATTTCCTCAGAGCAACATTGTCGAAGTTCAAGTCTAGTGTTAAGAGTGCACTCAGACTGGACTGGAGGTAAAGGAATTAAGACAGTTATAGTTAAAACTCATTTGAGCTTTTGAACAACAATTAGTTTTGTGTTAACAGAATTAATACAAAGTTCCGTAATTGAGCAGCCATTAGCATAATGAAGGCATATCAGTGATCTGAGCTAGCAATTGCTTCGTATTAAAGTGACAGAGCTAATGAGCTGTTTAAGTAATTTTTCTTTGCAGATACGATCAGGGTCAAATATGTCCCTGGAAAGAATACATTACTTAGATTATATTGCTATTATCTTGGAGTTGTACATCATTCTTGTTCTTTCTTTGGCAACAAGAAAGAATTTTTACATTTTTACAAAAATTATTACAGAATATTTTCTGAATTTGATTAGTGCTTCAATAAAAGGTCAAAATACTTTGGATCAAATTCTCTCCTAGTGTAAAGTGGTGTAATAAACTCAAGAAAAAAGCCATACAGCTCTGTGTGTTTCTTCATGAATATTGTCTTGGATGATTTTCTGTATTCACGGTGAACTGCTGGCGTATTCGCATGGCTCTCCCTGCGCCGCTGCAGTATAAACAACTCAGAGGTTCCATGCAGAACTTCCTGCTCTCCAGCTGTGTGACCTGCTTTGGGCTGCTTCCGTGTCCTGAGAACTGCTCATATGAATGTCAGTCCCACACCTGCAGTAAAGATGGGTTTGGGTTTTGGTTGTTTTTTTTAAAAAAAAAAAAAAGACAAATAGCTCTCCTTTTAAATATGATGTGAAACATGCAATGTCTGTCACTAAAATGTCAGCTTTTGCTGGTAGCTAACAGTGAAGATAGTAACTGAAAGATGAAAGCTTTTCTTTTACACAGAATAAGAAGCATCTGGGATCTATGAAAAAGTTATGGTAAAATACTGACTTGATAACAGCAAAAAATATCTAAAAAGGACTGTTTTTCAAAGATGACCAAATTAAGTTTTTGTCAAAAGTATGCATTTTTCTACCTTTTATGTTCTTTACTGTTTTATCCGTACTTCAAGGTGAAAGTCTTCAAACAGTGAACTGGATTCAACTAGTATAAACCAATATAGCTTCACAGACAACTTCGCTATTTTACAATGTAATAAGGGAATTAAGGAAAACCTGTAGCTGCTAAATATCTGAGCCAACTTGAGGTTTTTCATAAGCCATCTGATATATCTAAAGTTGAGGAGTTATCTGCAAGATAAATGGATGTTTCTTGATTTAAAAAGTCATGTGAGGGAATTGGTGCAACTTTCAACTAATTACTTAGGCCCCTGACTTAGACTAAGGGAAGTTTTTATTTGAAGATTGGATGGTTTGTATAATCGTACAAAACACAAAATACAGTAAGTGCATACTAGGGGAATTATTTTGTGGAAATATTTGCCTTTCTGCTGTGCAGCTGTAAGCATAATTTCTAGCAGCAGGTGAACTGATGTAATGTGATTGATTGCAGGTTCCCTCAAGAGCTGAACATGGGAAAAATCAGTGCTGAAATCATGTGGACTCTGTTTGCCCAGGACATGAAATATGCTCTGGAAGGTAATTAGAACAAACTATTAATTACACTAGAGAGTTCACCAAGACTGATTGCCACTGCAAATCACACCTGGCATCAGATTTCTGTGGGGGGTAAGAGTTTTCTGACATACTTGTTTAAGATGTTTCATAGGTTAGTGAAAAAGAAGCGTTGTAAATGAAGAAAATCATTGCACTGTGGTTATATGAAATTGTCTGTGGAAAAAGGAGACAAAAGAGCTGTAACTTGAAATGCTATTTCTTATTACCTAAATCTGACAAAATCATCAATGTCCAAAGAACCACAAATAGACTTGCTAGAGAGCATTGTAGGCATTCCATATTTTCTTACTAGCTGAAAATGGCTAACTTGCCAGTAAAAAAACATTTACAAAATGAAGTTATGGAGAAAACATTAACAGATAATTAAACCTTTTTGTGTTCAAAGGCAGGTTGTATTCATTCTAAGTCCAACAGAATCAAATGCAGTTTCCTTTTATTCTTTAAGATAGTACTGTGGTTAAACATAGGTAAAATAGACTTCTTTTCTCTATAGCACATAATCTCAAACTAATGGTTTCAAACCTACTCATTAAAATATGGTTATTGCAGAAAATGAAGTAAAAATACCTGCACAAAACTTTTTTTAAAAATACTGAAGAGGCGGAATTAAGGAAATAGACTTAATGATAGAAATATTGCCAGCCCATATACATGTATGCACACAAACTTTTAGATCATTATTAAAATCCTGACTCTTGAAAATAAGTTCATAAAACTCTCTGTAAGTAGTATTTATTTTTGCAGAACAAAAAATGATGGTATTAGCTGAAGTTCACTAATTTTCTTTACCTGTTGAACAGATTTCAGGTTTAAGTGTGAGAGAAATGCAAGAGGATCTTAGTTTCCATCTGAGCATAGAGTTTCCATTAGAGTGTAGCTAAGATGAATTGGAAACTAAATGGATCAAATCTGAATTTGATCAATAAACTATTTTTTTGCATTGTAAAATATGTAATAAAATGCATTCTGTTGGTCTTGTATATATACAATCTTTACAGAATTTCTCTCCATAAAGAAAAAAAGAATTAAAAAAAAAAAAAGTAAAGAAAAAGTATATCACAAACCAATTGTAAAGCAGTCAGTGCAGTTTTTAATCTTATGGTCAACCCCAACATGATGTGAAAGGAATTATAATCGAGAGCACTGTTTTTTAAAAACAAAGTTTTTCTCATCCTTTTATTAAAAACTGTTATTCAAAGAAAGAAAGAATATATAGTGGTAGCCATTTTTTTTTACTTTCACAGTAGCAGAAATAACTAATTGTGATTTTTAGGTAAGCAAAACTCACATTGTCTTCAGTCAAGCCAGCTACTAACTACAGAGCAAGTCTGCCAGTGGTGAAAATAAGTATGAGGTTGGATTGAAACAACAATGCAACTCAACAGGCATAAAGTATTAAAAAAAAAAGGAATATTTGAAGATTAATTTTTATATTGTTTGGTCGAGAATGTCTAATACAATAATATCAGTGCGGTGGAATCTTTGGTGTTCCTGTAGGTTTTTATGATGATAAAGAAAAAGAAAGAAAAGATGAGTGCCTAGAATGGCTATTAATGAAAGATTTATTTTGTTCATTTGCTGTTGTGTTACTTTGTTTTGTTAATTATATGATTTGAATGTGTAGTTTGCACACTAAGCACAGCAGAAGAAAAAGATAGGAAGAAGGGAAGGAATGAATTACAGAACAGTGATTATAGTATGTAGAAAGGCAACAGAAGACGTGAGAAATCAAATCTAAGCTGTGCGTAGGAGAAGAGGTGTTCAAACTGTTATTTGAAGGTGGTGTTTGTTCTATAGTCATGTCAGAGTAAATCAAAAGTACAAGTTTGAGAAAGCTAATGTCAGGCAGGAGATCATCCTTTGAGAGTGATCAACGAAGTCAAAAGCCACCAAGAGCTGAGAACCATGAAAACTAAATGAAAGCCACTATTTTGGATTAGAACATATTCCTGGTTACATCAGTGAGAACAACCTTATATCTGGAAATGTAAGAAGGTAGCTAGCACAGATTAATAAGGATTTCTAATGACCGTTATATTGTCATGCTTTCATAACTTTGAATGTATACCCTCTGCACACAAACATCCCTGAGCACCCCAGTGCTTGTAGTGTTTTAGCCACTGAACTATAAACATTCTGTACTGCAGCAAGATAATTCATGAAAGATAATTCACTCTATTTGCTAAGTAGAGCGTACTGATCACTCAAAAGGCAGCTTCAGATCAAGCCATGGTTTGTTTCTTGGTTGTAAAGAATAGAACAGGAAGCTCTTGAGAAAGAGTTAATTATACAATATATGAAGTGTGGATGGTTGGGCTGGATCAGGACTTTGAAACAAATAGTAATGTTAATATCTTAATTCTGCAGAGAGAGATACAGAGGGCTCATTAGCAGGCACTTGACTTTCTACATCTATTCCAAACCATTCCCTGTGTATGGTCTCATCTCTGTCTTCCTGAGAAGAGTAAATGCCTTTTTTGTTATTAGAAGTTCTAAGTCACTTCCAGAATCAGTAGTTCCTGTGTATAAATAATTATTAAAGGAAATGGAAATTAATTTTAAATTATTATGAATATACATGATTTCACCTTCTATGGCTTCATTCCTAAACAGGAAACTCAGTAAGTCTAGTCACAAAATATAGATCAGCATGATCTCTCCAGCTTTGCTGTTTTTTAAATCATTAATAATTTCCATGCATATTCTACAAACGGAGTTTGATTCTGCAGTTGTTAATGACAATAAAATTTGTTTCTTTGAATTCTGCAAGATTAGGAACAAGACCATAAATATGGTCACACTCAATCCTCATGGTTTTAACGGAGTTCATTAAAATGCATTGCGTTCTGCTATGCCAGTCTTGCCTTCCAAGTTATTAACATAGGCTACCATCTGTTCATATGTAGTGTCCAGGGCTGCGATTGCAATCTTTGCCTCATTCAATTTAGTATAAATCTCCTGAAACTGCATCTTTTGTGTTATAAAGTTGATTCCTTTCTGCATCCAATCAAGAAGCAATGAAATAGTCCATCATCATTTGCAAAAGGATTGCTGAAGTGATAAAAAAGGTTAAATTAGCTCATCCGAGATCCTGTTTCTGGTTTTTCCCACCTTATATATTCCCAAATATATCCAGCCACTCCCATCAGCTTAAATTCAGGAAGTGAATGTCGTAACTCCATTCTCTGACAGAAGACCAATACTGGAACATCCAGTGTACATTCCTTTTTCCCTTTTTCCTGGGAGCAGTTCGGAATGGCTGTCCAGGCTTCGTCCTCTTGCCGTACAGCTGAGTTCCTCCTCTCTCTGCTCAGGGGGTGCATGGTGCTGCAGCTGCCACTGGCAGAGTTGCTGCTCTGCAGCAGCGCTGCCGCCCTCCTCTGTGACAGGAGCCAATGGGCCCCAGCAGTCATCGCGGCCCTCTGCCTTCTCTTCTGCTTCGATTCTTGCCCAGGAGAGTCTCGCTAGGAGGCTGCTGTTGTGACACGGAGAAGACAGAGGGAACGGCAGCTTCCAGAGCAGTGGCCTTTTGCTAGAGAATAGTAGAGCGGCGGCATGGCTCTCTGCGTACCACGGCAGCGTGTTTGCATGTGGCAGGGTAGGTGGCTGCTGCTGGGGGAAACAGCCTGCTTTTCGGGTGAGGGAGGAAAGGACAATCCCAAAGCGCAGTTCAGGTCTCCACAGTCTGCCGAGATCAGGGCTACACTGTGCCAAGCTGACATGCCTTGCAAAAAAAACTGTACTAAAATCTGGTATTGAGTTCATAATTTCATTCTAGATGATCTTCCATTTTAAATTAATGGCAATGTTTAGCCTTTGCATAGCATTAAAAGTTTTATGCAAACTTTAATAAAGTAAGTCCAAACCAGTTCTAATTTTTTTCCTGATCTAAGGAGTCTGGGATTATTTTCATGTACAGATTTTGCATGGAGAATGTATCGCATGTTTCTCTTTGAGAACTGACTTCATTAGATTGGGCCCTTTTCTTTTTCTTCTTCTTTGCAAGTTATTCATGAAGCAACAGTGATTTGTGTGATAGGTTATGCATCGCTGTTTGGCATTTAGTTTATACAAGCACATCTGATCTTATAGGATGTTAATATTTTTGTACTGTCTGGTCCTCAAATTACTTTGTACTTACGGTACAAACAAATGAGAACAGAGAGAGCATTTCACCAGCAGTGCAAGTGATTTGTTACTGACTTCATATGGTAAGAAATCTTTTCCTTCCCAAGTATGAAGATGCAAAGGTTAAAAGATAATGAGGGAGCAATGAGCTGAGATTAGACATGCAATTACAAAAGTATCTTTTTTATTCTGTGTCCTCAGAAATGTCTTTGTCAGATCTTTCATATCTCTAACTTTTGAATAGGTCAAATCAAATGTCCAAAGCTATCCAGTCTGTTAGAAAAGGAACATTCTAATTGCTGTTATTATGCTAATCTAATTATGATAGTGGCCAGAAGTCAAGACCAGGATCAGGCCAGAAATGAATTAGCTGCTGTGTAAATACAGCAATAGACAGTCTCAATCCCGCAGAGCTAAGACTCTGAAGTGTCAGGCCTGGAGAAGTGGTAGTGATGCATTTTATGTGTTTAACGTAGGTTTGCTTTTTAAGTTTGCCATCGTCCTCAATGCATAAGCAGATATCCTTTTCCTGTTTCTCTGACAGATTCCTCTTTCGTGACAGAAACTGATAAAGTGATTTGAAAGAGAAGAGGCAGGTCCGTGACTTGATGCTGAGCACAGAGACAGCGTAGAAAAAACCAAAAAGGCTAATGCTGCTCAGAGAAAGGTCACGCCATTTGGTGGCAGATTTCAAGTCTATTTTCACTCCAACTTTACAATTTACAAAGTTCCCCTTAAGACAGAATATAGCCGTAGCTTAGAGGGAGACTACAGAACAGATTCGGAGAGGTGGGGCTGAGGTTATGGAAGGAAGAACAGGGCAGCATCCACCAGATGCAGGGTTTAATCAGGGTATCAAAATATGAAACCTCTTCATTCTAGTGAATGTCGTTCTGCATTCACACATTTCAATAAATATATTCCATCGTCATTTTTCCAGAGACCTGATGAATAAAGAGTCATATGTAGTCTCATGGGGGATTCAGAGAGGCTGTAAAGGCAAAGACAAGGAGATTGCAGTCGGGGTTAATAATAAACTTTCCTTTGGCAGATAATCGATAAGAATGAATGTAACAGGACTGGAGGAAGAGGGGAGTTAGAAATGCTCTTTGGTCAGCATAACAGAAAATGATGTTAATAACAGCAGCTACGTACTGTATGTACTGGAGGGCTGACCTTTGCGAGTATGAGAATCCAGTTGAGTACCTATCACGTGCAACACAGAGATCCTCAGGCTTGCCTAAAAAGCACTGGAGCCATACCAAATGGCACTATTTTGTTGAAGTTAATTAGACCCGCTAATTAAGATAAATAAAGTGGACAGAAACTGTTCCCAGGAGCTAAGTTAATATTTCTTCATGGCATTGTATTGTGCTGTATCAATGTGTCATCTTATTTGGAACTACCTCAAAGATCCCTAGTGTGGCATGACCCTGCACTTGGGGGCATGTCCACTATATCATTTGGTCATTCCTTAACCCATTTTCTTTGATACTACGTACTGAACAATAATCAGAACAGTAAGTACTACTGAGTGTTTATACTGCAGTACAAGTCTACAGTAATCTTAATAAGTTAAAGCTTCTTTATTTCTGATTTTAGGTCTATTAATGGTGCCAGATGTTACCACAAAAAATGTAGTGCATCAGTGAATGCCTGACTTTGTCTTAAAGTTGTCACTCAATAATAGCAGTGTATATTGCCCCTTATATTTAAGAATGAAAGCTCTGGCCTTATTTAATCTTCTTTTAACCACTGAATATTAATCTTGTTCTGAAACATTGTTAGTAGCTCTTACCCAGGCAGTCACTGATTATAAAACATTTGTGTATAAACTTTTCCAGCGTTGCCTAATTGTGAGCAAGACGATTTTGCTAGTCAACATATACTAGTACCACCATGCCAGATACGTCTTTACACTGTAAATGATGCTTTGAATGAACCCTACATTGATAAATAATTAGGGAGTATTTATAGCTCACATGGCCCTGTCCTTTCCACAAACCAATGAGTTGAGTGTGGAAGTAGAGGAGAAGTGTTCTCTTCAGCTGAAGGAGCTGTATATCATCTATAGGAGCAGGAAGAGAGCTCTGCCTTATACCAAGGGGCAGTCAAGACTTCCTCTGAGTTTACAGGGCATCTCAGCCCAGAAGAATAATTTGCATCTTCTTTCTTTTTGTCCTTGATTACTGTTCTTCAGCAATAAGATGATACAACTTCATTGCAACTCACATTTTTACAAAAACTAGTTATGTCTTTTGTCTGAAATAATTTTATGGCGGGGGGGCACGGAATGAAGCAAAATTGTGACTTTGTCCCCACAGAAAGTCACTTAAAGGACCTGCATTGTTTAGTGCAGTTCTACGGCTGCTGGTTAGAGAAAAGGTTCATGCTTTTCCCCCTACAGGACATTCCCCTAATGCTGTCATGTAGTCCAGCAGCTAGGGCTTGAATTTCCCTGTTCTGTTTCTTGAGGGTTTTATTCCCTTCATCTCTGTCAGAGTGGAGCTGCATAATGCTCACACAGTAGGAGTGGAACCTAGATGCTGCATCTCTTCAGAAATTCTGTGAGCTAATCACCCTGTGAATCCATTTGTATTTTGGATTTCTTTCCTTTTACAAACAGTAACCACTGACAGCTTTCTTAAAATATTTTTCTTTATCAACCAGAATAAAACATTTGAGTAAAATAAAATGTAAAATAACAAGCAATCGACATCCTCTTTTTAATCCTAGCTATTCTTAAACTTCAGGCTCAGACTCTTCGTAAAAGCTTTCCTCATACACTAAACAACTGTTCTCCTCCCAACCTCTGCTTTATTAAGTTGAAGGCTCAGTCTTTTCCTTTCAGGACTTTTCCACATATGGAGATTCACTGGTGTCTTTTTTCTCCTATAGATACACCAGTACATTTCCCCTTATGGGCAAGTGCATTAGGTCTAAACTAAACATGTGATAGTGGTTCCAGCACCCCCAGGAGAATAGGATAAATCCGTTAAAACTGCTTGTTTCCACATTATCTTTTAAAAAGCCTTAAGTGCAATTTGCTGGGTAACAATTAGAGAACACCTCTATGTTTTTTGCCTTTGCTTCTGCTTTACAGTCAGATCCTGATAGAACACAGGTAATTATTAAAGCGCAGCCTCACATTTATCTTGCTGCCTGATTATTCCTGTTTTGTACGTCATTCTACTAATTGCTTATAAAATGCTACCATGCCTATTTGGTAATGGTTTATGCTGACTTTGTACACTTATGATCAGCCAAAGAGCAGAGAATCAAGTCTAAATGTTTCCTTCGAGGAAATACACATTTTTTTTAAATGAAACAATAAGTAAATGAAAGTAACCTGTCATAAAAAAATACACCGAAGATGCAAAGCTGAGTATTCAGCAGTTAAGACCCAATACAATTAACTCTGCCTTTGTTACCTTTATTCTCTTTTTTCTCCCAGATTCAAGCATTACAATATAGCATTTAATTATGTGATAATATTTTCTGAGAAGCAGTGGTTTCCAAGAAGCGTGTATATTCTTTCTTTATTTTGCAAATTTTATACGCATTAGAGATTTATGAAAGCCAAAATCAATGTAAATTTTATTCATATACCAGCATTATTTTTCCTCTTTTATTACTTTCTGATTACGTGATCACTTTGAATAAATGTTGAAACTTCCACCATATTCTCCAAAACCAGGGCTTTAATTGTGATCATAGATCTCATATCTAGGATGGACCTTTTCCTCTGCTCCGTTCATAGCTTGCATTTCCTTAGGCTTTCCGTGGTAAATTCATGTACAAAGCAAGAACTCTATTAACAGTAGAAAAGCACTATTCAGATATTTCAGTCCTTGGAAGCAAGTGCTTATTTCCTTCTGTAATCAACAGCAGCTGTGTATATCCAAAGACATAATTTTGTCTCTGAGTGTTTGTTCTTTGAATATTATTGATCTGTTTAACTTCCATGGTACATAAATTTCACTCTGATGTGATATTGAAGGGTAGAAGCTATACTGAGGTTGATCTTACCAAATTATTTGCTGTACTGGCATTTTTCTTTGTCTTAGTTACAAGCAGGACCGAGCAAGTTTATGCTTAATCAAGCTGCATGTCTTGCATCTTGAGTTGTCCTGTTGGTGATATACCCATCCACTTTTCTGGAACATTTCTGGAAGTATTTGGCTGTGAAGTAGTAATTAATTGATGAGACTAATAGGCTAAATTTTCAAGAAGGAGTAAAAAAAAGCAGCTAAGTAAAGTTAAGATATTGAAGATATTTTGCCTAAAGTAATTTGAAATGTTTAGGCGATACAACACAGTAGGTGAAAAATGGCAAATGCAATGTTACGGAGGACGGTTGTTTGCAGCAGGTTCACGCATCCCTCATGATATTACATGTTGCTTCTCTTAGATAGTATGTAACAGTGGGTTTTGATGCCCTTGAAGTTCCCACAAGCAGTTCACCTCTCCCAGAAAGCAATGTACGGCTTTGCCTTTTCGGGTGCTTTGCAGCTGGCCCTGAACTCCCTTGTACCTGCTGCGAAACGTGAAGCAAAGCAGGGCGCTCTGGGCAAATGGCCTCTCGCTTGGAGAGCTCCTCCTTGAACGTAAAGGGCAATGGCATATCAGCTTGTAAAGTGCACTACATTAAGTGAAGGATTGATTGGCCCACTTCCACTGCAGGCAAGAAGACAAAAAAGATCAGTAGATTCATTTTTTCTCACAATTCAGAACGAGACAATCTGCCTTCCTTCCCTGGTCTCTGTTCAGTGAGGAAATATGACTCTGTGGTTAAGAAATCTTCAAACAAGATCTACGCTGCCTTTCATAGTTCATGTATGTTCCCTTAGTAAATTCACTTGGTCTCCCTATACCTCAGTTTCCCATTTGTAAAATGTAATAGCACAGCCTAATCGCCTCGTGGAGGTGTTCAAGATGTAATGCATTGTGTTTGTGAAGTGTTCAAAGATATTTTGATGAAAATTTCCACGTAAATGCAGAGAAAAGATTAAATATGTAGAAGTCCCTTAGGAAAGACACAATATATTTTTAAAAGAAGAATTAGGGGGTTTTTTAGTTGTAAATCAGTTGTGTGATCCAAAAAAGGAGGTAATGACAGATGTTTTTCAGTTTTCAGTTTATTATATTTATCTTGACACAAAGAGCCCTTTCAGAAAGGCCAGTAGTATTTCACATTATCAAAATCAATTTAAATTATACATTATTATCAATTAGTTGTGTCCTGCTCTGTATTTCAGTTAATAACCAGTGACTTCCATTGCCTTTAGCAAAGTACAAGAACCCAGGGATGAGGTGTCTAGTAGAACGTAATGTTTCCTTCTAAATCAGTTATGAACTTTGTTGGAGTTTACATTTTTCTTCATTTGCGGCCTCATCCAATATATTACATTCAGTCGGAGTCTTCCAGTTCATTTCAGTGGTCCAGGGATTAAGTCTAGAGCACTAGACTTAATAAGACACTAAGCATAATACCCACATTAAAAGAGGCAATGGCATAGCAACCACCTCCTGTACTGCAGGGGTTGCACTGGGATCAGGTACCCAAAGCATGGGTGCATCATACTGGTGTGATGTTTCAATGGTGATTTGGAGGGAGGAATACCAATTCATACTCGGTGGCATTCCTCACAGGACTTCCTTAAGAGCTCTTCTCCTGCTACCCACATCCAGTTTGGGCCACGCATGTACTTCCCAATTATATGACGGAAAGTGTGGAAATAGCAGGTTTTCTGAAACGGCCGTTCTGAAAGACATCGATAAAACAGGCAGTGGTAGTCTCTAGAATGATCGGTAAGTAATTATTGCAAATAATATGAAATTATATCATGATGGATGAAAATAGCATCTGAGTTTTGATGGGCAATTTTGCAGTTACCCCAAACACAATTCCCTTATGCTTAGTCTCAATCATTTCCGTTTTAATAAGCTGTAGTGCAATAGCATCTATGTAACAGTCAAACCAACTTATTGTGATATAATTAATTTGCTACACATAAATTCTCTTTGTAGTAGTTACTAATCTCTGAAATGTTATCTTTAAAGCCTGGAAAATGGACAAGATTTTTTTTCGTTAGATAGTCATATATATTTATGTATATCTAGTCAATTTGTTCTTTTTTTACAGAAAAATGTCCTTCTTGCAGTTCTTGTTTATAAGAATTTGAAATATTCTTTAAAACCACCTGATTAGAATCCAAGCAGTTTAACTGTATGTTGTTACAAGAAACAGTGGCTAGGAAACTGCTGTAGAAAAAAAAAAAAAATTGCTCTCAGCTTTTGTACCTAGATAAGGGAAAATTGGAGTTGAACAAAATATCAAATTGATTACCTGATTATTTAAAATATTCATCTTTTATGAAGGTCGTTAGCTTACCCTTTTTTCCTTTTTTAGCAACTAATACATATCAAAAATTACATGGATACTCAGAGTGATGTTATTACCTCAAGGTTAAAAAGGAAAAAGGATTCTGTAGTGAACAGAATTCTATTCCAGTTTGTTAAATGGCATTATGTCTTTAGTGTCAGGTAGATGTTTCTGCTTAATAAGTCATCACTATGACTTTATTGACAAAACACTACGACGCTACAAACATCAGACAAAAAAATAATAGCTGTATTGTAGTTTATTTTTGTTTCCTGCCTTAAGAAAATCTTCTCAGCTTTCTTTAGCAATTGCTGGGAAAATGAGCAAGAAATCAAACGTGATTCCAAAGTATTGCTGTGAGGAAAGTACCTTGGATTACAGTCCTTCCTACAATGTCTCTTCATATATTTTTCTGTAAAAGAACAATTGTCTGCAATTAGATTATTTGCTAGATAGATTGTCACCAGGTCAGTGGCTGATTTCATCACACACCAAATGTATTTGCATATATTAATGCATTCCACATAATAGTCTTTTAAAAAAAACTTTCTTTCTTGGTTACACAAACAGCACCTGAACAGAAGATTTTTATTTTTTTTCTTGGTGCTGTTGCTTACTGGAAGTCTTCTTAAAGATGTTACTGTAATTGTAATTTGTACAACTGAGATGGAACAACTCTCTGTACAGTTTTCATTGTAGTTGCCGTTACAATGTCTATTACTGCAAACCTGTGGAAGGCATATGTGCATTAGAGTGTTACCACTAAGGAGATATTAAAAAAACCCCACAGTGTAATCAATACTGTAAAAAAGATGCTCTTACTGGAACTGCGATAGATAAAAGCAGCTAAAGTGCCCCATACACTCAGATTACAGTTTACAGATTTTACAGTTTACAGAAATCTTATCCGTATTTTTTTCATTGATTCATGATACAGAATAATGTGCCATTATCACTAATGGAACTGCAAATGACCTTGTTATGAAACTCAGAAGATTAATAGATGCTTATAAAAATAAGCTGCACTCCAAGGAACATTTCATAAAAGTAGCAACACAAAAAAAAAGATTAATAATACTAGGTTTACTATACTGGAGATCCCGTTTATCTAGCATCAGTTGTGAGAAAGGTCTAGTATTTCTATCATAATCTCTGCTGAGCACATTTGCACAGCATACAATTGGCAGGTTTACTTCAAGGCCGACTCAGTATTATAATGATTTTGCAAGGCAAGAGTGGACTTTTTTAGAAAGAGTTGTATTGCGCAGCTACTACATCTGTCTTCCAGAAAGTCCAAAATGGATATATCTGTATAGGAAAGCATGGTGCCAGCTTTCCTTCTGGGAAAAAAGACACAGCTCCAAACTACATACATATATCCTGTGTTGTCTCACATTTGCGTTAACTTGTACAAGATTTTCCAGAAATTAAGAAAGCGATCCATGGGCCCTAATCTAAATTTAGAATGCCTACAGTGATGTTCCTCTGCTTTCTAACCAAAATCCGTTGTTACTGTGGATATACCCACTAATAGCACCCAGTTAAAATTGTCATGGGTTGACTCATATGGGCACCTGTTTTCTCTGTTCTTTGGTTTATGTAAACTAAGGAGGTAATATGCATGGATACCAAATGTCTTTGTAGATCATGTGAGGTATTTTCCGATGTTCTCATAGGTTAATATAAGGAATTGAGGATGCATTTTTCACTTATATGTAGCTACAAGTAATATCCTACGAGACTTTTTTGAAATATTCTTTCCAAGGTATAATAGCCTGGAGAAAAAAACTCAATTATTCATGAATGACTTTTATGCTTATTTCTAATGTGTTATAATTTAGATCTTAACTTAAAAGAGAAAATATAAATGAATGGTATTGTATGAGTTGTACCCTCCTGGACAAGTTTGCCCATCGTTGGCAGCAGCTCATTTCTAAAATTGAAATAAGCATTTGCTTGGTTTGTGATACTATAGCAAACATTCTTAAGTTGCATTGTATAATCTAATAACCAGTTCATGCAATACTTGAATGAAAAAATGCTATTCATTTCAGAAATTCCACTCTATCGGGATGCAATATAAGACAGATTGTTCTTAATAATGACTTAAGCAGTAGACATGCAGTGAATTCGGTAGCAATAAGATAATTGTTCTCAGTCAAAGGCTGGTATTGCTTGTAAGAACTACCTTTTATTGAGCAAATGTTTGGTCATCTAGCTGTCTACAATAATAGATTGTGGAAAAACTCCTACCAGAATCAAAAAAGAAGATTCCTGAAGCCTGTAGAAAGTAAGAACCATGAGAGTACACATACATCTTTCTCTCTGTGGTTCTGTTTAAGGCTAGTAACCAATGATATCATGCAAGAGAGAATTTGTAGTATTCTCAAGTAGTAACTGGGTATGAACAAATGCAATGTTTAGACAGAAACTGATTTACTGATTTTGCTGGAGTGTGATGAACAGGCACTGAAGGTGAAAATGCTAACACAATGCTAAAAAGGCAATAAAAGTCCACAAGGGCACTTCATAAGCTGATTCCCACAAAACTTAGTAATTCGCTGCATAATGATATGCTTCTGAAACAGTTATTTCCTGTATGTCACGGTGACGTTACTAGAGTGCTGATTTGGCATAATAAAACAAAAAATTTCCTGTTAATGTACCTGGTCAGATCTGAAAAACACAGAATGTGTATTTCCCAGTGTATTTGCACTGGCAGAGACCTGAGTGGTATATTCAGGTGTGTGTATGACAGGGGATAGGATGCTCCTGCTGTTATATAAAATCGTGTTCACATCCAAGTGTACATGAAAAAAATGTGTAATACTGTGTTACGATGCAAGCAGAAGTAAGCAGCTAAAAGGGTGTTTGAAAGAGGTGAGTTCTTAATACATACTGTTTACACAAGAACATCATTCCTGTCGAGCATCTCTATTAGGTCGCTTTTCAAGGGGGCTGGGAGACTAAGAGTCTTTTGCTCAAGGAAGAATGTGCAAGTGATGTGACACCTCAAACAGGTCAGATCTGTGGAAATTTTAGGATGCTGTGAGCAGTAAGTGAAGGAACGATTACTCTGCCCAAGATTTGTGGCTCCATGGTGTCCCGCTGCGGGAGCAGGAACTGAGAGATTTGAGCAAGGATAAAGCACCCATTAGCGAATGGAGCTGTCTGGGGCCTGAAGTGGCTGGATGGGAAAGACTGCAGAACATTGAGTATAAGCTAAAATAAGGATCACAATCCTGGAAGAAAGATGAACATTTGTTCCCAACCAATTAAATCAGACTTTAAAAATGCAGAATGTGGTTACAGGTGGCTCCATGATTCCTGCCATCCATGATCATCTGCATATCCATTCTGTTGAAAACAGGAGGGCACTGAGAAGGTGGAGAACCCCATTTGAAAACACTTTACTAAACCAGCTTATCTACTTGTGCCACGTATAAATCAGATGGCTGTAGAGCTGTGGAGTTGTCTTCTCTTTCTTTTTCTTACTTATATGTGGTAAATGCAGCCCATTTACTAATGCAGGTTTCACAGATTCCTATAGGACTGGCATTTATAGTTGTTACTTCATTTGGCTACGACACAGCTATAGCTGTCTTCTCTAACTTGACACCTGACACAGCTTCTTAACCATTTTCTAACAACTAAAGAAGCATCTAAAGAACAGGAAGTCAGCAAGTTTGTGGGCTTTCCTCACTGCAGTGAAGAGGGTTGAAAAGCCTAACTTGTGGTCTGGTCTTTGTTTTGTCTTGTTTTTCCTAAGGGTACTCAGAACCTGAAGATTGAGACTGTGGGTACTACTACCTCTAAAAAAATCAAACCAATTGTGCTTTAAAATGCAATACTGTATTATTATGTCACTAGTGCATTGAGGCAGAAGAATGTTATTTACTGTTAGAATGCTATTAAATGCTTTTATTTCAACTCATTCTGTTACAGAACATGAAAAGCAGCGGTTATGCAAAAGCACAGATTATATGAATTTGCACTTCAAAGTGAAATGGTTTTATAATGAATATGTGCGAGAACTCTCTGCTTTCAAGGATGCAGTGGCTGAATACTCTCTGTAAGTAGAGTATAGAGAAGTCTCCCATGATTTTGGGATTGGTACAAGGTTTATTTTGGTCACTTATGCTTAAGTTTGTGCAAGATCTCAAGGTGCGTAGCACTGACAGCTCTTTTACTTTTTGCCCTTCCTCCTCTTTAATTCTTCTTTCTATCAAATGACATAGTCCAGGTATTGAGAGTGCTATTGGCTATTTCATAGGACTCTTTATCCAACTGCTGTAACTGCAGCTCTTCATAGATGATAAAATATTTTGGTCAGAAAATGTCCGAGGAAGGTATGAAATGTGGCAGCAGCAGCAGTATTTGTTATAGGCGCTTGCATTTGTGTCATACCCAAATTTGGGTAAAGATACAATGCTAATGGGATATACTACTGAAATTATTCTTACTGCATTGGGTTCATATTCAGCTGCTGTTTTCATTTTCGCCTTTCCTCCTGTAGTTGATACGTTCAACCTTGTCCTTTTATATGAGCTATCCTTAATCTCTTCCTTAATCTTCTGCAAGTCTACTGATTTGCCAAGGTGGTTTGGGGCCTGTTATTGCTTCAATATTATTTTTTTTTAAATAAACTAAACAAAAATAAAACATAGCTCATGTTTTATTAAAGCAAAGGTTTCTCCAAGTTATTTCACATACAAATAAAAAATAAATGTGAACAAAGAACCAATATTGATAAAAGACACATTCTAAAATAAAAAAAAAAATGTGCAGGATAAAATCCCCTGCAAAACATGGACATATTTTTCTGATGGCTACTGCTAATTTTATATCACTGGGGTAGACCAGCTTAGAGTATTGTGAAACTGAAGCCTGAAAGACTTTTTGGTAGCCACAGTGCCCTTGGTGACAAAAGTCTTTCTAGGATGATAGACTTTTTAGCAACTAGAACAGATGTGAAGACACAAGGTGCCAAACTGCTGGATTGTATGGCATCTCTCCTCACAGGATCCTTATGAAATGTACTTACTTTACTTTTTACAGCATTGTTTTTAATTTTCAGGTGGTTTGAACCATTTGTCATTCAGTGGCTGGATGAAAATGAGGATGTCTCAATGGAATTTCTTCATGGAGCACTAGAAAGAGACAAAAAAGATGGGGTGAGCCTTTACTTTTTAAATAAAAGTATAAAGAAAGTATTAAGACAGTTATTTAGTACTACAAAACCAGGAGTACATTTGGTCCCACAGTGTCCTTGTCAGACCTCACAAGATACACAGTCAGTAATGGTTCTTGGAAGGTAACCCTATGGACAAATTCCTGCTTTATTTCCAGCTACCTAAATTCCCCACAGACTTCAATCTATGGCTTCACTAAACTCTGATGTAATACCAAAGTCATGAAAGAGAATTTTGTTTTTATTTTTAAGAGGTTTGAAAGTAATAGAAATGTGAAAAGCCACATTTCTCAGTATTGTCAGTGAGAGGTGGTTGGGTTTTTTTTTAATTTATTTTTTATTTATTACTTTGTATGACTCTAGGAAGAATTTGAAGTGTAAGAAAATCAGTTGCTACAGTTTTGATCTCTAAACAAGTATTAACTCATTTGAATGATTCTCTCTAGTTTCAGCAAACATCAGATCACGCCCTCTTCTCTTGTTCTGTGGTTGATGTCTTCACACAGCTCAATCAGAGCTTTGAGATTATTAGGAAACTGGAGTGTCCTAATCCAGAAGCGCTATCTCATTTAATGAGAAGATTTGCAAAGGTAAATTAAAATCAATGCATCTCAACTAAGCTTCAGAGAGAGTGACGTTGTGTTGCTGTGTACTTAAATGCTAAGTAATTCTAATGTTGTTTAGAATCAGCCTCTTCTATTTCTGACTGGGATCCTTAGAAAGACATGCTGTCTGTGGCTTTGGCTGTTTTTCATCTACTTTATCAAATTCATTTTAGCAGTTTGAGAAGTTCTATCCTTTCTTGAGATTTCATATTTATGTAAGTTATACAATCAATTATTAGTCTTGCTAAGCACAGATTACAGTTCCGTTAATGGAACAATTCTGTGAAATGTAATTATCTAATTAGTCAGTGCAAGAGAAGGAAAAATTCAAGGTACAGCAATAAAGTATTGTTGGTTGAAGCCCTGAGGTGGCAATCCTCCTGCACCTAGGGAGGAATAACCCCACGCACCGGTACAGGTTGAGGTTGACCTGCTGGAAAGCAGCTCTGCAGAGAGGGACCTGGGAGTCCTGGCAGACAAGTTGACCATGAGCCAGCAATGTGCCCTTGTGGCCAAGAAGGCCAAGGGTTTCCTGGGATGCATTAAAAAGGGCATGTTCAGCAGGTCGAGGCAGGTTGTCCTCCCCCTCTACTCTGCCCTGGTGAGGCGACATCTGGAGTACTATGTCCAGTTCTGGGCTCCCCACTTCAAGAAAGACGGGGAACTACTGGAGACAGTCCAGCGGAGGACTATGAAGATGATCAGGGGGCTGCAGCATCTCTCTTATGAGGGAAGGCTGAGAGAGCTGGGTCTGCTTAGATTGGAGAAGAGAAGACTGAGAGGGGATCTCATCCATGCTTATCAGTGTCTAAAGGGTGGGTGTCAAGAGGATGGGGCCAGACTATTTTCAGTGGTGCCCAGTGACCGGGCAAGGGGCAATGGGCACAAACTGGAACACAGGGAGTTCCATCTGAACATGAGGACAAACTTCTTTACTTTGAGTGTGCCAGAGGACTGGAACAGGCTGCACAGAGAGGTGGTGAAGTATCCTTCTCTGGAGACATTCAAAACCCGCCTGGACACATTCCTGTCCAATCTGCTCTAGGTGAACCTGCTTTGGCAGGGCAGTTGGACTCAATAACCTCTGAAGGTCCCTTCCAACCTCAACCATTCTGTGATTCTGCAATTCTTTTTCATGTGCTGTTTGATAAACTCAGCTATGTTAGGCAAGCTTTCTCTGTGGATTGTAGCATTTCCTCACAAGCTTTAGATTTCCATTATAGTCCTGATGGCTTTAAAAAAATGTACATTTATATTTATTCCTGTTCTTCCATTGCAACAGTTTTCCATTTACAAAGTTCCTATTTACATTATTATTGTAAGGTAAGGTCATATTGCCAGGCTTTGAACAGCGCTCCCTTGGTCTTATTTTTCCATTATATTTTTAATGTATGCATTTTCACCCTCGAGGATTTTTTAAGCTTGCTAATGTTCCGTTAAGTATGTAGCACATAGCAAGGAGCAGAGCTCTCAATGCTTCTCAAAACCTGTATGACTAAAATTAAAGTATCTCTGCTATTGAAAATTACATTTCATTAAGAACAACCCACCATCTGTTGTGCAGGGATTTGAAAACGTGCTCACAGGATTGCTTATGTTGTATCCAAAAAAGTACTATATACTAAATGTGTAAGCACCTGTAAAATCTAAAGTTTATATAAAGTTTCTTTTTTGTGTTTGTTTTATTATTTTTGTTTTACATGATGAAATTTACCATTTAAAAGATTATTCTTCTGTCCTAGACTATCAACAAAGTGCTTCTTCAGTATGCTGTAATTATTTCAAATTACTTCAGCTCATATTGTGATAAAGAAAATGTGGTGAGTAAAAAGCTATGTTTTGTTTCTGCCTCAGAAATTACCTTTAAATGACTTACTGTACTTTTTGAAAATGTAATCACTTTTGTATATGAGAAAAAGCATGAACGGAGGAAGGAATTTTTGTTTTGCTTTATTTTTTTAATCAGGTCAGCATGTTTTCATAGCTGCTTACATTACTGTGTAAAAGCTGGAATAGGTGGAATTAGTTACAAATCCTAGTTAATAATTTCAGCGTTAAGGTAGAAAAAAAATCACAAGATGACCAGAAACACTCCCTGGATAACAGCCTTATGCAATGGTGAATATGGTGAATATATCTTCACCCTTTTTTCCAAACAGAAGAAAATATTTTTGTTTGAGTTTTCATTTTGCATTGGCTTGCTTCTCTTTATCGATTTATTCATTAGAGAGTTTATAAGATCATTGTTCCTGGTGCAGGAAGTGTGTGCAGACTTTTCTGCTACTACCACTCACTCTCTGTGCTTTATCCATGCAGCAGTGAGAAGAAAATCATGTGCTATTTTGTTGCCTCACTGCTTCCAAGGGACTCCCTAATGAACGACCAGATCGCCGTGGACTCAGAAATAAATAAGATATGCACACTAAAGATGCCATTAAGCAAATCAAGACATTATCAATAGCTTAACATGACAAAGGAAAATAGTTCTTGTAAACAGACTTTTCAGTATCATTGATACTCAGTCAAAGCTAGTACTCCCAAGGCAGGCAACATTTAGCGCTATGTCTGCTATATTTAGTAGCATGGCATACAAATGTATCAATCTGCGATTAGATAAATAATGGCAGCACCATCCTCACACTATTCACCTTTAAAAGTACAGCCCTTACACAGCTCACACACAGATCTCAGCTATGTTTGTAGCATCCCTGTGCGTGGCTTGAGGACACACACATTCTTGCCAGTGCTTTCTGTAGTGTGAGACTGTCATAACCTAGAGGTCACCGACAGATACACAGTAATAGGATTCAGAATGACATCTATGGCAGTCAAATATCAATTATTGGTGGTTCTTATGAGCAACATGACAAAAGACTAAACGATAATTTTTCAGGCCACAGATATATTTGCTAGGAGACACTTATACCAATCTGTTCCTTTTACACAATTTTGTCTAAAATAGAATTAATAAATAAAAATACCTAACTCAAAACTTTATTATTAAATAGAAGTTTTATATACAAATTTTTACAGAGGAGTGACTTTTATTTATATAGATGTAACATGTCTCAGATTTCACGTCCCATTTTGAAGGCCTTTGTAGTAAACACATTGAAAAATCTCGCTCTAGTAGATATCCACACATCTGTCGTCTGGCACTACTGGATCTTTTCAGCGTCAGAAAAGAGTAAAAGCACCAGGCCAAGTTCAGCAATCATTGTGTAAGGAGAAAAAGTCTTATAGCTGTAGAAACACTAGGAAACATGCCAGTTGGAATGGAATGGAATGGAATGGACCAGACCATTTCAGTTGGAAGGGACCTACAATTATCATCTAGTCTAACTGCTTGACCAGATCAGGGTTGACTAAAAGTTAAAGCATGTTGTTAAGAGCATTGTCCAAATGCTTTTTAAACACTGACAGGCTTGGGAGGTCGACCACCTCTCTAGCAAGCCTGTTCCAGGGCTTGACCACCCTCTCGGTAAAGAAATGCTTCCTAATGTCAAGCCTGAACCTCCCCCGATGCAGCTTTGAACTATTCCCATGCATCTTGTCACAGAATACAGTTTGGTACATGACAGACCAGCACACCATATTGCCAGGGTTTTTTGCCTGTAGTCTAGCAGGATGTAAATCTTCATGCATTTTTAACTTTACAGATAAACCTTCTACATGTTTCTTACCTCTCTCCCATCCAGGGCAAATATACAGCTGAAAAGAACATAGCACTCTCTCTCCCCAGTATGGAGGAGTGAATGCATTAAACATCAGTCCAAAGCAAGCTTTATCCAAAATAATCTGTCTCTGTATTTGACCCAATGTGAGCCATAACTATTCTCAAAAACTGATGTTAAAAAGAAATAAATTTTGGAGCTATGTTTTTCCATTTCTTTCAATTTTATGCTAGTATTAAATAAAGCTTACTGCTTTCTAGAAGAAATGAGTTTTAATACATTGTGTTGGGTCATCGATTCAAACTGTTTGCATAGTCTTTTGGCCTGTCCAACAGGAAGTTCCATCTGAACATGAGGAGGAGCTTCTTTACTTTGAGGGTGGCAGAGCACTGGAACAGGCTGCCCAGAGAGGTGGTGGAGTCTCCGACTCTGGAGACATTCAAAACCCACCTGGACGCCATCCTGTGCAACCTGCTCTAGGTGAGCCTGCTTTGGCAGGGAGGTTGGACTAGAGGATCTCCTGAGGTCCCTTCCAACCCTGACCATTCTGTGATTCTGTCACTCTGTGATTTATTTTAATTGTTGAAGTGATTGATTTCTGAAGTCACCCTAGTATGCCAATCTTTACTAAAGCTTTAGATGGAATTAATCTCATTATGATATAAAGTATTATATCAAATGCCTTTGGGGGACATAACTTATTTTTAAAAGAAGCTACCTTTTTGAAATACATACTTTTAGCTTAATAAAAGACCATTTGATCTGATGATCTCAATTATATTAAAAGCCCATCTCCTGCATTAGAGTTGATAGAAGAGACTAAAACAAATACTTTTTATGATTAAAGTTAGATTTTGGCATTCTTTTTCAAGTCAATACTTCTACTATTTTTATTAAGCATTATAAAATGTGCACATAAACTGTTCAAATAAAAGCATACCCGAGGTGCTTTTCATAAAGACATGTATCTAATGTAAAAACACCCTCTTATCTTCCACCTCCTGTCAGAGTTTACAAATAATGCTGGTTTTATGTGTTGTACTTGCCACTCAGTTTTACATGTTGTCACATCTAGCTGGCTGATTCCTGTAGATTGCTGAAAAGAGTATTCTGAAGGTGAATATCTGAAGATGATAATGAAATAATACGATGAGAATGTTTTTAAGCTCAGGTTCTGTTATTTACTGACAGCAATAGAATTTTTTCCATCGAGCCAAGGTAGGCTTAGGCTCTGAAAGTCAGATCAAATTTCTTTTTTTCCTTCGCTTGAGGAGGACTGTTACACCAAATTCCTTTGAGAGTAATGTAGAATTAATTTAACGTAAATTATGTTATTGATCTCTTGAATACCAAAATCTAATCCCACCATGTTTCAGCACTATATTGGAACATGCTATTAACTAGAAAGATACAAATGAGTATCAATCACTGTAATCATTCTATCACCTTCTTGTTGTCTGAAAAGAGTGTATGTGTTTTATTGAAATGGATTACTTAGATGTCTAAATTATTCCAATCATGTACTAGAACACACTGACCTTGGCCAACCAGAACTCTTTTAGCAAGTGTTGTCTTATTGCTTCCCCTGCACCATACCAAACTAGCATATATTGTGATCTGAGTACACAAAATTCTAGTAATAGATCCTTTCCTCCATAATTTTGCGCTAAGCTGCTTAATTTTATCATATTTTACTTTTTACCTTATATTGATGCAGCAATTGTTGTCTTTTGCACTGTGGCTCTGTGTTCTGCCTTAAAGAAATAAGCTTAAACAGCAATATTTTTAGACTGTAATAATATGTCTACAAAATTCTGTTGCCTAATTCATTCACCAACTTTTCAAGCAATGCAAAATGTACATTTCTGAAATATTATTCCATTATTAACAGAACTGCCTGTTGATTTACTCAAACATTTAAGCATCAGCCATTATCTGGGTTACAGTGCTGTCACAGTTTTCTGCAAAGACTGGGTCTAGAAAGCAATCTGGCATTCCCTTTCCCCCAGTCTATTTTCACTCCCAAAGTACTTTGATCATTATTGTGTCTACTTTCAAAGAGACGATAATGTACTACTTGTGTTAATCCACCAGATGTAGTTGTATTAAGTACGACTAGCAACTACATGGAATGTAAGGTTCAGGATGTGAAATACTGATCTCTGAAAGCTGCCCAGCTGGTTGGGAGAAGGTGTTCAGCTCCTTGTGGGGGAACATTGTCTTAGGGGCATAATGGGTGGTCACTGGCTGGGTGGGTTTGCTGACTGGGCAAAGAGGAGTGTGAATTAAAGAAGGAAGGGGAGGCAGCAGTGGTCGGGAACCTGAGATCCTCCTCTAAAAATTGCATGAACATAGGGCTGCTGAAAATCTGGTCTTCAGCCCAGAGGCTGTGAATACACATATTCATACATTAAAGGAACATTACGTGCACGTTCTCACATTTGGTGCTGTCTTTGTAGCCCTGTATCTTGATGAACAACATTCAACAACTAAGAGTCCAGCTTGAGAAAATGTTTGAGTCCATGGGAGGAAAGGAGGTGAGTTGTATTTGTTTCCTGGTTCCTTCAAAGTTCCTTAGAGATCATTAGCATCACGTTTTCAACCTTGTCACAGCCTTCACTACTGCTTGCAAAGAAAATAAAAATGTTTTTAAAAAAAAAAAAATCTACAAGAACTATTTAATGTCCTGACAATACTAGAAACACCTAACACTATTTCATAGAAACATGCTAATGATCTGTAAAATTCAACCAGCACTGGGTGTTTTGTGTTGTAATCTGTAGTGCCAGCTTTATTTTAATGTTTGTATTGGACTGTACTTTCCTTTTTTATGTATTGGGATGTTTTGCCTGTATCTGAAAATTCTGTAGAATATGTGCTTTGTGCTTTGTCTGTAATGTGTCATGTCTTTGTCTAATGCCTTTGACTTGCAATCCACTGAGCAGAAGAAAGAAGGAGAGAGATTCTCTTATGAGGTTTGTGATAGTAAGCATCTTTCGTTATTCCTGACTGTATTTTCTAAGGCTAAGAATAGTCACATTTCCTACTAATTTCCATTTATGCATTTGTGTAATTCCCTATGATCTAAAATCAAAAAGAGCTATGCTTGGGCATTCAGTTGATCCTCTAAATTGAGAAATTTTACTAGGTAGATAGTGCAAAGTCTTTCAGAATTTTTAAAAAAAATCTAGAAAACATTTCTTAAGTGCACTTTTCAGTATCTGAAGGCCTGCTTGTATTCAAGATTCGGCACCATTTCACCAAGAGCTGCTACTCAACAGTCCAGAACATGCTTAGCTTTGTCTCCTTTTATATTTCAGAAGTCTTTAAAGTGCCTGAAGTCTTGTCAACAGTAAAAGGACATAAACATGTGCTTCAGTACTTTGCTGATTGTAGTCTTTGACTGTTTTGAAAGCTAGTGAAGAAATTAACATCTTTTCAAGCTATAGAATCCTGTCTTCTTGTTAAAAAGCAGTCACGAACATACTACCCTTATCAGTAGCTGGCTTTAAAAAAGAAGTTACACATACCTCAGCTTTTTCTTGTTGAGACTGTAGTTTGATAGTTTCACAAAACTTTGATCTAATGTGATCGCATTATAGAGAGAATTGGAAAATACATTCTTTCGTATTTCCTCATCTGCAGTGGGACACTGCAAAGGTAAGACAGTCCCCTGTGTCATGCAGTGAATAGCACCTTCCAAACGAACCTACAGATTAACTCCATGGTAAAGAGGTTTTGCTGAGCTAGTAATAGCTTCTTGAAGCTGCCATGGCAACGATACTTCCTGCTCCAGAGAACATGAAATAAACTTCTGCAGCCTTGTCGTCACTGAAGATTTCATATCAAACTTTAAAAATATATATTTATCATCCAGACATGGCCATGGTTTTTGTGCTTCCTATTAATCCCCTTTCACTCTCCAAATATTACAAATAATCCATGCTCTTATTTTCTGTGCAAAGTACTTTCGTATTAAGGTCTTGGATCCAATCCTACATGTTGAATGTCATGAATCATAAAACCAGCTAAGTGCCCATAAATCCTGATGAAGACAAGGGCAGAGGAAAGCTGAGTAGCACTTTATGTCTATATCTATCAAATTATTTTCAAATCAGAATATTTTCTTGAATCTCCTAAATGTTCCGTTTTCCTCAAGAAAATACTAGTTTTCCTTTTGCTCCCAATAGCTTGTATAATGAAAAAATAGAAAAAAAATAATTAAGGTTTTTCATAGCAGTTTCCTTTCAAAATCTCTCATCACTTCTCATCCTTTTTGCTTTCCCTTTTGATGTTAATGAGGATGAATTATTAAGGGTGTTACAGCATCATTTCCTACAAATGTGGTGCAATATGCAACCCTTGGAGAGAATTCAGGGATATTTTTCTAAAATCCATTTGTTAGGTACCTTAAGTGCATCTCTGATTCATGGTCTAAGAAAAAAGATCTAAAAAATATATTCAAAGGTTTTTTTGTTTCTCATTAGGGGAATTTCTTGAAGTACATTCATGTTCATTTTTTTGTCACCCATATCAAAGTGCCCCTAAAATGTTTGTCCTCAAACTGGAATACTTATTCCCCTAGCTATTCCAAGAGCATAAATGCTAATGGACAATTTGCCATATTGAACTGGTACTTATAAGAAACAAAGGCAGCATAAAATCTGCAAGCGGTTTCCCTGCAGGGAGAAAACAGTTTAATTTTTTGCTTGTGGAAGGCACAAAAAGTCAGATGATTTTCAGCAGAATAATGAGAACTATTTCAGTTGAAGCAAAACTAATTCTAAGAAAAATTAAATGCTGTTAATCTCCTCAGTGTCACATTGTGAGCAGTATGTCTTTCAAACTATGCAGTCAAAATACCACAATCAAGCAGCAGTGCCTACGTTCAGAGTAAGCCTATTGCATATTGCAGGGCAGGGAGCTCTATAAATGGAGGGAAAAATGGACTCAGCTCTCCTGCCATTAAAATAAAATAGTCTGAACAATATGAGTTTCTTTATTAACTCTCCTCTTCTGCTGTAGCCAAGCACGGAGGGTACTTCAAAAATTACATAAATGAGATCAGGCTGCCGTAATAAAGTAAGAGTAGTAAAGTGGGATCCAACCCGCTGTCTGTTGGGTTTTTTTTAAATCAAGTCCAAAATCATGGAAACAGATTATCATAATGTAGAATTTTGGTTTAGCTCCTGTTTGTTTCATCCGAAAGGAGTGCATATATTTGCACTAAATCATTTTTTCATGTCTGACAGGCTGGAAGCTAATAAAAGGGAAAAAAAGATTTTAATGCTGGTGTTGCTTTTCACCAGATGGCAGAACATTGCAGAAACGAGTTACAGCAATTAAGATCAAATAGAAGGTGGAAAGCAAAAGCAGGTTGTTTCTGTAGAACAGTATTATATTGACTGTAGGTAAATCATATTTCCACTCCAGTAAGTTCAGTTCCAGCTTTCCATGTAGTGCTTAGGAGTTCCTATAGGAATGTATATGTGGTTCTAAAGACTTTGGTGGGATGACAGAGGCCCAGGCTTAAGCAGAATAGTTCTGAAGTGTCCATCTTTAAATCTGTTAAGTCAGAGACCTAAGCATTTAGAACAGTGGCAGCCAAACATCTCAAAACGGGATTCGCTGTACCTAGATAGTTGGGGGG
>VYXH01010474.1:105845-130233 GCA_013397275.1 Burhinus bistriatus
GGGTGGAGGAAGGATGATGTCTATCAGAGACAGAAAGAACCACTAAAGTGACCAATTTGATAAATACCTGTATCTTCCCTAGATGTACGTATGATATCTAAAACTATTTTCTGAACAGAAGTAACCAGGTGGTCCCATTAGGAAACTATAAGCAATTAGACCTGTGAAATTGCAGATAAATGGAATTCTGATTAAAGAGGTTCCCTTTAACTCACGCAGAAGTAATTTGCTTCTCTGTACTTTCCTACAGAAACACTACCAAATTTGCAGTTAATAAGATTATGTCCATACTGGCACACATTAAATTACAGCATGGAATAGCTCAGTCTAACACATTGTGTCGAAAACAGCCAAATTCATCAGATCTTTAACTCTTTTCCAAGGCCTGTATGTATAAAGATTTTTGCAGTTTTAGACAGGCAGCATTTGGAAACAATGATGTTCAAATATTTCTTATTTTTTAATTTTTTCAGATGTTCAGCAAAAGTATTCTCTGCTTTTGTTTAGCATTCAGAAAAAGTCAAACTTCTAATTATCTATTTAATAATCCATCATTAACAGATCTTATGAAGTATGCCAACAAATTTATGAGTATGTTCTGTCACGAATAAAAATTAACTCTATTATTTAAGAAGATGGTAAAATAACAGAAGTATTTATTAACTGGAGAGAGCTAAGCAAATTAACAATTGGTAGAAAAGTATGATTTATAAGTTAACAGGTTAATAACATTTCCACTGTCAAAATAAGTTTGGTCTTTAAAACAAATCCAGACTTTGACACCTGAGCCAACCTGTCAATATATTTTAAGACTAGCCCACACATGCTGTGAACTGTAAATGGAACCCAAGAAGTTAAGGGATAAATGATCTTTTCTCTCTTTCGCTTCTTAAATTACATATGGCACATTAATGACACTCATCTTCCCCCCCCTCCCCAATCTGCTCAGTTAGGACTTACTTTCTTTTATTTTCCTGAAAAATGTTCAGGCTTGGCTGTTTTGGTTTTTTTTTTCCTTCTTCATCAAACTCTATGGAGCAGATGAGACTTGAGGAGAAAAAGAAAAGTTGCCAATTCTGTAGATACCTCATTTTCATATCCCTGTGTGACACCTTCTCAAATGCGGATCAGCATTGCCTTTTGTCTCACGTTCATCCTTTCCTTCTGGTCGATTGCAAAGTAGGGTAGCATTAGGGCTAGGTTAGCCCTGTGATTCATCATTTAACCACATCTGGGTGGCTGAGGTTTCTGCAGCTGAGCACGTTTGTAGCTATTCACTTAAACTGCTAACTAGCAACTAGTATGAAGAATCACAGATGGCATTTGCCTGAGTTCTTATACACTTCCTTTCCCACAATAACTCTGCACTATCCAGAAAGAGATTGGCTCATGATGGTTGTTTTTATCGTTACTCCCTTGCTAGTAAGTAACCTCAGCCAAGCCAAGAATGCCAAGGACTTCTCTTGGTCACTAGAAAGTCTTAGATAAATGAATTAATCTGTTCACCACTGATTTGCCTCACAGGGAAACTTAACCTCCTTTACATAGTGGTTTTGAGAGCTACATGTTGCTGCCTCAAGTAGTGAGTGTTGTGATGTCAACCTGCGTAACTCTTGCAGCTTGTCAACTTTGTTAAGCCAAACCATTTGCACGGTGCTATAGTGCATTTCCCACACAGTGCTTTCCTGAGAATAAGTAAACCTGGTATAAAATGTGTTAGCAGGAGTTGTTCACGCCATTGCTAAAATAAAAAACACAAACAAAATTCCTTTTTGAGCTTGTTGTTGCAAAACTGTGATGTATTTGCACAATGTAGCCATGTTGTGACCTACAGCCTTTTGGAATATTTAAGAGGGAGACGGGAACTCTTCCTACTTCCACTGAATTTTTTTTTTCCAACTATTTTGTTTTTTAAGTAAGGCATCATAGCTGAACATATTTTTTCATATTAAAAAATCAGTGGATTAATTTATGCATAAAAGATAAGATCTACAGAAGATAATCCACAGTAGTTAGTGTGTGTGATGTGCAGATGTACCAAACACTGACTTACCTTATCTCCACTTCACAGGGCCATCCTAAAACCATCTTTACCAGTTGTGAAGTCCCTCCAGAATTTCATAGTATAGAACCATCGCAATAGTTCCTATCTTAGCTGTACCATATCAGAAAAAAAGCGGGTCATGGCCGTGGTATATTTGGATGATGCCAGTTAAGGGCTGATGCCTGAGGAACCCGCTGATTTGCCCTGGGATCTCACTAGCACATAGAGGGCACATAGTAAAATAAATGAAAAGTGCACATTTCAGTCCTGGTGAGACACTCAAATTACCATATTTTCCAGTAGTTAAACAAAAATAAGAATAGCATTTAAAAGTCTTGCTAGCATATTCTTAGTCATCACGTCACCAGGTGTCTAGCACCTGGATGATCAGCCCGCATACCTCTTTATATTCCACTCCTCCCTATGACACTGCATTAATAAGCATGAGCATGTGTATACACAAGGCTGGATGTCCTGCCAGATGCCTCCAGCTGTGCACACACAATCTTGTTCATGCAACAAAACCCTCTAAAACTTCTAGCACTTGCATGCACCTTTCTAGAATGTGCATTATGTCCACGATCTGCTATTCGTATTTAATCCCATTTTGGCCAAACTAAGTCAAATCCCAGGTGAATTTAGCAAATATATTGTGTTTTCTGGTTATTACAACAACCTCTGACGGAAAGTAACTACATTGGCCTTTGTAGTCCCAGTAACAAGATGGTTCTCTAGCTTGTGCATGATCTAGTAAGAAATTTTGAGTCTCCTGCCTGCTTGGTATTTTTGTGCTTTCTCTGACATGTACCATGTTCAGTGTGAATGCTTGTGTGTTCAGTATTTGTTAAACGTTAATATTCTAGTGGTCTTAAATTTGTGTTCTCTATGTATCCCACCAAAGGAGGTGGTATATTTCCACAATGAAATGCATTTCCTGGAAAAATCTTTGCCTTTGTTAACAAACTCTATCTTTCTTAACTAATATAGACATTTCAGTAAAATTAGCTTTTTTATCCCTGCTTTTCATATGAAGGAAAACAATCACTTTAAGTGCATGAACTGTGAGAGTGTATCTGCCAGGGAAACTACTAAGACATGAAGTGGAGAAGCAACAGAACTTCTCTCACTGCAAAGTAATTAAAAACTAAATCAGTAAGTAGTCACAGTGTTAAAATACGAGCTTCTCAGATTAGAAAAGTGCTACACATCACCGAATATCTTCTAAGGGATGTATGGCAATTTCCCTCCTCACTTATTTCAGATTTTTGTCAAAAACTGTAATGAAAATCTTGGGTTTTCTATGCTTTTAAACCACACATAGCCTCTAAGGAGAGAAAGGATGCTCTAAGATTTGGAAAAGAATGCATAGCAAATAAATAAGCTGCTGATCACTATCAACAGAGAACCTTTTTGATTAAGTATCTTTGCATGGGTCCCCATCCCTGTAAATGGAAAACTGTATTTCTCCCCTGCATTCTCTTTTTTCCTATGTTTAGAAAACCTGTATCAGAGGTACAGGAGCTGTTCTCCCTGTGCATCAGAATGTGTTGCTCTGTGCTTGAATTATGTATGTCTTAATGGCTTTTAGAAACAGAAGTTCTGAAATTCAGCAGATTCCCTTTCCTCATAGTATATCAGTAGAAGCAGCACGGATAGTCTTCAAGCCATCTTTTCCAGTGCTGGCTGTTCTACTTTTACGCTGCATTAACGGGAATATGGAAACATCTTCCATACAAATCACAAAAAAATTACCGATGGTGGTGAAATGCACAAAAAAAATTAAAATGTGAAAACACCTGCAGTGTTATTAACACAAACACTAAATTCTCAGGCATCCTTCTCTTGGTATGCCTTGTGAATACCATTTGCCTGAGAATGGTAATTTTATTCTTGTGACTGCCAACACAAGTTGCACCATCCCATAGAAAGCCACTGTTTAATGGCACAGTTTCAATCTCTAGCATTATAATTCTTCACTATTACAAGCAAATATTTTCCTTTAAATGGTAACTGGATTTTAGGCCTACTAAAGCAATCCTGTATTGTAACAGGTGTTTCCACATTTAGTTTTCCATAGTGCAGTGTATCATTGCATATATTTCCTAATTCGTTAGTTGCAATGGAAAACTCCAAAACATAGTGTGTAAGTAAAATATAACACCACTTATCTCTTTGCAGTTGGATCCTGAAGCTAGTGTTGTTCTGAAAGAACTTCAGGTGAAACTTAGCAATGTATTGGATGAACTCAGCGTAACATATGCCACAAGGTAACAAACCTATTTTACTGCAAACCTTAGAGAAATATTCTTGTTCAAAAATCTGCCTCGCTGATTAAGTCTGGGTGGTTGCTTGGACGTCCTGAGGCACAGCCTGCTTCTGCCCTGATGAAGCGGTGTGCATTTGTGTGTGTGTGTGTATGGGTTTAGACTCGGAAATAGACAGCAGTAACCTCACTGTAAAGAAAACTGACAGTGGTCTGTGGGCATGAACGTGTTACAGAGGTGAGGCTGATGGCTTTTGTTCTGCTTTTTGGAAAACAAAAATTGCTGGTTTGTTCTTGCCTGATGCTGCATTGAACTTTTCTGTCTGACCGTGTTTATGTTAATTCCTGAGACTGACAGCTTTTTGCAAGTGGCCTGCTTCAACCAGGGATGTCTGCCTATGTTTAGCCTGCTTCAAATGGTTACTGTGAATGGCCTTCTTGGGTCATTTGCTTGCCTGTGGCTCTGCAAAAATTCTCTACTGAATCTTAGTCTCAAAATCTTTCACACTGCAGTCTTGAATGAGTATGGTGCTGTGCCAGCAGTGCCTGTGTGGTAAGAAGCTGCAAGTTATTTTTGCTTCGAATTAGAAAGGAATCTAAGAAAAAGGGATTAGTGCCATAGTGGTATTCATTAAGTCAAGCCTGTAGTTGCTTATTTAATCCATCAATGAACCGTCTGGGTGGACAGTGTTCACTTTTTCTGTGTGCTTAGTTTGTTGTATTGTCTTGCTTCATTTTTGCTCCCAGGCCCCAGTTCTCTGATCATTGACAGTGTATGAATATTATTTCTTTCCAGGGCTTCTTTCTGAATGAGGCAACCAGGTTTCTGCAAAAAGAAAACCCAGGAATAGCTGAATCTAGAATATTCTCCAGATAGGTAGAACAGTCCTCATGGGTCAGTTTATTGCTGGGGTTTATGAGGTTAATAACGTTAACCTCGAGCAAAGCCAATGCATTATTTTGGTTTTTATTGAAGGGATCGGTCCCAAGGCTTTACATGAACAGCTTCAACAGCAGCTTCATGCGGATTTTATCTAGGGCTTTGAGTACACATCCAAGTGTACTTGGAAAAGTTTCCAATTTTTCCAGTGTTTTCACATGGAGATTTTCACATGATTAGCCATGTAGCTGGAATGGCTTACTTCCTAATTACAATGTTTCTTTTCTCTCATAGTAAATTCACTTTCCTCAAGTTAATCTTTGCCATTTATCATTTCACATTGATAGACCTGGTATATTTTTGGCCTCTGTTTTGCATTTCTGTTCATAAACTAATCCTAAACCAATTCAATTCATCATAAATCAATTTATAAACCAAATTACCATGTGTGCAGAGCCTTATTCTGCCTCTGAACTGTTGAGTCTGATTAACTGCTGTTCTCCATTGGTTAAACATATTGACTGAAGACTGTATCACATCAATGTCACTGCAAGACTGTCAGATACATTGCTCAACCAGCTCAGTGAGGAAACAGAACAGTTTTCAGGAAAACTGAACAGATACAACTTGAGGAGCAAGAATTTGTTCACACTTACCTTAAAGTGGAAAAGATTCCTTCCAGGAGCAAGAGTCTACCTACTTCTTAGTGGAGTTTTTTTGCAAAATATTTTAAACAGTCCAAATGTTTTAGCTCTGTCTAGCTGTAAAGAAGTAAGCAAAGATTCTGATGGCACTGATCGTGTGAAACCCAGGAAAAAGTCAAACTGCGACAAACAGGGCAAAATCAGTAGAAGTTTTCTGTTTGTCCTCAAGAAGAATATCAAAGCTTGGTTCATATTAACCATCAAGAGAAAAATAATTTACAGTCACCTGTTCCTGTTGTCCTTTCACACCAAAAATAAAATCTTGAGAAGTTGTTGCTAGCTGGCAGTCAGTCATATCCTGATACATCTGTTGCTTTCAGAAAATGATTACTTGGCCCCATGACAATGGCATGAAAAGCATAATGACAGAACAGAAAAAAGGGGAAAAAAATCAGAACAGTACATGAAATTAGTTACATGATCTGTAATCCTTAGGAGGAGTTAGTTTCAGTCTGTAGCACCTGCAGTATCTTGCATTTGTGAACTTTCCATCATTGCAGAAAAGATTTAAATCTTGTTGAAGAACCTGATGCAAGATGATAAATATTGTTTTCTATCCCAGAATTCTTTCATTCTCTTTTTTTTTTTTTTCCCATCCTGTAGTTTCCAATTTATTATTGGAGATTGCGTCAGACAAATGAGCAATGAACTGAATCAAATGAGAGGAAATGGGAATGCAGCAGCCAATAAGAACAGCGCGGCCATCGACGCCGAGGTTGTGCTCCGGCCTCTCATGGATTTCCTGGACAAAACGTAAGTGTGTCAAACTGCTTTGAGTGGCAGGCTAGGAATTGAATGCTACAGTCAGGCATAGTGGGTTTTACCCTGAAGCATCATTAATACCTAGAAACACTCTGTAGTATTTTTAATATTTGTAGTATTCACATGTGTGCAGAATACTATGCTTAATTTGTTTACTTATACTAAGCACTTTCTACATAAGCTACATATTTGCCTTTCTATTTCTTGTCACATTTTGAGTCATTACAAAGGAGCTGGTGTACAGTCTGTCCTCCAGGCGCTGTGGTGTAAAGATTGGACTGAGCAAAGCAACAAAAGTAAATTCCCTATACTGAAATTGTCTGGCATTTGTTCTAGGCTGGCACCCAGTGTCTCCCTGCTTATTAATAGGCACTTCTGTGTCCCCAAAAACCTGGTCACCATTTAAAGATTTACAGAGCAGCTTGATTTTTTTCAGTCAGTAAAAAGCTAAATTTTGAAATAGTCCTGCAAACTCACTCTGGGCCCTGAAAGTAAGGGTATCTTGTCTTCTCATCACCCAGCAGTGACAGGATCGGCTGTTCTGAAAGGCCATGTGCAGCACAGGCACATCTATAAGCACCTCACTGGACTTGGTCATGTCATTACTGGTACCTGTAAAACACCAGTGGCCTTTTACTGGGAAAGACTGTGAGAACAAGCAGCATGACACTGATCTTGTGCTTTGGGTGTCCAGTCACACCTACATGAGTCACATATGCTTTAACTTTTTGGCTCCTTATGCATATTTCTCCTAGCCAGACGTTTTCAAAGTGAAGGTGGAAAAGGTGTGCTGAGGGAGGATCTTGCTTGAAGCAGACCAAGAAGCATAACCAGGAGGAAGTGGCTGGGCAGGACTGGGGTTAAGGCTGGAGCTGTGCTGAGAAGATATGAGGAAGGGACTGAGCTGGGCAGAGAGGAGGCTCAGGGAAGCCTGTGGCTTCCAGAAGCCATTCTGTTTGATGCAGAGCCCTTGTTTGCAGGCTACCTGCTATGCCTGTCTTGCAAAGCCCCTGTCTGGGAAGTTTAAGAGGCAGCAGAATGGGTTCTGTTTTCCCGGTGTCCTCTGGGGTCTGTTTCCTCCCAGCTCTGCCCTCTTTCTCATCCCTGGACAAACATTTTCAGCCCTGACCAAACCCCACAGATTCTAGCCCCATTAAGCAGAACATTCTCTGGGGAGTGGCGAGGAGCCTTTCTTTGTCTTCTGCATTGCAAAGTTGTGCACATCACGTTACTCCACGCTTCACGGCATGATTATCTGGTGTTATTGGTGGTGGCCCGCAGTCCCAAATGAAACTTCTTCAGAGTCATGGATCCCCATGGAGGTTTGTTTTTGTGCTTTTGACAAACTGATATGATCAGTAAGACTCTATTTTGATGGTAGTGACTGGAGGTGCAGAATACTTCTCTGGGCTTCTGCTATTGGGACTAGTAAGACCCAAGTCAAAGGCTGATTTAAAGAATTGATTTATAACTGTCTTTTCTTTCTCCAAGACATTATTTCACATTCTTATTGTTTCTAAAAATGGGACTGACGGGCTTGCTATCTTAGAAACACGACTAGAATCACAGCTCCCAAATGTACATATGCATAGCCGAAGTCTAAAAGTCATTGGCATAAAGGGTGCGGGAGGGAATTGAAGGGATTTTGCTTTTTCTTCAGGGTATTAATTCTACTAGGCTTCATTTTTTGAGGGCTGTACATGAATTTCAATGAAAGGTGGCAATGGACAAATGCTTATTTAATGTACTTGATAAGATTTGACTGTTTTTGCAACACTGTCAAATGCAGTGCCTGGATTCCTAGCCTGGAAAAAAATTTTAGCTGCTTTATCTATATGTCAGCCTTTTATTTTTAGCAATCTACCTAGTCCTGTGTGTTAAGTTACAAGAGGGGTATGTGCCACTTTTCAAGCAGTATGGTTTTAAATTTTAATTATCTTTGAGTTAAGATGTTTACTCCTACACAAGTCTTGAAGAAAAGCCAGAAGTGTTTAGACACTTACACGTGTTATCCTAAGCTCGTCATTTAAAAAACTGGGTAAGCTGACTTTTGCCTGTCAGATTTGATTCCAAATTGCCATTTCTCAAAGCCATCTTCATAGCTTCTTTGAATTTAATTGAGTAATGACATAATGGAAACAAAAATGGGTTTTAAATTACTGTCCAAATAGAAAATAGCCCTCACCACAGGAATGTTAAATGGAATTTTAGCAGATGCTAAATCCGTGCACGGAAAATAAAGATACGAAATTTAAAAAAAAAAAAAAATACCACTGCTAGGGAATATCACCTTTCTAACAAATATATATTTATAATAGGATTATAATCATATATTAATATGGTTTGGGTTTGAGTTATTTCTTAATTATGCTTTTATTTATGTGCTTACTAAGAGTAGTAAGAGATGCTAGTAATATGAATTGGCATATTATCATTACTTTAATGATGATATAATGATGACTAATGATGATATAATGATGACTTTTATGATGATATAATGGCTTTACAATAATCTCTTTTTACATTAATAGATTAGACATAATTCTGTAAAATTCCCCACATATGTATTTGTGTGATATTATTTTGAAATATTTTTCCTGTGCCTGAAAACTGCAGCACTTTTTATTCATGACTCTACTTATTCATGACAATACATACAGGATCGTTTATGAATATACTCTTAAATAAAGAAAAAAACCCTAAGTATATAGATCCTCCAAAAATTTAATTTTGCTATTAGTAGTACATAGTATGAGTGCTCAGATATGCCAGTATAGAGAAATAAATGCTTCCAAATGGTAGTCCCAAATTTGCAGTAGCTAGCAACACCTAGTTCAACATCACAATAGAAATATAAGACAACAAGGGAGAAATTTGCATTTTATTTTCAAGACATAAACAAATTATATACCAAAACTTTAATTCAGGGGCTTGGGAGTGCATAATTGTATCATCCATCAAACTTTGTAACTCATCATCATTTTTCATTTTTGATAAATATATATCAGTAATATATCAAGCAATAAATTGGATAGTGGAGAATTACATAATTTTATAATCTGCAAGTCTTTTTTTTTTCATCAAAAATATTTACTGATAATATTGCAAAATAACTAAGCCATTGAGAAATCCTTATTAGTAGAGAAAAGCTAAACCATAATGGCCATTAATCTGAGCATATAGTGATACAGCACCTCTGGAGCCTTAATGCTAGTTTTGGAGACTGGTTTGTGTTTTGTTTTATTCCAGTTTAAGTGTCTCTGCGAAAATCTGTGAGAAGACAGTTCTGAAACGGGTTTTAAAAGAGCTATGGAAGTTAGTCTTGAACAAAATAGAAAAACAAATTGTGCTTCCACCACTGATGGACCAAACCGTAAGTGTCCCAGCAGTAGTTCATACACATTATAAAGGATTTTATTAATGTGCTTAATCAGGTGTTTGCCAAAGGGTCTGACACTATCCTTTTCTGTACCTTGACCAGAAGGAATAATATATTGACTCTATGCGGTGTGTTGCTCTCTAGCATTTGAAGTAGTGTAGCTAGGTTGCTCTTCTCTAGCTGGTGAGGAAGACCTTGCTCTTTCATATACTGCCTCCCCAACTCAAAGCAGTTTTTATGAATGCAGTATAAAAGAAGGCAAATCACTGGCTTTGTAGCGTGCTTTCATAAAAAAGGCTTTTAAGTTTGATTTCTCTTAACTTCATCACGCACAGTTACACCAAGACTCTTTCTTGCCCTTCCCAGTTGCACCAGAAATTCAGCCACTTCCATTTTTGCAGCTCCCAGAAAGCCAGGAATGCCCCATCCCGTTCTCCAGTCCTGCCTCATTTTGAGGCAGCACTTAACATCAGGAAGCTTAAGCCAATTTTGGCTCTGAAGTTTTGGGGTATTTTGATAGCAGACTTTGGGCAGGACTGCCATTACAGCCTGACAAGGAGTGGGAAAGAAGCTGTAAGTTAATATGGAAAGTAGTGCTGCTACACACAAGACCAGTGGAGGTGATGGCCTGACATGAACCCTGAGTGGTGACAGAGCAGAGGGAACCAGTAACATCTGATTCTCTCTAAGGATGGAAGAAAAAGAGCCTGACTTTTAGTGCCTTTTTTTAATTGCTTTTTGCTTTTTTGAGGGACTGGGATAACTTAAATGTTAATTCTTCTCATTTTCAGTCTTGTCTAGAATAAATTCACCATCTTTATGACAAGCTAATCATGACATTGCCATTGTGTGCCTTTGTGCAACTTTACTGTATACATCCTAGGATATCAGTTAAGCTGCTATTGGTCAGTATCCATATGCTTTTCAAATGTTTTGGTGCAAATTTTATCTGCAAATACACAAGTAACATTTAAATTGGGTAACTGCATTTCCCATCAGGCATTAGGAGCATTTATTAGCTTTATGCAGAATCAGTTTCTCTCTATGAGTCATAGAACAGCATGGGTCAGAGTTAAGGGGTTTTTCTCTTGCCTTTTTTTAATTGGTTGCTAAGAATACAGAATTACCTGTCAAAGACTTAGTAAGCCCACTTGGACAATAGCACAAGATGTTTCAGTTAGTTAGGACAGGAAAACATTTTTTCAAACATTTGCCCCCAAGACCTTGAATGTAGACCTTTATTTTGAAAAATAATAAAAATATTTTAGTCTTTCAACCCAATGAAAATAACGCTTGATTGCCAGCTGAACGCAGATTTCAGGCCATCTGCCTGAATCTGCAAGCACCCCTGTTGTCCTTACAGAAATCACACCAAGCAATAAGCTGTGACACTGATGTTATAGCCCATTTAAAAAAAGCATATTCCAGCCATTAATTTAGCAAGTTGATGCTTGATTAAGCTATAGGTGTACATCTGGAATGCAAAACTTCCACATTTCAGGCAAAACACAGAGTGGAGAAAAAGCAGAGAGAAGGAGCCCTCCTTCCCCCTCATCTACAATGCAGCCTTCTGGATGGACATTAGAATGGTTAGTGGCCAAAGATAAGGAGGCTTCTGTTTATCAGCCAGTTACTGATTAAAGGCAGAGACTGCGCCTATTGTTCAAGACTCTTTAAGATCATTTTAAATGGTGATAGCTGGGATTTCCACAAGTGCTTTGCCCCCATTCTTCATAAAACAGAAACTACCCTTGCTTCTCCACACGCACTTAAGAAACATGAGCCTCTGTCTAGAAAATTGTCTGCAGCATATTTTTTTCCAAATTTTGCTCAACATTTGTATAGTAGAAGATATAATATCTTAAATATGTAGTCTGCAGTGACTAAGGAACATGGAAAATAGGTACAAAGAGTACCGGATTCGGCTTTCAGAGTGCTTGCAATATCACGTGTGTATCCTGCACTTCACCAGCTGTTTGGTTTTACTAGTGGTAGCCTCTACATTAAGCGTCCCAGTTGGCAGGCATGGTAAAAGGTGTACAGCTAGTTGCATTTCTTCTGCTACTTCTATTTACTATTGAACACGAAATTAAACAAAATCAATGAAAAGTAGGATACTGTAAGAGAGATGTTTCCCCTTTGTAGCCTTGAATATTACTTTTGCTCTGAGTGTGAGGCACAGACATTCAGAAGCAGTGTTGATTTTTAAATTTTCATATTTATCTTACCATTCTCACAACTAATAAATAATGAACATTTAAGCTGCAGTTCTATATTACCTCTTTTGCAATTGAACCATACAGAAGCAAAATTCTTTCTGGAAACTGAAGCCTTTTGGAACAGAAAGACTAATGAAAAATTTTTCTGTACGGTGCTATGTAAGTTGGACTGATTTTTTTTTTCTTCTGAAATCCAGATATTCAGAACTATGTCTTGCTGAACTGCCAAGTAACTGCACTAGTAATTATATTTCTTGGAGTAATTGTGATAAAAAAATGTGAGCATGGAATTATAATAGGATTCTGTTTGTCTAAGACAAACATGTAGGCATCGGCTTTGGGTATCATGTCAGGATTTGGCTATTGTAAAATATTGGTTTAACTTCATAACACTTTGGTATCTTTTCTTAAAGAAATGGCTTTGTCTTAACAGTATGCCGTTATGCTGTGTGTTACTCAACTGAGGATTTCACTGTAGACAGTTCAGCTTTTGCAGGTTCCTCAGGGCTGCTCACTTCCCATTATGATTACTTATATTAGCATAGCACCCGAGAGCTATGATTATGGACAAATATCTCATTGACACATTGTATAAGAACAATCCCAACCTAAGCTTAAAAATATTAAATACAAAATGAGATAGCAGACAGGAGCACACAAAACCACTGTCAACAGAATACACAACATTCGTATCGAGTACGGGATACTGGAGGGAATCATGCTGCAGGCATTCAACAACTTGGCCTTATCAACTAAATGAAAGTATGTCTCGTGTAATTGAAATTCTTATTTAGCTTTGCAAAACAGTGACTTTGGTTAATATCCTAGCAGAAAATAAGATCGTGTTGACATAAAAAGCAAACACGCTGTAGTGAGTCTGTTTCCTGAATTTTCAATGTGATTACAGGGGCCCCAGATGATATTCAGTGCAGCCAAAGATCTTGGACAACTGTCAAAACTCAAGGTAATGGAGCCAAATGAAGCTGTGAATGGCTTGCTCTAATGAAAAAAATAGATGAAGTATTAGTGACTATGAGGCCAAACCTCATGCCTCATTCTTATGCTTATTTGCTATAATAAGATTGAATATAGCAATAACTGTTCATAGGTGAGTAATGATTTTTGTCTCATCAAAACCAATTTAAGAATAAAACACTGTATGGTTAAAGTGATCACTAGATGGGTCAAGAAGATATCAGCCCCATATTGCACAACTAGGCTTTATAAGCATTAAACATCGTGGAAAAAAAAAACCTCTGAGATCTTTGTGTTCCCTTCTGGAACCAGTTCTAAAAAAACTCTAAGGTGGGAATACTCGTAATTTTTTTCTAGGTATTATTTATGGTATATATGGAAAGATAGCATGTGCCTCTACAATAAACTCCTCAGCACTACATTACTAGTCCATAATACACTTGATGGAGAGCTTAAATGTTTGATACTGAAGTCAGTAGTTTGCCAATCAATTTTGCCATTAGGATTTCAGATTTGGGCAGAAAAGTGGTAATTCATGCTTCTATGAATAATTGTTCAGTTTGCTAAAGGAGTTAAAATGTTGCCTAAGTAAATAACGAGATGCTTATTTTAGAAAAAGATTTCATAGGAGTATAGTCACTTCAGGATCTATTTAACTTAAATTCTAATAGGAAACTTTTTTTAAACATGGGGCATTAACAAATATTAGTTAAACTGTCAGGTTTATTAATAAAATGAATTATTTAAGTAGTATCTAATATAATTATTTAAACTTAAAATTTAACCTTTCCCCCACCCCTTAGAAGAGAGAAATAACAACATCCTAGGAAAAGAAATAAAGTTACACAGATGCTCAGTAACATTGGTTCTGTTTCCCTACAATCTCTATTTTCAAGAAACAACATGATTTCTCTAGGCTAGAAGTTGTTGTAAAAGAAGTCTGAAGTTGAATTAATCCCTGTTTATCATAGGGGCTTGGGGGGCATTTGGCCATTTTGTTTGTTTTTCCAAGAATAGACAGACCACAATACTGATTCTCTCTCAAAATCAACTGCAGCCTTCACTTGCTTTGCAGGATCATGTGATTCGAGAGGAAGCCAGAAGCCTGACCCTGAGGCAGTGTGCAATAATGGAAGTAGCACTAGCTACTATAAAGGTACAGCTTTATGTGTTTTTTGGTTCTGTGCTGGAATGACCAAGAGCATTATTGACATAAACAACAGATTCTAATACAGAATGGTCCCTTAGAATCATAAAGTTCCCTTTACTATGTCAAGAACCATTTGATCCTAAGCTCCTTGTATGGACTTGAAAGCAAATGTCTAATGGTCTGCATAAAGAGAACTGTGGCTACAGCTGTTCTGCCCCAAAGGAAATTGTCTTTTCAAAGATGAAATTTACTCCTCATCTTCAACAGCAGTACCAACCGATGGGCTCCTTTTCTCTTCCATCCTCTTGTTTTCACAGTCCAGGAAACCCTAATGTTGTCACTCAAGGATAACACACGCATTTTCTGCATATCCACAGTAAAACAGGTCAAAATTGGAATCAAGAAGGATAATCACCATGGAAACTTCCATGAAACTTCTAATAATTTCCCAAAGCAGAATCATAATTTCAGGTACAATTACAGTGCAATGCTAATCCAAAACTTCATATTCTAGACTCTTCTCTTTTAAAATTTTAACAAGATTCCCCTTTCCTTCAGAAAGAATCCATTCTTTACTTGTGCTGTAAACCATGCCTGGATTTTAGAGATTTTTTTATATTTTTTTTAGATAAAGGATTAAAACCTATTCCACTCTCCACAACCTAAAAGAACCCTGCAAATATATATATCCAGTTTTGACATATAAGTACTTGACATGATGAAACCAAAATAAAAATTTTACACATTTTTTTTTTCTCCCACAACTCTTAATTTTTTTCCTTTGGAAAGAAGCTCTGTAGTACAGATGATGACAGTTATCTCAATCACTATGATCATACATCTAGCCACATATGCCAGGTGTTATTTTTAAAAGTTTGTGTAAGAATTTGACTTAAAATTGTATGTCTGTAACTGGGGCCTCTCTCAGATAATTTATTTCTCTGAATGACCATATTTCTGTTTCATTTTAGCAATACTTCCATGCTGGAGGAAGTGGGCTGAAAAAGAATTTCCTGGAAAAGAGTCCGGATCTGCAGTCCCTGAGATATGCTCTCAGCCTCTACACACAAACTACTGATGCCTTGATAAAGAAGTTTATAGATACTCAGACATCTCAGAGTAAGTGATTTGTAAGAGAGGTATAAGTGCATCAAATTATATTTTAAATGTTCTAAATGATTGGTTGCCAATCACATTCTCCAACCACTGTGGTATTTTAGAGTTTATGGTCACAGATTTGCCCATGTGATGTTATTCCAGATCAACTGCTGTTGTCAATCAGTGGAGCTTATCTGAGGACAGCTTGTCACTTTGCATGAAGAATAGATCCAATAGCTCTACATGAATATCAGGATTATAGGAGCACTCCACACACAAATAGGGTTGTAGAGGCCATACCAGAGTGCATATTATAATTGCAGAAACAGTAAATTCTTGGACTACATTAGCACCTCTAGATACCTTCAGAGCTGGAGGATATTAAATAGTAATCACAAATAACTGCAAAAAGTGTGATATATCCTTAAGGTTTCCTTTTGGGATGAAGAACAATAAATTGTGGTCAACACATCCTTAACCTAGCACACTGATTCCACACTAGAGAACATGAACTTCTCCTTCTAGCAGGTCATCTGTGGATTCAAAAGGAATAGAAGGTTTCTGTAGGCTACAATACAGCATTATTTTCCCTGTCTAGATTTTTTCCTTTGTGCGTTTCAGAATTCAGATTCAAAACCATCCTGTTAAAAATGTCACAAAAATTTTTATACCTGCTTATCAAAACTCCAGATTTTGATACTTTCCCAAAAGCAAACCAAGGCAGAGAACGTGCAAGAATATGATATTAGGTGTACTTTGAATCTGGACATCAGCAACACTGAAGCCACATTATCCTGCTCCAGAATTTTGGTGTAGTGCACCAAAAAAAAATTGAAACAAAGTCCTCTTCATTTAAAATATGCATACCATTCATTAATGGTGTATTTCAGAAGAGGACTTTCCGTGGTTTCAGTAAGAGGGCAAGAGTTCACAGTTATACTTTTTGGCAAAGATTCCTTCTATTTTCAGAAAGCTATTTGCTACCATTTTTCTTGCCAATCTAGGACAGTGTTTTCATATTTCTACAGTACATAAAGGAACTGCTTTTGTATAGATAATGTGCATTATATTCCAAGCTGAACAGTTTCTTCATTCTAGAAACTGCAAATTTTTGCATAATAGTAATCTTTACTAGATTTCTTTTAAATGTAATAGGCATTTGTAGAAATGGCCTGTCTGCCACTTAATATCTTTGGGAGGGAAAACAATTTGCTGATATCTAAAGAATTACCCTGCTCTCACACTTATGAGAATCAGAAACGTTTTAATTTGACAGTTAAGCTGGAACTCAATTGGTTTTACCTCTGACGTACACTATGTTACTCACAGTATAAAAAGCATGAAACATTAGTTTTGCAGCTTGCCCCAAGATTAATTCCAAGGAATTATTTCGAAGGCAGCTTCCATATTAGGCTGAGGAACTCTGTTAATAATTCATACATTACAGGTGAGAAAATTGCTATAAAACTAATATATAAGGAATAGATTCCTTTTTCCCCCCTCTCAAACAAGATTAACAATACAGATTTATGCAGAAAATTGTTAATTACTAGTATATTTTGCTTTTCCTTATGCATGCTTTCATTGTAACTTCAGGAGAAAAAATTACCAAAGTTGTAGCCATAAGCAGAGATCCTTTATAAGTCCTGAACCACAAACGGATTTTCTGATTTTCATCATGGTTTCAGCCCGAGGTCTGTGTTCATTTCTGTGCACACATTAATGTGCCTATATTTGCACACCCGTATTATCAGAAGTGTAGCCACTGGGAATGAAAGTTAAGGAAAAGTGACTCATAGCTTTTCATCATCCTTTAATGTCTCATTTAAAAGAACTAAAACTCATCTATTATGACCTCCAGCCTCACAACTGTAGCTGTATCATCAGCATTTAGTTAAAATGACCCTGTTTGCAAATCAGAAACTTTCTCTGAAGCATAATTAGATTTATATCTGCCCTCATAGTTGTGCAGGTAACCAATCCATAATCAGTAGACAGTTGGATGTAATCAAACTCAAAGCAATGGAAAAAAGAATACTTTAAATCTAAAGAAAACAGTATATTGAATAATAACTATAACTATAGATAAAGGTGGATTCTCAGTTTTCCTGTAATGACTACTAGAATCAGACAATAATCAGGCTTACTTTTAACCACAGGTGAACGTACTTTGTCATTTGCCATGATTAAACTGCAGTGTTTCTAAGAAACTGAAGGGCAAAAATTTGTTTGATTGATGTGAGGAGGAGGAGTTACTTTCCTCCCCAGAAAGCATAATAGCTATATAAAAGTGTACGTTATGGTCCTTGATACTCCCTGTATTCATGTACATGCAGGGCCAGGTTCAGTAGGAATAACCAAATTATCCAAGAATATGCTTTTGCACCATTTCTAAACAAGGACGATTGCTTGAACCAGAGTTTTGATTCCCAGCCTTCGTGCCGACCCATTCCTAAAGAGCTTCCTGGAAACAAAGCAATTTGCACAGGCAATATTAATAAAAGCATTCCTAATTTTTAAATGATGACTTAATCTCAGGGATTCATAGTTTTTCATGTGGTGGTTTCAATACACAAAATACTTGAAAGCTAAACTCTTACTGCCATTTTCAACTACATCAGGAGACAATAGTGTTATGGACATATGCTTTAAAAGTAAATTATCACACAGTCAGGACTCAAGAAGTTAACTGCCACAATCTTACTCTGATGATTTTTCCTTTTCAAAGCACCGCTACAGACTCTCAAGCCTGTTTTCGAAACAGACAAGTGTTTGAATAAGTAAACGACAATGCTGAGCATAAACTGGCAGTAACTTTTTGAATAACTGATGACATTACTTTTTTTTTTTTGCCTTCTTGTCCTCCATAAAATGATTTGCCATTTTAAAGGGATATGATGATGACAGTTGTAAATTCAATACTCAGTGTCGTGAAAACAGATCTGTAACCACACAACGAAAATGAAAGAGAAAAGAAAAATGTTGTCGGTATCAACTTTATTAGACAACACAGATATCAGATTAGCATACTTAGTGATATAGCTTAAGTTCTGCCATATGCTATCATATTAAACATCTGTCTTTCTGTCTGGGACAGGAGGAGAGAGAGGGTTCTCTTCTCCAATTACATCCTTACTGCTATCCCAAATCTGCCACACACTTTCAGTTTGTTTGAAAATTAAATACTGTTGAGACTCCGATCGTTACAGATTTTAACATGGGTATCAATGATAATAAGGGGGAAGATTATCTATGTTTGTCCCTTAGTATGAAAGAAGTAATTTTATTTCCAGAAAAATAAGCAAAAACTGCCAGCACTTGATCTATTTTAATCTCAACCCACAAGTGTAAAACTTGTAGATCAGTGTTGTCTTTTGCAAATAAATTATCAGTAGTGTTTGGCAGGAGAACTTTTACAATTTTACATACAATGCTATATAAACTGCTAACAAAATTTACTTCTGCTTATCTGAAGTTCACATTTAATATTAACCAGAAGGTGTCCAGGTAATTCTGCAGTGCCTGTTATAAGCACATTCTTCTGGATCAGTGTTTTCTTCTTATTCAACCATACACTAGTGTTAGCGCTGCCAAGAACCATTTCATGAAGCAGGTTGCTTTTAGAGTCTTTAAAAGGGCATTGATATAGACCTAAAGGATTTTGAAAAACCTGAAGGCAGTTTAGTGACGAGAACTGCATTTCAAAGCCTGAGTGACTAGTATTTTACATGCTATATGGTCATTGATACCTCTGCAAAGAGCATAAGAGACACATCCAAGTGAGAATCTTGTAGTATCAGTACACCATTACCAAGCAGATCCCCTGAGGTTCAGATCTCTGATTGATTCTGTTTCCTTTAGACTTTTGTCAGCTGTAAATTGTCACTTTTAGATTGGGCACCACTAATAATATACATTAGCTCATACTGTAAAAGTGATCTTTTTCTCTTCTACATTCAGCTGCAGGATAAAATTTTGGCATAAATTCAGACCATAATATGGAATATTTTCAACATCTTTTGTGACCAACCAATTCTTTATGTGCACTACACTTGTGCCAAGCATGAATCAGTTGTAAAATAATAGCGTGCTGCCAAGCTGACCTATAAAACCCTGCTCAGTTGCAGGACTTGAGGGTTCAGTACTGTATGGCTAAAACACACCACGGCTGGCTAACAGCTGGACAGCAGCCAGCAAGGCAGCACAGAATATCATCAAGGAAAGCTGAAAGGTTTCTGCAAAAGACCATGTATTTGTACATTGATGTATTTATACAAGTTGTCAACTTACATCAACTCTAGTCAAAAAGGTCAAATTTCATTTCAGGCAGGACAAGCTAATTTTAACTAAACTTGAGCTAAATTCAACCACATTTTCGCAATCAAGACAAAACTATAAAAGCCAAGGGACAAACTCTTAGTGTATTTCTGTGTTTAAGAAAAGAAGGAACAGACTCAGAACACTGAAGTAAAACTATGTCCATATCTATTTGCCTATTGTACAAACTTTCCTACTCTATGGTATATTTGACTTATTGTTACCCAAAGCTCAGACCATTCCTGGTGATGCTTCCTCAAAATTCATTCCTAAAAAAGAGAGAACTTTCAGCCTGGCAGTCACCTTTTTATTGAATTAAGTTATACCTTCACCTTTTAGACTACTTAATTTAAAGGATATTAAAATTAAAAGGAGATTTATGGCTGCGGTTTAGTTTAGCAACTGTCTTAAATCTTCAGTAATTTCATAAACTATAACCTGTGTTGTGAATGTTTACATTTGGTCAGCATCAAGTCTAATCATATTTGGACAACTATTATTTTAGTTTTAGCAAACTACATAAAAAGACAGCACCTCAAAAATTACAGTGTCCTGAATTTGCTTTCATTTATTACCACTAATTTCTCCAAAGTAAATGCCACTGTTGCATCTAAAAAGGTTACTTATTGGAAATAGGCAGAGAAATATTTTTTTCTTGTAAATTTACAGCAGCTTAGTTTTATAAACCTCATTAGAGAATGCTACTGTTATTGTAAGGTATACGACATAGCAATCCATAGTGGCAGGACTGCAATATATTTTTTTAACCTGGCTTTAAAGAGTTTGTATTACTTAAGCAGAAAAATCAATACTCATCTAGCAACATGGAGCTCATAGTACAATCCCTACTTGTGCGTTTAAATGGCAGCAGAAAAGGCTATTCTTTCACATCAGCTGATTTGTATCGGATTTCTTCATTTTTTTGCTGGACAACTGAAAGCTAAAAGGGGAAGAAGCAGCTGAAACAAGAAAAGAAAACAAGCAGAATTTAAAATATTTACCTAATGAGAATGAGTAACTATAACAGTAATTCCGTATTCGTCTTGTGAAGCCACCAACGTAGGGAAGGAAATTACATGATCAAAAATGAAGAAAAATTATTTTCAACTGCCAAGGCAGAATTCAATTCTGTGTTCCTTTGCAACCTGTAATGGTACAAGGCAAAGCAGAACCTCACCACCATCTAGCTTCTTAAATATATAGAATCAAATTCAAATCCTTAACTGATAGTTAACTTAGAAAACAGCAAACATACTGTAGTTTAGGCAAGATGATATCAGACTATAGAAAATAGCAGCTTTTATAATGAAAAAGGAAAGATTTTTTCTGCTGTTTTGCATGTCTAAACTGTTGTATTATTAACTGTCATATTTTGAAAGCTGTGCCTGTATTCTGTCATCAAGTTTAAGTCCTACAGAGCATTTCCAGTTCTCTCATAGCCTATACTTCAGACAGAATTTAACTCAAGAAATAATCCCTGCTTCATCCACTGCAGTTTCAAATTGAGGTCACAATCATGTGTTACACAACCTTATTTTGTCAAAGAAAAAAACAGACCTGCATTATAAGCTGCAGAAACCAGCATACAATTGCAAGGAATGTATAGTAACGAAAAACAGAAAACATAAGAACAATTAAGAAACTTTCGGAATTACAGCTAACAGAAGTATTCTAGCATATACTAATATCAAAATAAATACATTTAGAATAGTGGCAGAAAATAGGTATTTTAAAAGTTCACACATAAAAAAACCAGACTGGTGGTGAAGCATAAGGTTTTTACAGAACTTTCACAGACTGTCACAATAGAAAATTTCATTGGTTACTCCTTAAATGAAATAGTAAAGCACCTAAATTAGAAGTAATGGTATATTACAGTTTCTTTTAAGTCTTCAAGAAACGCAACACAAGCTGCTGGTATCTATCAGTTATATGACATCAGTTTTAAAAAAATAACTTCTTAATGGTATCTGTGGAGCATCCACTACATATATAAGCCTCTTAACTTGAGAGGCTATACTTGCCTGTATGTTGCCTGGTTAAGACACTGGACAGTGTGTATATACACACACACACGCACGCACGTGGATGGATGATGCTAACTGGATACTCAGCTCCTAGATCAAAGCTGTTTCCTCCCTGGTTTGTTACCATACAGACATACAAGTGGCTACAGAAAAAGGAGGGTCACAATGGGCAATTGCCAGCCCTCATCGTCTGAAACGTGACTTACACTGGGCAGAGATGAAGGGGAAAGCCTTAGCTGAGGATTCCACCCTGACACTCAAACCAGTACTTGCTACTCACACCATAATGTTCTACTTTTATATTATGCTCTCTGAATTCCTTATATCACTCTGTCTGACATTACAGAAATTCAAATAGGAGAGAATGTATTTTGATAGTGTGGCTTTGTACAATTGAGAGGCTTACAGATGCTGCAGAATCTTCCGTCAACCTTAATACCTTCACACCAAGTGATCCTTAAGATAAATGACTTCTATTTTCTAATCAAATACAAACCTTCTAAATCTTTTCAATCTTTTCATGGCAGCTGGTGAAAGAATGGTTGCTGAAAGTCAGCCATCAAGTAACTGAACTTGGTTCTCAGACAAAACGAATTATTATCAACAGTTTGTATAGCAACTTCTTAAAGCAGAGCATGTGTTGCAGTTAGCATGGTTATCATTACCAAAAGCAGGTTTCCCTGCTTGCCTTCCTTTTCTCTAACACATATATAGAAGAGATCATTTAGCTGACTACATCCAGCTCTTAACAATTCAGCTTTAACTTACTCCTTGTATTAAATGAAAATGTTAAAACATGCACTTAAGATTTTCCTCTAAATTATAGATCCTCGGGATCCTGTGAAAAATAACTTGATTAGTCACACTGATCTTTTGTCTTCTAATAAATTAGCACATGAACCCCAGACAAATATATGTATTTTATTGGCATTGTTAATCAGAAGATGACAAATGTTTGTCTGAATTAAAACGATGATTTCACAGCCTGTGTAATTCCTGGAGCATAGGAGACTGTGATAGGTTGAATATTTGTTCAACTTTTTCATTCTTATGGCCTATATAGAAAATAAGGTCAAAGCACAGGTCCGGTATTTGAATAAACGGTCAGATTTATGCTGAAGAAGCTAGCTAGCAAATGGGATGGGATGGGGTTACCACAGGGCAACATTGCCAGTTCAGCTGGTTTTATTGCCTGGCTCACAGTGCTTAGTGAGCTTTTCTAAGTCTCGGGTACTAAAATCACATCATGCATGATAATTAGTTTGCAGGTAGTTGTTTTTCTTTTAAACTAGATTTCTAATCCTCAGAGAGGTAAAAAGGATCTTGAAATCCTGAATCATAAAAGCTAAAGTAAAGAGAAAACAAAATGTAAACTGCCATGGATTTAGGAACTTTTAATAGAGCTATAAAGATTTTTTCAGAGCCTAGCTTATTATCTTTGACTTCTTTGGGGTAAAAATACTGCAGAAGTCACCACTTGCAACAACTTTATGAGTGCCTGGATGAGAGGAGGAGAAAGTCATAAGCTACAAAAGTCCAGGAACAAGACAGTCTTTAAAAGAGCATCTAGCCACAGAACAATATAAGAACCCATATAACAAACCTAGACGTTAGTAGGCAGTGTAGACATACAGAGGAAAGACTTGATCAAATAAGTATAAAGTAAAGGGAAAGACTGAAAAAACTCAGTAAGAGAGAATCACTTCCATTTGATATGGAAGCTGGGGAAATCAGAGTGCTCAAGTAGGGTAAGAAAGGAACAATGCGAATAATCTAAAGTTTGTTATAGATCCATGCCAACTGGAAAAGAGATACCAAATACCAACATGGTAATATGAATCTGAGGAATGAGAAAACTATGAAATTCCAAGATGAACAAAACAACAAAAAAATTTGTCAAATCTCATCTTACCTTTTTATTATTATTATATAAGCACTGGATTGGTTCAGTACAAAACACATTAATATTTAAAGTCAGATGGGTGTTTGGTAAATGTCAGATTCCTTTTCCATTTAACGAAGCACTCCCTTTGCATAAAGTAAAATATTTAATTCATGTTTACCTTCCCAACCTATGGGCCATTTCAGACCTTCAATAAATGTAAGGAACCATAAATGTATGGAAAGCTGGAATATAACTCTGTGAAGAAAAAAAAATATAGTAAATTCAAGTAAAGGACTTCTGACAATATATTTTTATATAGTCAATAAATTCTGACATTCAGTGCTTTCCTTTCAAAGCAAATAATAGATTATTAGGTTGTAATAACTGCAGATAGTATAAAAACCTTTCAAATACAGGCAGGAGCTCTGTTTTCAAACACCTGAGAACAGGCACTGATCTCTTTTGGACACTGTGTAGACTGCTTAATAGATTCCAGCTTCCAGAAATTGAATCAGTTCTCTCCTCAGAGATATGTAACTTCTCCCATTAGGAAGGGGATATAGTACATTTCTGAGTTCTCTGGAACCTGAGCTGAAAAAGACTGTGAATCTAGATCCACATCAGGTTTTGGACACCCAGCTTCTCATTTTCGTGACAAAGTCCAACCCTTGTTTTTCTTTCTTTT
>VYXH01010474.1:130585-147909 GCA_013397275.1 Burhinus bistriatus
ATTAAATATGTTGTTATTGAATTATTGGATGAAACACGAATATGTTCGTAGCTGAAGAACAATAAAAACACTCCATTATTCTTCTCTTGTGCTGCTAGATGACTTTGCAGCATAAAAAGAATCCTTGTTTTGTAAGCATGCCCTAAATACCTCCCTCTCTCTGACACACAATTTGCTGCTGTCTTTTATTCTTTATATTGTGAGAAACAGACCTTCAAACAAAGCCTCCTCAAGATTCAAGGATTTTACATGAAACTACCAGCAGTAAGATATGATGAATACTAAAAGAACTTAAAGCAGTTTCAAAAGAAAGAATTGCTATCAAAAGATAGAACATAAGATAGCCGATGTTCCGTATCATGAAATGACATGTTAACCTAGGATTATACAACCATTTCCAAACTCTATACTACAGGCACAGAGCTGATGCAAGAGAGGGCTTGCATGGCTGAGTGCAGGGACAGATTTTTCTCTTGAGGTTCAGCACTATGTATTTCTGACTCTTTTACACCATTAAATTATTGGTTTTTCACTGCTCAGTTTTCAAGACTGCTGTGTTTCACTTTCTTACAGCTAGCAAATTTTGCCATACTGAACTGTAAATAGAAGAGATTGCAAGACTGATGATAACATTTGTCTAAATACAATACCAGATAAAAACTAAGTTTGTTAACAGATAGGTCAGGCAATACCTTTTCAGACACAGCAATTTTATCTTCCATAAATACTTCTGTATGAGAATTTGCATCATTACATAAACCACAAACTTTCTATGTTTATATTAGAGTGTGTAAATAGTGCAAACTTTGCTGGTTTTACTAATTATGTACATAAACTCTGCTCTCTTAAATACTCATAGCAGCATAACAGAATAATTTTACATAGCCATTTGCATTCCAAACACTTATTTACTTTTAAATTCATAAATAAATTTTATTTCAAGCAGCAGAAACTCAATGTCAATATTATGCTGCTCACTGATACATGGTCTAAAGATACTGTGTTGGCAAGAGAAAAGGAAATCACCTTTAACTTTATGATGCTGACCAAATGAGAATTTCCTTTCTCTTCCCAAATAAAAGCTAATTTTACGGTACTGTTAGATAATGTGTTGTTTTACTCTTCTAAATAAAGGTATTCTACTGATATATATTTAGCTTTTCTAGTCCATTTCATTCCTATCTTTTATTTGTTCTTAAAAAAAATTATGTATTATTTATTGTGAACAAGATGTAGAATGATTCAGCAACTTAATTGGAGATCCCGTGTAGTGCAGCTTTAAATAATTATCCAAATACAACAAGAAGTTTAATGGCTGACACCGAAGCTAAACTTCTTGTCATTAAAAATCTCATGTCTCACAAATTATCTATTTACATGTCAGTAGTGGTCCAAACCCTCTGGCTGATACTGAAATACATCTACCAGCAGAATTTGTACAGGTACCCTGTCATTCGTAAGTAGCAGCTATAACCAGATTAAGATATTGATGCTGTGTATTTTTGCTAAAACACTGTTGACTACGATTCAAAAGTGGATTGATGACAATTCCAAGACAAACTCACCTGAAAGCTGGAAAATGCAGAACAGTTTTCAAGAAACCTGAGCAAGTTAATTGAGCACTGAATTTCCAGATTTTGATGTATCAGGAAAAAAAGTTGTTCTCCAGAGCAGTAATGCTTGGGGTAAGATTATATAATTGACCTTGCAATGTTCAACCAGTGTAGAGAACGTAATTACAGATTATGCCAACACAATGAACAAACATCACTGTAGAACACATTTCTAGGAAGACACTGATGGTGAAATCCAGAAAAAACTATGCATGATAAAGGAAAAAAATATATATATTCTGGGTAGAAACTGATTCGGGGGGATAAAAATAAAAATTAAAATTAAAAAGAAAATTAAAAAAACCAAAACAAACAAACAGAAACAAGACACAAAAAAAACCAAACCAAACAAAAAAAACCCCACCAAACACCAAAAAAAACCCCAAAGAAAACACAAACCGAAAACATTTTTACCCAGTATGATTACAGAAGACACCCTTCTTCTCTGTATTCCTTCCTTAATTCCTGCATGAGCTGCTGGAAAACTTCTAAAGGAATGTTTGCTTCTTCTCACATATAGATGGATGGGCAACCAGTAGGGTAAGGAATTTCTGTGTAAAAGAAGATAGAATCTTTCCTCTGCTAACCACAGAAATAGTAGCCAGTTATAAAGGGGTAGTAATTTGCGTTAGTATATGGTTTACAGCGATTAGACTGGGGAGCAAGTGCACAGTTCACAGAGTTCAACATTCACAGTAATCCAATTAAAGAACAAGTAAACGTATCCAATTTTGTTTATATTGCACTGTTATAATCTGATATATTAAAGGACCTTTCAATACATACTGAGAGTCTTTCTAAGGAATCATTATGTGCAAATTGACTTAGAACCTGCGCTGGTGCTCAAAAGTAAAAACTTTCAAAATTAAGTTCCTGTCTCCTCTGCCATCCCTACAAGCTCCTCCTTTTTTCTTTAAGCCCCCGTGCCTGTGCTAGTGCAGAACTTTAGTAGTATCCTTAGACATAAGCCTCAGCAAAGGATTCATCAATAACAATACAGAACTAACTTTCCAAATGCATAGTTGCAGTAAGATTTTTGGGGTGCACATGCAAACAAAGTTTGATGAAACCACCAACTTCTGCATTTCAAGATGCAAACTCATCTAATGACAATCAGGATGCAAGGTTCCAGATGTAAGGGGGTTTTTATTTTACTGAGGCAGTTTACATAGACATTTGCAGTTGTTAGGTACTTTTGTGGCAAAAATCACTTACGAATCTGTAACTGATTCCCACTTAAATGTGAAATATATGTCAGAAATTTCTAAGTGTCTCTGACCGAAAATCCGCTCACCTTCTTTCACTGTCTATTTCTCTTGAGGCATTTGAGAAGCCAAGTGTGCTAACCTAAAAATTACTATTTCAGGCCAAACCACTAATAATTCAGTGGGTGAGATATCTATACAGGTGGATGTCTCTACACATCCTGGAACTGGTGAGCATAAAGTCACTGTAAAAGGTAAGTTTCAAATAGCTAATCTTAAAAAGAAAGCAACAACAAAGTCCAAAACCCGCAAGCACTACATCCTAAGTAAAACATTCCAATAAGGAAATAACAAATGTTAAGTATTACAGTACTTGTAAAGCTATGAGTATGCTTCAGGTGATTAGGGTCATACTTTTTCCTTGCTCAACATCAGCAGCAGTTAAGATTACGCAGGTAGGTGTCGTCTATGCTTCTCTGTGTAGACAGTTAAAATTTATTATACGAAGTTATGGAGTTATAAATTCAAATGTGCCAAATTGCACTTCTGAATCGCTTGCATAGAATTTAATTTTCCTAAAGCTGTAGCAAAGCTGGGTGGTGAATGACTGCACCAAGATTTAGAAAGTTCTGGTTTTAACAAAACGCCTTTGTTCTGCACAACCTGAATTCCACAGGAAACCCAGTATCATTTAGATTCATATATGCTGATTTTTTTAATTATAGCAAAGGTATCAGGCAAAAGAGCTGTTAATGTAAAGAATTTGTAAAATATATGTTTGTATTTGCTACTGTTGTCACTGAAAGTAGTCAGATATCTCACTTGGCAGAGAACAGGCAAAGCTTCTCCCAGGCTTGCCAGGTGTTGATATCCTATAGGAACAATCTCAGGTAACCTTTCATTGGCTCTACAAGGTCATACTGGATAATTAATTGGAGCTTTTGCACTAGAATTTCATTTAACTTCATTTCTTTTATGTCTTTATAGTTGTAGCAATTAATAATCTAAACTGGCAAACAACAGCTATGTTCCGGCCATTTGTGGAAGTTTGCATGTTAGGTCCTAACCTAAGTGACAAGAAAAGAAAACATGGAACCAAGACAAAGAGCAACACGTGGTCACCAAAATACAATGAAACTTTCCAATTGTAAGTCTTTATTGTCTGTCAATTGCATATTTTATGCAAGTTTTGTTATAATTTCTTGTAGTTAAACCGATAAGACCATAAAAATCCATCCTAAGGCAGCTATACACATTAGAGTCCATAGATACAGACACCACTTCAAAATTATTAAGTAATTTGTACCTTTGTTTTATAGGAAGATGAACCACTAAGCTTTCAGTCTTACAAAAGCTGGTTAAAATGTACAATTCATTTTCCTACACAGGAATAACTATTTAAATACCTAGGAATCTATTTGCCCAAGTAGTTATCTGGACTGAAGCATTAATTATTACTGCTAGATATCTGGGCCTTTATGAATGTTGAGATATCTAAATATGTAAAGGGTTGTGCATGTGTTAATGGTATTATTTATCTCTAATGTTTAATCCTTAAACCAGTAAGAAACTTTCGCCTAACCTGGAGTTTTAAACTTAGTACTTCTCACAGCACCTCTCACCTGTTTAGTCCTCCTCCCCTTTCATAACTGAGACCAATTAATTTTCTCCTCCTCACCCCCCAGCCCTCAGAAGGACAGAGTTCACTTTCTTAGTGTCAGACCACAAAGCTCCTTTTCAGGCTTGCTGCTAGTGATTTTCTTTATTTTTTACAGTTGATTTAAAGATGTGGTTATGATAGTTGTGGAACTAGTTGAACATTTTAGGTACTTTCTAGGGAAAGGTAACTTTATTTCAGATATTGAGGGAACAATGAGTTACCTGTTTCTGTTCAGGTCAGTGGGAACAAAGGCTACGTCATCAGTAGCATCTAAAAGGTTAACTGTGTAGAAGGTTTAAAATTAAATGATATTCTGTCGCAACAAAATGGAACTACAAAAATCAAACTACCACTATCACTTTAATTTTTACAAGATTTCTAGACTACATTCATTTCTTATGGGAATTAAACTGAACTCCTTGTTCTAAATTCATATTTTTAATCCGTGCAGCATTTTGAGTAATGAAGATAAGCCAGGAGCCTACGAACTTCACCTCTCAGTGAAAGATTACTGCTTTGCTAGGGAAGATCGCATTATAGGGATGACAGTCATTCAGCTCCAAAACATAGCAGAGAAAGGTAGCTGTGCATCTTGGTACCCCTTGTTGAGAAACATCTCTGTAAATGAAACTGGGTTGACAATTCTTAGAATACTTTCTCAGAGGACCAATGATGAAGTTGCTAAAGAATTTGTAAGACTGAAATCAGAAACAAGATCTCCTGAAGAAATGGCCTAAAATACCCAAGTAATGCAAGATTGTCACCGCCAAGAACATAGATACAATGCTGTTGTCCGAATAGTGCATGCATGTGCAAATCTGTGGGAATGTTTAACTATATTTTCAGTGTTTGCCAGTACTTATGTACTATATTTGCAAGGTATGTCAAGGAGCTGTATATCTTTTATATATATTTTGGTCTTTGGTAAAGTAATTGTTCCAATGAAGTGCCAAAACTAATATTAAGAGTAAATGTTTCATCATATCTTCTTAAATGTTGATTTCACCTCATCACAATTCCTTTATTTTTTTAACATTAATTAATAAATAATTAGCTTTTTTAATTGATTCATAGGTTGTCTCTGTTAAACTACTGTGTTGCTTATTCTAAATTAAGTTACCTCCCTTACTATTATTTTTTTAAAAGATGTACCTACTTTTCTTCAAACTATCATTTTATGCAAGCCTCATTTTAGGTATCTTACTGATAACTTTTTCTATCATTACTACAGATGCAGTTACTTATAGAAAGTGTTTGTAATTTTATAATTACCAATATAAAGTAATGATTTTTGCATAAAAACTGAAAAAGGATGGAAATATTTTATGCTAATCTTTTTCCAACCTTTCATAAATATCACTGTGAAGAAATGCTGTTAAAGCAAGTTCTCAAGAAGCTGTGCTTATCTGAGTTTGTTACTGATGTTTGATATCTTGAGATAACTTTGTTCTTCAAAACTGCCAAGGTAATATCATATTTGTATTAAAAGCGTAAGTCCGTATCTGTAGAAAAAGACTGTCACACAGTACAGTATATGCGCTTTTAAAAAATCATTTTTTAAATGATATGGTACTGTACAAGGGTTAGTAGTTTGGAATATGTAATGCTGGTTTGTGGTTTGTTTCTAGAAATTGTTTATGAAAAGAAAAGATGCTGTTAGCATTTTCACTCAGAGTTATTAACGTTGCTTTACATACTTAGCTGTAACATCAGTTAAGTGCTTTATTTCTTTATTTTTTTTAGAAAAGTTCAACAGTTTGTACTTATGCAACATTACTATGTATTGCACTAAAGCAAACTCCGTGTCCTGTAAATATATTTAGTGAGAAATTGTAAAATAAAGTATGAAGAAACTGCTTTCTAGTTTTGTCATTTGATATTATTTATGTACCTATAAGTTTTAAGTGCGTGTGAAGCCCATGCAGTGAGCTTACAATATAGCTTTATAATATATCAAAGTACAATTTCCAGTGTCTAGCATCTGGCTCTTTTATATGTGTAAGATTTGATATGTCAGCATCCTAAAAAGCTATAATCAATGAGGTGGACACATATATATAAAATACAGTGTTCTGTAATAATAATACACATATTTGTCATTGATTTTGGTTACAAGTGTTTCTAACTACACAGATTGGAGTTTTCAGCTTTTTTTAGGGAAAAAAATAGGTAAGAGGAAGGAAGGACATACAGGTAGTATGTTGATGTCAGTCTTTTAAAAATGTAGTACGAGACTCCACATAGGTAAACCAGATTCTTTCCAGAATATCCTTTTGTGACGTATTTAGATGAGATTTTAAGGATGTCTTTCAACTCCCTCAATCCTCTTGCTTGAATACTAAAAAGTAGATTTGACATAAGTATATTTAGACATTCAGAGAAGATTTGCACAGCCTTTAGAGAGTTAACGATACTTCACTCAGATCATAGATGGAGGGGGGAGGGGACAGGGGGGACCCAAGTTATCTTATTGGTGTATATCCTGCTGATAGTTATGCATTACAGAATACATTATGGCAGAGGGAGATTTTGATGGGTATATTTTTTAACTCATCACTTCAGAAAGATATTTCTCCATGTGAAAAGTTATGCTGATAATTTCACATTTCAAAAAGTAGTTAATTAATTTAGACATTAAGTGACTCCTTAAACAATTCTGAGAATGTAACTTTAATGATACCTACTAAATATAGGTTGCATGTAATTGCAAATACTCACAAAACTATCCCTAAGATTTAGGGATCCAAAAATCAATCTTGAAGCTAGTACAAGCCTTTAATGTTTCAGATGTATTTTTGTGTGTTGTGATATACTTAAAACTAATATCCAGGTGTAGCTCCAGTAACTTCAACAAAATTAAAGAGGATTTTATCGGAGTCTGTATAATACTGCCTCCTGAGAAATTTCTGTTTATAAGAAAACATCAGCAGAATCAGTCTTAAATAAAAGTGGTGAATAATAAAGAGATGAGGTGGTTCCTGCAATATAGAACATTATGGTGGATAAAATGCAAAGAGAATTCCACAATAAATCATTTGTGCTTCTGTGAATTAAAACAGAAAGGCTGGGGTAGACGGTTTCTGGTTTTTTACCTGGAGCACTTTTATCATATTTTTCTGTAGCTGTTTACTATAAAATGGCATGCATTTTGGTGCATAATGTAAAGCACCACCTGCTTAACTATTTGGGGATTTGCCTATAAAGGAATAATAAGTGAACCTGTCAAGGAAGTCAATTATTGCTCTTAGTGGTCTCCCTCAGTTGTACACACTAGAAGTAATCAGGCAATCTGGTAAAGCAAACCCTTATAATCTTCATCTTTAAACAATACACTTTAACATTTCACTATTTTTAACAGAGAAATATTTACTTTCTGCATCAAAATTTGTCACATGGAAGATGAGAGGAAAATATGTTAACTCTACATCACAGGGCTGTTTTAAACATTGTTATGAATCAAGATGCAAGTATATGCAATGGTGTAGTGCAAGCAGGTCAGATTCAAACATTTCACATAGTAAACGATATGGAAGAGGTTTCAGTGCTATTTTAAAAGCTGTTATATTCTTTTTTAGGGAAGTAAATATTCCATTTTAAAAAAGGAATTTCAGTTTATGAGAAAATTTTCTTAATTCAAGTGAGCTAACTTTAGTGAACTGACAGCTGTTTGCAGTTTCACTTCTCACTGACAACACATGTAATCAAAATTCTAGTTGGAATTCCATTTGTATTGGTTTGTTAAGATAGCAAATATAAACACATACACTTAGGAAAATAAAGGACAAAAAAAAGACAGGGGAGAACAGCAAAATTAATTTGAGAACAAATTTTCCATTCTCCAAGGAACAGTTACAACATGGAAACAATTTGATGTGCACCTGGAAAAAAACGAATACATTTAGAGAAACTTGTGATATGACAGCACTTCAAATTGACCAGTATACTTGGAACTGACAATTTTATATAACTCTGTTCAATAAGGGCTAAGAGAGAGATTTTTGTCCTTCTTATTTTGTTTTCTAGGGTGGAAATGTAACCCAGGAAACTGCTAAAATACCAATGGAAACATCTGTCAGATGGAACTAGATCTGCATGGTTCTTCATACACTTTTATGTCTTTTGAGGAGTTAAATTTGCATCAAAATAATAAATACATAGGTGTTGAGCCATCACCAAGAGACTCAACAAGTCCCAGCAACAAGCTATGAAAATATTTTTCAAATTTTGTCCTCCCTATTGGCTGTTATCTGCACTCTTTTCTATGCAAGTAAATCTAGACTTCAGTACGATTTCAATCTCCTTTTATGTCGCATATGTTTCATCACTGAAAAATCTCCGTAAGACGTATTTTACTGGATTGTAAATAATTGTAAATAGTTTTTCTGTACCCTGGAAGAATCAAGAGATCCTTTATGAAGAGTTCAAGGTATGCATGTGCGTGTGCAAATGAAACCGTTTGGCTTCATTATCGCTCTAGCTATATTCCCCATACACGTTTTAGCATATTCATAACTATTTTCTTTGTGCAGCTTCTTCACAGGCATTTTCATTTTAAAAGAGGTCATTTACACAAGCTTACTTAATACAAGTATTCCACACTTAAAAGGAGAGCTAATTCCAAGAAGCTTTATAAGTTATTACATTTGTTTCCCCTATGAATTAAAGAAGTTATTTACGCAACTTATTCACATTAGTTGTTAATATGAATTGTTGGCCACTATAAATCTCACATTTAAAGGAGAAGGTGAATTGCTTTATCTTACTATCATTGTTACTTCCAGAAGAGGAAACAGCAGCGGACAGGAATCTGTTCTCAGGGAAGTCAGTGGGAGCTTTGTCCAATGACTGCTCTTCAGTCATTTCATTCAAACTAAGCAATTTAGCTTGAGTGACTGTAACCATTCAGGATATAGTTTTCCAGTTCACAGGTTGAATGGAACTTTGGAACTCATTAAAAGTTAAGATGGGCTTAATCAGAAATATGCATCAGAGGGAAGCTGAACTCCCCTTGTGAGTACTGGACTTGTTTTGATAAACACGTTATCTTGTCAAGACTGTGCGTGTCACTAGTACAGCTTTACACAAGAGAAGGGATTAAAGTGCCAAATCCCTACCCTAGAATCACAGAATAACTTAGGTCGGAAGGGGCCTCTGGAGAGCATCTGGTCCACCTCACTTTCAAAGCTGGACCAATGAAAATAGGCTGTTACATGGAGAACTGCAAAACCAGATGCACCTTCAGGTTTCGCACCTTCAGATAGTTGCAATCAGGACGATAGACTAAGTCTAACAAATAGCTCAGTCATAGCTGTGACGTATGGCACACAGTACATATAAGCAGTTGCTTCCATGGCTCTACAGCTAGCTTGAAGTTGAGTGGGCCTCTAACAAAATTAGCATCATTGCCTTTTAATAATGGTAATTACAAAATCTGTACAGGGTCTCTGTATAAAGACCTTTCATTATGAAAACATGATGTAACAAAATTAGAACATGACTGAGTTTATGGATTTAATGATTACAGTTAATGCTAATCAAGAATATAATTATTATTTTGGTTTTAAGCTCTCCATAAATTCACAGCTGTCCAAAGGCAGCTGTAAATGATAGATCTAATTTCTAATACTATTTTATGGTAAGAAAGAGACTGCACAGAATTTGCTTGTAGATACCTTTCATCCTTTCTGCATGCCCTTTGCCCTCTGTGATTAAATGCATGTCGATTTGCAAGGTGTAATCAGCTGGAAAGTTATTGCATGAAAGTATTTAGAAGAAAGACTTATGTCTAAGTTCTTCTCTCTCATCCAAATTGAGAAAAAAATGTTACATATCAAATGTGCGCAACAGCAGAATAAAATCCAGATATTTGAAAATGCAGATTTTGGTAGATGAAAATCCAGTATATTTAAACCCACAAAATTAGTATTTTCCCTGAGCAAGAGAAATCTGACTTGAACTTTTGGAGTCAACATCGACAAGGGGCTCTGGGCCAGATATGTTCTGTACATACAGGACAATGCCTTATGAAAAACTATCCTGTCAGTGTGGAAAACATGCCAACTAGTGTCAAATAGGAACATATCTTTACCTCTGAGAGATTATCAACAGATTACTTGAGAAGCTTACAGAACAGAAATAATGAAACAATAATTTTCATTGTGTTACTGTAATCTATTTTACTAGTTTTCATTGATTTTCTTATGCTAATGACTGTAGAAATCAAATTTGTAGGCAAATACTGAAAACAGAAGAATAATTTACCATTACTGCATTAGTCTGAATTAAATACCCATTTCTTACAAATCCCCTGAAAACTAAAGAAAAGAGCTGAACAAATATGTGGAAAAAATTAAATTATATTATTAAATTAAATTCAGCTAGCAGACATAAAATTAACATAAATGGATTTAGTGTTATTTGTAAAATACAGCTGGGCAAGTGTTGGAAAGTAGTCAGTTGTTTACACATGCTTATTTTGATGGTATTTTTGTATCATTTATGTTTGCCTTTTAGCATCACATTTACATGACTGACTTGTACTATCAAAAATACATAGAAATGAATTTGCAGGAAACAAATTTAAATTATTTTAGAAATGATAATCAAGAGATGGGAGACAAACATTAAACTGTGACTAATGAGCGGAACTGGGACATGACAAAAAAATGTCACTATAAGTATTTGTTGAAATAAAAATTAAAGCATGAATCTGGAGAATGCTGCTCTTTTGTGTGCTACTCTGAAGGCATACACACACTACAGAGTATAAATCGATTTGTAAATGATGAATCTACAAAACCTAATTTGAAGACAAATCCAATTGAGAGGAAAATGAACAAAAGGATCTTTTCAAATGGATTTCATAGCTGAAAATCAGCTCACCTAAACAAACTCTTCATAAATGACTCATGGCCTATGACCATTTTGCTATCAGAATTAACGTTCAGATTTCAAAGACTGCAGCAATTAAAGCTGAAAGCCTTACCTGTGAGTTTAGCTAAACTAATCACTACAGAATATGCAATAACATGTGGGCATACTATATACTTTGTAGTGAAAGCCATTAAAATGCCATAGATTAATTTTCAACTAAATAAATACAACATAATCGGAAAAGTTAATCCAAGGAAGAAAGAGAAGTCTGCTCTTTAAATTTTTTCTGTTATTTCTACTACAGTAGTGACAATACAGTACTAGACTACACTACAGTCCCAGGATGCAATCTGCATGGACTTGGGGTCTCACATAAGTTTACATCTATTTCTCTAGTTTTTCAGGGCAGTATTATGAGTTCCGGCAAAGAGGACAACCCAGAGAGCACTATGGGCCATAGAACCAGCTTACTGAGAGGTTCACAGACTTTACTGGAGTTGTAAAAGAACATACTCCAGCTAAAATCCACAATCTCTGTCTTCACTTGCCCTAGATATACAAGAGCTTGCTGACAATTACTGCTCTTGGTTCACTGCAGTTCCTCTGATAGTTACTGAGGCAGCTTTAACTTTCATTCCTTTGAAGTCTAAGAGGCACCACACATCTTGTTCAATAAAGTTTACCCATTTAAGCAGGAAGTTTTTTGTTGCTGAGTGATGGCAGTTGACTGCAATGTGAATTAAGCCTCCAGGCCTGAGGCCATGACACTGAGAAAACAAATGTCAATTACTGGCTAGCAGAATCAAAAAATTAAAAGGAATTGCCAAAATACGCACTGAACAGTAGAACACTAATGGAAAACTAGAGTGTAGCGAATACAGTCCCCTCCTCTAGATAAGTCTCCTAGATTTCTTTGAGTAGAGAAAGCACTGTACATACACAATGCCTGCTAGCTTCGTTTTAGTTTACAACACATGGCAGGGTTTTGTCCATAAAAAACCAGAGTTTATATGCATTACATAGCAGTTATATGTAAAAAGCACTACATACAAGTAAACTGGATACACAGAATAGCTGCACTGTTATGTTTTAAAATTCTTAGTGACCAAAATTTTAACATTTGAAAACCATATAAAAAAAGAAATAGAAATGCAAACCATGACTTTGGCTTGCATTTATAATTGAAGGGACACAGTATGGGTGCTTTGAATGAATAGCTGCGATCACCGTTCTTGGAGTAGTAGAAAAGACCCTGGAAGACAAGGAGGCAGTTGCTAACAAAGAGAGAGGAATCTCAGCAGGGGTGGCAGGAAGAGAAGACTGCATTACAGGTGAAGGGTAAAATGGCATGGATATTGGAATATTTTACAGAGGTAAGGAAGGGAAACATAATCATCTTCATAACATAATGAGCCAGCGAAGAGGGCTGACAGGCAGTCCGGCCTCAGATTGCATGCCTTAACTCATAGCAGAACCAGAAGACACTAGGTGTGACTTCAATATAACAGACAGAAAGTTAGATCTCTCCCTGGATTTTTGTCACATTCTAGTCTAGTCCAAGAGTTATTTCTGTTGATTGTGATTTCAGTGGAGGTACAAGACAGAATTCGATCCCTGAGAGGGTCTCTCCACTTGTTTTGTAACAAGTGGAGTCTGAATACAATTCTGCATTTCACTACCCTCTCTTCCCAAAAGATAAACATATTCCCAGCATGGAGGCCATCACAAACAAGTTCAAGCTAAAGAGTTTGCAGAGATTATTTTCCTGAAAAATAGATATCCAAGACACAGTAGGATTAACTAGGTGGAATATTCTCTTGAGGAGCTTGAGAAACAATAGCAATTTGCATCTAATGATGTGTCAATGTATCAACATCCTAATTTGCACCTAGGTGACATAGTAAATCAATATGCTCTTAAAATGCTATCCTCTTTTCCTATGTAATTAGTAAGAAACTCATGCGCCAGACTGAGCTTCCTCAGCACAATGACCACTATGAAACTAGGTCAAGTCCCTCATTCTCCCCTACTCAGCTCAACGTTAGAGATGAAACGTTACAGGAGCCAGTGAAGTGAGCTGGAGTCAGTAGCAGCGGTGAACTTAACTCCTATCGGATATGCTCTATAATGTTCAATAGCCCATATAATTGCAGTACATCTTCTCTCTACCACAGAGAATTTCATTTCTGATCAGGGAGAAATTCCACAACAGTAAAAAATAGAAACCAGGAATACTGTTTACATTTAACATTTGCTTACTGCATTTTTATCAGATGGAAACAATGAAGAGTATAACTCTGAATATATATCCTCCACTGTCACGCAAACAATAAGCAAAGCTTATATACAAAATTTATTGCATGAATTGAATCTGTTTTCTATTTACAATGTGCTTATAAACAGCTTGCAATTTTGGCAAATGCTATTATTTATATTGGCTGGCTAAATAATCTGTGAGAAGGGGTGAAATCTCTGTTGAATGCTGTGAGCCCGCTATTGAGGCTAGCACCAGCTGAGAGAGTCCTGTCTGGCTGAATGAAACAGCTCGAATCAGGCTATTGAAAGACAGAACTGGCTTAAAATCCAGGGCTTCAGACATTGTTTCTATTAGGAACTGCAATTAACTAAAATACTTAGAGAATAACATCTGTCTTTATGCAGAGAGCAAAACATAGAAAACATAACTTGCCAAGCAGAGGGGGAAAGCTTGGAAGAACATTATTTACAGTAGCAGTTTGCATCTGCATGACAGTATCAAATAAAATATCACTGAAAAAAAGACACCCAAAAACCAAAACAAGGTACATTGCAATAAAACAAAGAAGGAAGGGCAGAATTGAAAGAAAAGGGCCTTTCTGTGTAACAAAGACTGTGCAATTCTAAATTAGACCTGTCAGCTAGAAAGTCCTTTGAGACTTTTACACTGTAAATTATTTAGACAACTGACCGACAGAGGATAATTAGCGGATATCTATATACCAAGGTGACTGTGACTAACTGTAAGAAAGAAAGAAACAAAAAACTCTTCGGGCCATATTGTGAAAGAGGTCTAGCAGGAGGAATAAAGTTCTAGATACATTTTGAGATTCCATGATAAGAACAAAATTTATTAGATTTATATCAAGTACCAAATGTACTTTCAATATCCCTTTCATCAACATATGATAGGGAAGTGGTACAAGAGGCTTTTCCCATTCTTTCTGCTCACAGCCCATGCTCATGAAAGGTTTGTTGTCAGAGCAGTATTTGACTAGAAATTTTAAAAGGCTGTGAACTCAGTGGTAACAAACACAGCACAGCACGGTATCTTTGACTGTGTAAAATTATAGTCAGACAATGCCATGATATCAGAAAAGTAAGCTAAATTGCAGTGGGGAAGGGGGACAACCCAAAACGCACAACACCATTAATACGAGTGGGACTCTGTCCAGTCAGAGCTAAAGGTGTACCGCATGAGTGAGGAGACCTGTCAAAGACTGCAGGAGCAATGGGTTACTACTTACATAAAGTTTTGAGTTTATGTGACTTTTCAACCTGGGAATCCAAACGATCGTGCCATCACTTCTGGGTCTGCTTGAGGCAGAGTTCTTAATTTATGTTATCTCTCCCTCAGCCTTAATGCACTGAAAATGCTATAGCCGTTGAGGCTAACAACAATTCACAGCACAGCGGGGCTTTGTAGCAGCCCGAAGATTTGAGTAGTAACCAGTGTAGTATGGCAGTCCAGGAGCTTACTGGTGGATTCTTGGTCTCAAACCCCAAATTAACTCTTTGTATTTAGCCCAGCCATTTACATTAGAGAAAGGCAAGTTGGTAGAGGGCAATTTTTCTCTATTGTTAAAACTTCAACAGTTTATGGTAATATCAATGCTACCTCAGTAGTACCCACAGAGCAATCGCGATCAGGTAACCAGATCCATAAGCACAGTGTAAAACTACCTGAACCAGAATTTGTATTCCAAAGGAACATTTAAATGGATGCATAAACCCACACTCAGAAAGATATTCTTGATACTACAACATTTTAAATAAATCTAGGGAAGTTGTTCAAGATTACATCTCTAGTAAGGATATTTGTCCATTTTTTGTCATTAGAGTTGAAAGTAACCCTGCACATAATTCTGCATTATTTAAAGAACCATCAAAAAAGGCATTTCTCAATAGTAGCAATATTGACTTTGTACCAAAGCCTGCCTATAAACACCTATTTTTCAAAACAGTCTAGTAAAAGCAGAATTACGTTCTGCGAAATTGCAACATCAGGGCTATTAAAACAAAAGGCGGGGGGGGAAGGTTGATGAAATTAACTATGAATATGGTGTTTGCACCAGCATCATTTAATTCACAAATGCGATTTACAGGAAGAAAGCATTCTCAATGAGATTTGTAACCTGTACAGTAGAGGAATGAGCTCTGTGAAACTGTTCTTGAGATAATGGCGTGACTGGATGCTAAAAGATTTAAACAGAATCCATAAAACTTGAAGGGTCAAAGTCACCTTTGGCCACTAGCTTATCAGACCATTTTAAATACTTTTTAATATCACATCTTGGTGTCGACTTTTTTATTACAAATAAGTTCTACTTCATTTTGCCAAATAAAGAGCATTATAATAATGAAAATGAAAACTATTCTCATTTTTAAATGAAATATCATTAGAAATTTTTTTATGTTGACTAAGATTACATTGATACCCAACAGACTCCATACATAGGAGGTAATTCAACTTCAGTGAATGAATTTTCTCCTTTGAAAGACACCAGATTTCAGAATTTACTTTTTTTTTTTTCCCTCTCTCTCTGAGGTCTGATTCATATCCCACTGAAAACAACAGTTTTTCCTGTTGAATTCAACGTACTGTACACTTCTCCCTAAGAAACAGATGTGCCAAGCATGATGTGCAAGCACATCTGTATAGAAGTAGATGTGTCTAGAGTACAAGTTCCATGCATATATTGACTGACTTATGGTCTCTGCTATAGATGTATACGTTGCTCTAATACGCAGCCTCATTTTTTAAATTAAAATTTCTTGGTGGTATTATAAGAATAGTCTTCTGATTAGGCCATTGGTGAGCCAAAGGCCACAAGTCAGGATTTCAAGAACAATGAGTAGCTCTCAGCATTCATCCTGTGCTGCTAACCTATCCACAATCATATTCTTCTGAGGGAAGCAATGTCCCATCATAATTATTCACGCACAGAGAAACTGAGGGAGTAGGATTAAATTATTTATTTAAACTATAGAGGGCCAGTGACAGAATCAGACTTGAAACTCAGGCAGCCTTAGCTTCCAAATTTACTCTCTAACCATTGCACCTTGGTTTTTTTCCTGAGGCACAATATGGGGTATGTCACTATCTCCACCTATAATTATGGGTGTTTACTGTTTGATATGTTTCAATGCTTTTATTAGACCAAGTAGGAAGACTTCAATAGACTTTTCAAGCAAACCTGCCCTCTGGTAATTGTAAGTAAAAAAAAGCACCCATGAATAATCTGACTCCTTGAAATTTCTAGAGGGAGATATCAATATGAAAAGTAAATCCATTTTCACTGTAGCGAGGGTATCAATATTCAGAGGCAAACAAATCCCTAATTCACAATTTAAAAGTCATCACTGGAGAATATTTCATAATGCTTCTTTACCTGTATATCTAATATTTGCTTTAAAAAAAAAAAAAACCAAAAACCAAACCAAAAAACAAACTTCTGAAGATCTAAGAGAATGCAATCAGCTACAGCTGTGTTGTGCAACTAACAAACACCTTAAGTCAAATTCCTGTTAAGCCTTTCTATGTGATATGGACAAATAGTTAATGTAATGAATATAACTTCTGGGATCCTGAGAACAAAAACATGAGGCACTTGAGAACACTGTTTACACAGATGATTGAAGTTGAACATGAATATGCAGCTCAACCTAGGGGCTCACAGGTAGCTCTTAATGGGGGGGGGGGGGGGAAATCGGGGG
>VYXH01010474.1:147947-264172 GCA_013397275.1 Burhinus bistriatus
GGGAAACCACACAACTGAACAGGCAGATGAATCAGAAAAGTGAAATCTGAACCTCTTTGTCTCAGTTCAGAACCTGTCACAACTATCGCTCATACCCAGTATCACCATTGCTAAGAGAAAGCTAGTAGGTTTCACTTAAAAACTAAAGCTAGGATGCCATATACCCACAGACAATTATCATTAATAAAATGTTCTTTGTTATCAGCTGGTAAAGCTGCCTGAGATTTGACCATAATACAAGGATTGATAATAAGAAATTACAGTAGGAATCAGGCATTAGTGTTGTTTAAACCCATGTAAATTAATTCTCCTTTTTACTGATTTTTCTGTTGACTCAATTCATATATTACCAGTTCATCTGTTTCTTTTCACTATTAATCAGTAAGTTACTAACAGGACTTCTACTTGAGTTTTTACCATTAAAAGCAGACATCCTTTATGTTTTCTGAAATACTAAGTTTTATTCCATATGAAAAATACATCACATCATCTGCAATTATTTGAATTTCTCTCACACAACTCAGAGGAAGATAACTTTTTTTTTTGAAAGAGGTTATTCAATAATTTTATGCCTTTTCCCAGCTAAAAATGCAAGAGCTACTGCTAGCAACTAAAAGATGTTGCATGCACCACAGCCATCAATAATTCCGGCAAGACAATTAGCAATTTTTCTGCTATACTACAAATAACAAGGTTACACAAGTACTTAATTATTTCACAGCCTCACTAGTACATTTTAGAGGTCCCCTATTAAAAAGAGAAGTAAATTTATCCACATGCCACAGTATTTTTTAAGCTTTTGGTGTACACTTTACCTAGAACATCACATAGTTCTACAACGATTTCCCCCAGCTATTTTGAAGGTGCCTAGCTGAAAGAGTACTATGCAAAAACAAAATCTCATGACACTATAGGAACTGGGAGTGGTTCCCAGAAGCAAAATAGTTCACAAAACAATACATAATTATTTAAAAAAAACCTATGAGGTTTTAAGTCATTTTCAGATATTACTTCATTTGGCAAAATTCTAATACTTCTATATTTGCTATCACAACATATCAAAAAGGCAAGTCCAAAGAAAAAATTCAAATACCCCAAAAGGCTGAGTATTCTTCAAATTTAAGGAACTACTTAAATTCATTAAGCTACAAGGGCAAATTGAGATCCAAATTTAAAATTCAAAGCTGTCAAGGTTTTAATTCAGACTTAGCATGCTGTCTGATCTATGATTATATCGAATTTTAAATTAAGTTACGGACTACTTGTAAAATACTTTCTCTAGGAAAAAGCAGGGAAGAAAGGGTTATCTGCTTACATTTTTGTTTTAGTAGAATATGTTTCATAGCATATCTGGTACAGATACACTTTAATACGCCGCCTATTATCTGTAAAAATGCAACCAGAAGTAGGTATTTTTGCTGCAAAGGGATTCTCAAAATAGATAAGGTACACTAGAATAAGAAAGGGAAACAGAAGCAGAGACAGGTGCCTAAGGTCATACAATAAATCTGTGCCAGAACAAGGAACAGACCAAGGCTTTTGAATGCCAATTCAGTCATCTATCTGCAGGTTGTGCACTCACAATTAGTTACTCTGCAGCATTATTCTGACTCAGGAACTTTAACTATGACGTTGCTAAAAATTATTCAGAATCATAAAAAGGCAGAGAACTGAGGGTCACTTGAAAATATCACTATGAGCATTTCTGTGACCCCCCCCCCACATTCATATAGCTATTTGATAGATTTGTGCCTGTATTCCAACTGAAAAAACAGGGACTTTAAGTCTTATCAGCCTTAGCTCTTCCCAAATCGATTTCACATTTCTTAATGTGAGAACTGAACTGGAAACCCATCTCCCCTACATCTTTAAAAGCCCCATAGTTCAGTCAAGACAATTTTAATTACTGGACAAATTCAAGATTATTAATAAAGATACCTAAGTATTAAATATTATATGGCAAAGATCTGCTATGATTATGGGGAGAGAGAGGCATGTCTGCTGGACGCTGAGGATTCAAGGTGAGCTGCTTTTATGTTATGAATTAAACTTCACTCATTGCTGTAGTAATTAATTCCCATTAGATGGTCCTAGGATAGCAGAGCAAACATGTATGAGAAAGAAGCAAAGGCTACATGGTGTTAAGGTTATTCTGTCATCAGCCAAGTGTTACACAGCACAAAAAACCACATCTTTTTAAAAAAAGAGTTGTATTTGAACTTTAATTTTCCTTCAACTTAAACCATCAAAGAACTTGTACACTTGATAAACTGACACAACTACTATTTAAGTAGTTTGGCTTTTCTCACAAAATATATTTGAAATGTAACTTGTAAGTCTTTACACAGACAAAGTGAATCAAGTCCATTTAAAGAAGGATGCATGTATAACATAATGTCCGTGTACAGTTCTTTTAGATGAACAACTTGGAGAAGAAATAAATTTTAAATAAAGGTTAATCCAAGGACTTGAGAAAGAAAAGTTAATTTGAAGCTTGTCTACAAGGTTACTATATGGAACACATCCATTAAATATATCCTATTTCCAAAGATATTTAATTACTTAGTACATTGTTAGCTTTTAAGTCTTGACTACACCTCAATTTTTTCTAAATAATAATTTATAATAATTATTTAGGGATACTGTTTCAAAACATGTTCAAGAATACCCCTTAAGGAACTCTCCATGTCCATGAAGAAGAGTTCTTCCTTTGAAAGTCAGTAACCTGAAATAAAAAAGCTCTGTTTTGAATGTGTATACATTATATCTCTGCTTCGCAAACTTATTAATTATCAGGAGTCGCAAACACAAGGAAAAGTTCTCCTACCAAATCATACGAAATTATCACTCAAATCATAATTCTAACAGATCTCATTTTGTTGGAATGAAGGTCACAAGTGCTAGTTTCCACTGTTTGATAAAGCCTCTCTTTCATGTGCATTTGCAGTCGCTTGTGCAATTTGGCAGATAACACTGGTGAGCATTCCTAACAGTTGGGCCTATGGTACTGTTATATAGAAAACCAAAGTAATTAAGAGTATCTAACTGGACACATTCCTGAATGCCTATCAGACTCGGAAAATCAAGACCACAATCATATACACACAGAAAAATATGTTCTGAAAACCAAGGTTAGATAAAAAGGAATTCATGCAAGCATTTCAGAAAACAAAACACACAAAAAAGTAACAACAAAGTTGTCAGAAAAAACACATACAAGGCCCAAAAAAACCAAACAACACCCTCACTGCCTTGATGGACATTTAATAATTCTGCTTATTTTTATAATTTTTAATATATATTACATATCCATATAGTGATAGATATTTGCTAAGTATGCTACCTGATTCTAACAATACCAATTCAAAGAAAATTAAAAAAAAAAAAAAAGCATCCCAAAAAAACCCCATCTCTATTAGCCTATAATGTTCAAATGAGCTCGTGTTGCATTTAGCTAGGGTGGAATAGCACTGACTTTTCTAATGATGAATAGGACTGCCTTTCAGAAGTAGGAGAAAATTTCTTCTTCAAATTAAATATAAAAATAACAGATGCTCTAAATATAGAGTAATTTATTTTTCTTCAATAAATATTACGTCTAATTAATATTACTATAGAAAGCCATGTTTTAATTTCCCCACCCTTTCAAAATATTCAGCAATACATACGCTTACTTCCTGATTGTTTAGAAAACACACATCAACCACTATAGCCTCTAGCCATGAAGTTCTCCTTTTGTCGGATTTTAGCTTAGTAAAAGAAATGGTTCATCATTTCTTCTTATTAGCTAAGCTCGCATTAGGTCATGCATCAGTTTCCTTTAATCACAGCAACACAGCATTCCCATGTTTTGACAAGGGTTTTAGATTCTGGCTCAGCTGCACAAAAGCACTATACATGCACTTAAAAACTATAAATGAGTCAATACAAACTGTCAGTCTCATAAGTAATTATGCATGTCATCCTTCTGTTAACAAGTTGGAGTCTACAGAGCCAAGCAGTGCTAACCAACACCCCATCTACACCAGGAAACACGTTCATCATTACCTCACTCTGCTGACACTATTTCACCTCTGCTGACTTTGATATCAATGGGCAGATTTTGCATTTCCAAGTATAAAGCAGGCATATATAAAGTGCTATTACGCTGTTACATTCTGAATTCACACTTTCCAAAACAGGTTTCACTGAAAAATGTGCATACAAAACACAAACATCCAGAATCAAGACATTAATTTTAGAGGGTTTTACACCTGTAGCAAGTAAACATGAAAAGGAAACAACATCTGTGCATGTAGTTTACAGGTCACAATCAAGTTCAGTTGAAAAAAAAAAAATCATCACCTGAGGAACTTAGAAACATTTGTACACCATTGAGAGGTTGCTCTGAAACGGCATGCGAAATCTCTGAGGAGCACAGAGAAGCTCTTGTGCTCAGATACTCAATGTTCATAGCAATTGCTTAGTGAAGGTTGACTGGATGTTACCATCTCCATCTGGTTAGGGAAAAGACCATACAGATAGAATTTTTTAAAAATACAGGGCCATACCTGTTGCTAATAATACATAACAGTCTTTTTCAAGAAGCTTTTTTAATTTGTATTTCATTTGTTTGCCTTTAAATTTTCCACTCCAAGAAAAACATTTTCCCAGTTAAACATTTCCCAAGGAAAGAAACAACATTTATGGAATTCAGGCAAATTTTTTAAATCATAAAGACAGATGATTTGTTCATTGAGCGGAAGAGGGAAAGATGCTACAGGTAGGATAAAAAAATACAAAGACTATCACCTTTATTTTTCTCCTATTTCCTGACTGAGGATGCCGTGAATGGTGTTCAGTTAAAACCACCCAATGGAGAATGACTTTGCAGTACTTCTCCTCAATGCTTTTAGCACTTCCACAAAGGCAATCTCTGCATAGTGGAGCCCTTAGAGAGAAGGACAGCTATTTATAGAGAAAAATTGATCCAAAAAGGTGGATCAGCATCTTGCACTGAGTTTTGGGGCACATAAGAAACCAACTCTTTCATTCAGACTCTCTAAAACAAAAATACGGTCCCTGTCATCACAAATTTATCTCTCCTGTCTGCTGGATTGCTGACACATTGTCAGACTGTTTCTAGACATCCAACACTTATCAAGGCCTGATTCTTCCCCGTTCTGAACTCTAACACCAGTATGAAGAACGTATAAGAGAATCTTACTTTACCAAATCTTTACACCTCTTTTGCAGTCTTCTGCACTGGTATGAATAACTGTATAAGGTGCAAAGCAACACAGAATTATATCCACATCACACTGTTGTTGTAAGGCAAAGGTGACTTTCCAACTTTGACATTAGCAGCCAGCTGTCAGCAAATCTGTCAAAGGCATGTCCTGTTTATTACATTTTGAACAAGTACTTTCTTACCATACACCAAGCAAATGGTACTTTTACACTTTGTCTTTCCACAGACTCAAGAGGTGGTGTTTCCTTATTGATTCTTCCACTGATACTGTTTCACTCCCCATGACCCTGGAGGGCAAATTCATTCATCTGGGAACAACTAAATAGGCTAAGCCAAAACCAGCATGTTCGCAGTACTGTTGATCATCCTGCAAACTGGGTGCGTCCTTCAGATGAAAATATGGGGTAGTACAATTACTGCCAGAAGCCAGCATCACATTCTGCCTACAATAATGTAGTTAGAAAGATAATAGAAACCTGAGGTTCAAGTAATTAAATGACATGAAGATGAAAGGATCTCAGATAGGTTTGAAAGCAGTGATCTTTGTTTTACTGAATTAATTCTAAGACATTTTTCACCTAGCTCACCTTGAGTCTCTCCCCATGTATTGCTGAAGATTCCCATTAGGAAACACACTGAATTTCAGCCCTGAGATTAAAACATATTCTGAGACCACAGTTTCACATTACAAATTCTTCACTGTTAATGCTGTTGTGAAGTTCCTAGCTGGGAAAGGAAAGCTGTGTGAATAAAGAGAGAAAGTGTGGGCATCTTCCTTTCAATAAGCCACTCGTATACGTTGCAAACCCATTCAATCCTGTCTTGTCTTTTCATGATCAGTCCCTACCATATCACTACAGAGCAGCCCTGAAACGTTGCACAATGCTTCTAGGTTCGATCAACCACCTTAGAGTGAATGTGCAGTCATTACCTTAGCTTCTTATCCTCAACCAGGCCCTATTTCTGGAAAATTAGGTCACATTTCTCCTACAACACAGTAGAAATACTGTGTGGTTATACACAAGGTAGTAACATAGAGATGATGGAGTTGGACATCATTGTTGATATTACCTATAGTGCTAGTAACAAAAGTAATACCCAGAAAATATTGCTTTGTGTTGCGACACAAAATCCCTGCAAAAAGCAAGCTATCTTCTGACATATAAGTGAAAAATATTCACATCAAGTGCTTGGGTTTGGGTTTTTATGATGCTGCACAATAATGCATTCTGCTTTCATTACCATTCATTGGTGTATAATTGCCCTGATGTTTACAGAAAGTCTGAGAAGGAATGGGAGACATACTCATATCATCAGACTCAATTTCCCCTTGCTTTCTGCACCCTAAAAAACCAGCTCTAGCCATTTACAGCACAGACAGTATAATTTGTCACTTACTGCTGTGACAATAAACAATCTTTATCCTCCACAGATCCAATGTGCTATGATAAGAGAACATTTGTTTTCAGAAGGAGTTCTGAACTGCATCAATCTGAAAATGTCCCGAGAAAAGACACCTGAAAGTCTTCTGAGATTTAAGCAGTGGGTCAGGAACACTGCAAAATCGTCTGTCTTGTGCCTTTTGAGATTTCTCATTACAGTGTTTGTAGCTGTCAAGGACAATGGAAACTTATGCAAGAAGTTTTATTGTGCATTTTCCAACTCAAAAAAAACCCAACCAATCACCACACGACAAAAACCGCCCTCCCCCCACACCAAAAAAAAAAAAAAAAGAAATCAAACCCAAAACCCCCACAACTAACTTCCGGTAGAAACAGTCCCAAGCCATACACCTCCTAGCCAACACAAATAAAAGCTGGATTCATTTGGATGCAGGAACCTATTATCAAAGATATCATCAATAAATTTGCTTTATAATTACATCCCACAGTGAAGCCAAGAGATTATGAGTTTAGGACCGTCCTTCTGCTTGTCCTTTTCATCATTTGATTTATGATCTAACCAATCCTGGCAAATATTTGCCTTAGAGATTATGTTAGGTGTTCTTAAAAATCACAGCAATAGAATCAATTCCTAATTGGCTCACTACAATTTGAAAATTTCACTATCATTTGATATTCTTTCAGCCTTGAAGTCTCTCCACAAAGAACAAGACTTTCAGCATCAGGTTAAGCCACCTGCTTGGAAGAGATCCAGAATACACAGTACTTTTTTTTTTTTCCCCCCCCTTCTTCTTTCTTTGAATCTTATTTTGCATGATTAATCAGATGCATGGTGCATGGCTTTCTAAAGCTGCAAAGCAGAGCCATTGCTGTCGTAAAAAGCTATTTTTGCATAATCAGATAACAAGAGTTAACATGCTATTTGTCTTCATTATACAGCTGATGAGCAACTCCCGAGTTGCATGGTTTAGTTCTCCTGCAAGCTGGTTGGCTATTATAAAAATAAACAAGTTTTGGAGCATCCAAATAGGTTGACATAAATAAACAAGAGTTGAAATATAAAGAGGATGATACATAACTCTATTTCAGAGTATATGTTTCAGAGTATATGCCCTGAAAGCATATATATACACATACCAGAAGCAGCAGTTTTCTTTTTTTTTAAATTCTTTTTTCAAAACTTAACTTCCGTTCACCTATACATATAGTAGTTCATCTGATCAATGTGCATTTCAAATATGAAACGTGTGCAGACAGACTTCAAATACTTCCTGAAAAGATGTGAAAAATAAAATCGCAAAATTCACCATAAATATCTACAGAAATAGAAGAGGCAGCTTTAATATTCTGGAACCTATTGACCCCAAGTCCTCTTCAAAGCCTGTTCCAGGGGTGCAGAGGGAAAAATGAAAGTACAGATTTCTAATAAACAGAACCTTACATATTGATGATGAGGCAATCTATTCAGTTTAATGCTACTAACACCTGCTGTAGATACAGCCAACAAAGCTGGGTATTCTTAAAAGGCCTGTTTCTCTGCAGACAGACAAATGTGTGGAGATTTCATCTGCATGAACCAAACCCATTAAATATACAAACCCAAAGTTAAGGAATTCCTTGCTCGATTGCTTTATTTCTTCTTTTGCTATGTGAGATTTGCATCGCTACATATAAGATAATGCACAACTGGTTCCTGGGATATCTGGCAGCATCTGTATCATTCAGACATATTTGCACCCACTTTCTCCAGAAAATAAGGTGTTTGAAAACCTTTTCTTTCTACTTTGATTTCCACACTTACCTGTTCATCTCTTTTTATCTCCCCTGATTTGCTTTGTGATTTGCCAACATCCTCTGAAGAAAACCCTTGCAACGTTCAGTGTAGCAACTCAGCAGAGGCAGATTTAATCATTGCTGTATATGTAACTTTGTGAAAACCAGCACATCAAAAATTACTTCATTTGTTCCTACACCTAAACTATACAACAGGATAATTTACACTTAAACCAAAAATCTGAATAGGACTTCCAAGACTATAATTAAAAAAAAATTTAAAAAATCCAAAGTATCACCAAGAAGCAATTATCTCTACAGGCTTTAGTAAAACCTCCTTCGCCAGAATGTGAAGTATTTACTATTGATGGCTGCCTGTTCAGGTTTCCTAGAATCCATCACCAAAAAGAGAATTGCAGAGCTGAAAGGAACATTGCTTTTTTCAAAAAAGCTTTTCTCTTGTTTTCAGCGTAATAGATGAATGAATACTTTTCTTTCACTTCACACAGTTCTGAAGTATAAGATGCTCCTGGTCAAACTTTTTCCTCACAGCACCTGTGAACGTTCATTTCACCTCCCCAGAGACCTGTTACCACTCTTCCAAGCTTTCTTTCCTGAGTTTTATTCTTCTACAAACTTTGGAATTTAGCCTGAGAAGCTAGGCAAACTTAGATACACTCTCACTCTCTCTCAGTGGCTTTCAGCCTGTAAGTATGTGCTCCAGATAAAGGTCATTTTTAACCTCAATTAGTTTGCTGTATTAGCACAAACAAGGAGATGACATAAGGTTGAATAAGCAGCCAAATGCAGGGAAAATGCAAAAACCAGCATTGCTCAAAATTTAAAAATAAATAAAATAAAATAAAATAAAATAAAATAAAATAAAATAAGTATATATATATAGTTCATCCATTTGTCTCAGCATTTTCCTGCATTACTGTTCTTCCCAGGCTGGTTTTCTGATCCAGTCCCTGGCTCAGGCTTTATGTTCTCAGAACATCTTATGTTTCTGAGCAGTTTTACCCAGCAAGTCCCCCAAAGTGAGAGATCACATGGCATCCACAGGCAGAACTCTGGTTTTCACAAGGAGGGGTGGGGTGTGACTCATGCAGAGAGTAGTGGCCAATGTATGAAAAGTATCCTGATGTCCTCGTGTCAGAGCCACTCCAGCTGGCCAACTTGGGATCATCCTTAATACCTTTCTTTATTCAGGAAAAGACTATCAAGACCAAGTTTTTGTCTCTCCAACAGCTGAGGTATGTTACAAAGACAATAACAACATACTTCATAAATTGAACTGGAATTCATATATTAACAGATATATACACTTATCAGACTTTCTCCAAACAAAACATGTGGAATAATAGTATTTCTTACTAAAAACTTTTTAATTTTCATCTTTACTTTCTAACAATACCAGAACAATAAGCTTGACAGAACAATGGATATGACTAAGAAAAGGACCATCGCTATGCTGCACAAGTACAGGTGAACACAGAGCATGTTTTCCACGCACTTTAAACATCAAAACACTTATATCTATACCTCTTAACCAAAGAATGTATTTATCTGTATTGCCAAGCCATTCTATATCTAAGGCCAACGATGAAATTAAATTTACTTGCCAGAACACATGTATATTCAGTTGCTTATTTTTTCTGTGCTTTCTACCTTAAGAGAAGTAGAGTCCATGGAATTTGTCAAACAGATCATTTGAATGAAATACCATACACAATGTATATGATATTGTGAAATATTTTTCCTTGTTTCCCTTCCTTCCTACAGCACCATTCATTCTGACACTGCTGTTCCAAATGATGGCAGATGTCTGGGGCCTTGCAGGTCAGCTTCCTAATGGAAGAGAAACCAGCAACGTCAAGTCTGGGTAAAATTTAAGTGTAACTTGCTCTATGTATGCAGGACCTCTGTTCAAGGCTTGCAACAGAAATTATCAAATTGCCTTTAGGCAATCTCTTCCTTCAATAATAAGACCAACGGTGGTCAGAGCTCAAAGAGCAGCTCTGCCTCAAGAATTGAATTTAATCAGAAACCTGGGTGGAGAGCAAATTCTCCTGCTGCTCTCATACGCCCTCTCCAAAAGACCTGTCACTGTACCGAGACTTGCATAACCAAAGCTAACAGCAGCACAGCATGTCTTCCCAAGACTGAACATATGCTCATAAGCTAAGGAAAAAAACTACTTGAAAGACTAAATGTAATAATACCATCTGTTGACACCTACCATAGCCCTGTTATTTAACATTTACAGAGACAGCACCTACAGGTCAAGAAGTTTGAGGCTTTGTTGTGCTAGCCTTCCTGCAAATATAACAAACATGACAGTCAGCCTCTCTAAACATTTATATACAACACAGAAGCAGCAGCAGTTACTTACTAATGACTAGCAAAATAAGGGCACTTTTACAAGTTTTGCATGGAGTAGCTCTTCAGATGTATTTTTCAAAGTGGGATTTTATATTTCTAAACCCCTAATGTACAACATCCAGGTTAAAATTCCAGATCTGTGTGAAATAATTTCTCTCATTTATTATGAGCTTGTCAAAAGAGGAGGGTTATATTTATAGCCAAGATTACCAGCCAGCAGCTGAGCTGAAACCTTGGCAGGCATCCACTCAAGATGACAGCGATTCACTGAGCTATGTCAATAAGGACAGAGCACAGGGAAAAGAAGTGACTACAGAGGCAGAAATACAGTTGAGGAACAATTCTAACAACAACAAAAACATCAAAAAGCCAGAAGAAAAAATGACTGACAAAGCAGCATAGGAGGAGGAGTAGTCACAAAAGGACTGTGAAGTTGAAGACAGCAATATAGACACCTGCCCAGGCAGGTGACTAAATGCACTGCCTGCTAAAATAGGCTCCACTGGTGACACAGTCGGGGCTGGAATACTGGGAGTAACTGCTAATGAAGGGACAATGTATGGTTTAACTTTTAGGTTGCCCTGTGCGGTGTCAGGAGTTGGACGCATTGATCCTCATAGTCCGACTCAGGATATTCTGTTTCTATGAAAATGGTCTTTTTTTCTTTTTTTCCCCTCTCCTCCCTCACCAACACAGTACTTGCTGTCCCCATCTGACTCTCCAGCTGCTTCCCCCACATTGCTTCCCAGTTCAACGCCTTTCCTTTCTATGCCAAGAATGGCCCAGCACCTTCACCCCGAGACAGCAAAATTCAGTTTTGAAAAGCTTGAACCAGCTCTAAGAGGACATTTGGAAGGTGATAAGAGAAAACAGAAGACAGAATGACATTTGCACAGCAGGAAGATTAGAAAAGGAGAGGTCAAACACCTCTAGGAGACATACTGATGTATTAATGCAAATGTACAAGGCAACAACAAAGCTTTTAGCATATCTTATATAATTCTGATAACACGTTCAATAAATATGGTGTTTCCAATTCATATCAGGTAAAATGTAGAGATGGACTAGAGAGACAACCAAGGAAGGAAAGACTAAAAATCTTTTCATCCAGCAAAACTGTGGCTGAAGCGTGAAGAACCTTCTGTGTCCATACCCTAAAGACTGAGAAAGGATTTCTTCAAACTACATGCCAATAACAGCATTTGTATACAAATGTACATGAACAAGCTGTCAATACAGCAAGAAATTCTAAGGTTTCAAACCACTGTAACAGTGAGGTTCTGGAAAAGCTTTTGAATTAATAGGGTGAAGGAAAAAAAAACCAAAAAAACAGAAAACCCCGAAGTAACAATGTTTAGAGCGGAGCAAAACAAGTTTAGGATAGAGATTAGTGCATGAGATACAAGTGGAGCAGAGAAGAACTTAATTTCATTTTCCTTCTCTCCTCCACCCTCCCAGCACATTCACCATGAGCGTTACCCACCATGCTAGCTGAATCACAATTATCACATAATGAATCCCTCAGTGCTCCCAAATATGGATCAGTGCTTCAAGTCATAGTTACCCCCTCGAATTAACAACTTCTGTAAATATGTGTTATAATTATAAGGACAAAAAAGACCATATGAAACTGATTTAAACTTTCTGTATTTTTTATTTACTCTCTGGAACAAGAATTCCACTTTGAAGTGTATTATGCAAAAAGATTTACTTAGAACTAGTTTATATCTGGACCTGTTGCACCAAATACCTCCCGTGTAAGTCAACACCACCCTATGAAAAATTGCTTTTTCTCTGAAAAATGAAAGCATCAGGCAGGACCTTTATGCTAACAAGAGCAGTTCCTGTCATGAAATAATTAAGCAGACTGATTTGAGCCTATGTGAAAAAAAAGTTAAAATAAAGCTACTAGACTTTGCTAATCTGATTATTACAACAAACAGCGTTTTATAATATGCTCTTTTCAAAGCTTTAAAAAGCATAAAAATAATTCTTCATGAAGACATGTCAGTGTAAAAATTATGCCAGTTGTAGTCAAACAATTATAGATCAAGCCCAGAAGGGAAAAATCCAAGACATTTGCGTCTTTCAATGTCTTCATTAATTGGATTTCAAACTTGAAATGTAAATATTATGTTTAGCACATCAAAATAATCCATGGACTAAATGTGGTCCATGAAACATGATCAGTGATTATATTTATGTTTTTAACTGCTACATTTTCCAGCATAACACAATCTTACTTCTTCAGGTTTTAATGTTGAACAGCTTGTATTATTATGGAACTAGCAGAGAAATAGGATTGCACTAAAAGGAATAACCATATGCTAACCTATACATCTTTAAAGACCTGCCTTTGAAAGTACTGTTGTTTAAAAACAAGTTGCATGTGAAAACATCACAAAGAATAAGGATGTGGGAAAAATTATCTTCCCAGTCATTCCACTGGTAATTAGAACTGTCTGCACTAACACCAGTAATGCCGGACATCTAGCCAAAAAAACTAGAATCCAATTTTCTAATTTCATTCACAGTACTTACATAAACATTTGGCATTAAAACTGGAATGTTACATGAGCATCCAGTGTTATCAGTCATCCAATATTTCAGTGGAAATACATACACAAATAACAAGGATTAAGGACAAATAAAGAGCTAGAATCGCACAGAGAATTCCTTGTGAATAAGTGACTCCAAGTTTTGCAGCTTTTTCTAGACACACCTGTATTAGAGTAAGTTCCCTTCATGGACAAAAATCAATTGTCTACAGAGAAACCATGTTAAATTAAAAAATAATTATTAGATATCAAACTGAGTTAATTGCTTCTTTCTTACTATGCTATAGAACACATTGGCTGTAGCTACTATTGCTAAAATTATTAACTGACGTCCCCAGGACCTGTGCAGCTCTTTTAGATTCAAAGGACTCAGATGTATAAATAAAGCATGATCCAATATCTTCTTATAGGAAATTAAATAAAAAATAATTTTTTTTAAAAAAAGGAAAAAGCTCACCTCAATTTATATTCAGGATTTGACTCAGAACTATTAAAAATCTAAATCCCTAGTGCTAAAATTAGGAATACAATTTATTAAAATAATAGCAATATGCTTAAACATTTCACTTAGTTGTGTTCACTCAGTTTGTTTGAGACTCTTCCAAAGAAAACAACCATAGGTTTTACTGAATCAACCATACGATGGAAAAAAGGGACAGATGGAGAACAAGACTGTTTCAGTGCACTCACAGATGGAGGAGATTGTAAATGATATATTTAAGATATTTTGCACCACTCTGTATTTTGAGTAAACAATGAAATAAGATACCAAAAGGCTATCACTGTTGTTGGTAGAAGTGACAGTTCCTATTTGCAAAACTATACTAGCATGCTATACTAGAAACACTTCGTCTTAAAACAGTTTTAATTTCTGAAATGCTCTCATTTCTCACTTCCAAGAGATCAGTTTCAGCAACTACTGAGTACAGTAACTTAATCTAAATCAATGCCAGATGAATTAGCAATAGATTCCTAGCAATTCTCTAATCTGATTGCTCTCAAATGGAGGCATGTCAACAGTACCGGTCAAATAATCAGACAGACATTCTCAGGAAGTTACATAAACGAAGATTTACTACTTTAAACGAAGATATCATGTGATCCCACATGAAATGAACCAAGGTAGTAAATGAGTTTAGCTCAGCTACAAAACAAAACTAAACTCTTGTGTTGCACGAGTTGTAGATTTCAATGTAATGTTTTCCTATGTCATATTACTAACCATGCATGAGGTATTTACTGGGAAAGGGTATGCAGACGTTTTCTCTCACAAATCATCATGGAGAAGAAAATTAGCAAAAGTGAATGCAGGTCAAATGAAGTTAATAATAATGGTTCTTTCCAGACAACATTTGCAATATTAACTTCTCTCTTCATAAAAGACAGTATAGTAGTTATATAAATATGAATACTTAATACGCTGCCTACAATGAAGCATTAATTTCAAGGGCTTGTTATTAACCTTCTAAGCACCTAAGAAGTCTTCAGATTATACAGTATCTTTGTTTTAAGGAGAAAAAAAAAAATCTATTTGCTTTACTAATTAAAAATGCAAAATACTGGAGCCTCAAACTAGGATTAAGTTTGATTAAGCAAACAGTTGTAGTCTATGCAGATTTAATATAATAGATTTAATTTAAAATTAAAGCAATACTACTCAGGTTCATGATGAAGTGTGTTATAAATATATGGTACAAATCAATATTGAAAATTCTGTGGTCCTTTTAATTTCTTTTCCTCTAAGAGAATAGAGCATTACCACCTGCTCACACTTTCATTATAGCAATTAGTTCCTGTAACTAACTGTTCGGCTACGTGTCATAGAACTGAGGAAGTAACTGGTCCAATTTAGTGTGGAATTCTGTTGGGCAGTGTTACAAAATTCACTTTTGGCCATTTTTGGCATTTAGGAAAGCTTTTGCATGAGAACTTATAACAGACCTAGGAGAACAACTGGCAAAGGAAAGACCTTCCCCATATATGTTTTACTTGGGATCCGATCAGTTTGTTCCAGTCTCCTTCAATCTCCAGTAGCCTAATTTACAGTGTAGTATTTTTAAATGAATGTTAAAGATGTAACTTCCTTGTCTAAATTTGATTGGTTTTTTGAAAGTTATCTGGTTTTCCCATAGCATAGGTACCAGTTGAGACTTTAGTAGGCAGAGGGCAAGCAGCTTTTTTTTTATCCCAGTAGCAATATTACCCATCTTCTATGGCACTCCCTGGAATTCTATCCAAGAGATGCCTATGCTTGTGTAACACCAGCTGCCTCTACACTACATACCTGTAGCTCTGCAATAATACCAGCTTTTATGCTTCACCCTCCCCTAGGAGGGCATAATTATTTGCTGCAGTGTCTTTTGGCCAGCTTGTGTCTTTACCAAGCTGCATTATTTAGTACTTAGTCTAAGTGCTACCCACCTGTCCTTGATTGCATTGTCCTTTACCCCTCAGGGATGAACGTAAGATTTTAAATATTTACACAGGTTTACACCAAGGGTCTAACTCTTACTAAAAGAGCAAGAAAAGTGAATCCCATCAACTTTGCACCACACTGGATTACATGAGGGGTCCCATATATTGGGCAAAACTCTGCTGACTCTAATGCAAGAAGAAACAAATTAGAGCATCTCAGGTGGCTTCCACTGGTTATACTGAGAGCCATACATGCTATGTATGTGCTATATGAAAAGCACAAAGGAGCTTAAAGAACACTTTGCTCTTCCTCACACAATTTGTCAAGACAATGTTATGCCTGACTCCTTCCTCATAAAATCCAACTAGCATTTGAATAGCCAGGAAGTATTAACTCCTTCTCCTGTGAAATATGCCAAGATATCTTAATAACGTTCTTCATCAAGACAAATTTCTCCGGGGCAGAACATCTCTGGAGGGTAACACTGCTTATGCTACATTGTGATTTCAGTTTGATACCAGATCTGATGAAACCATAGCTCCAACTTCGGCTGTGACTACTTGACCAAGTAGTGAGGACTACTAGCAGCAGATCTGCAGAGTAAACCCAAAGACGCTAAGGTCCCAAGATCCACAAAATACACACTTCATAGGATTTTATTTTGTAGTTTAGTCCTGTGGACCATCATCCAAAGTGATGAAAGTTGCAAGCTCTACTTCGTGATGTGGAGAAAAGAATGGTAGAAGGGAATGATCAGGAGATTAATTTTGAAAGCATAACTAGTCCAAATGCAAACACTATTGTAGGCACACCCTTTGACTTCCTATTCAGAAAAGTCTAAGCTTAGCATTCTATGCACTATTAACATTTGCCTTCTGAAGAACTTGCATAATTAGTATTTCAGACTGCATTTCCTCTTCTCAACACTACTTCTTTGGCTAGCCGTAGATCCTCAAGATCTGCTATGACAGATGAAATGTAATATTTATTTCAATGATTTCACACATTGTTTTAAATCACATTTGCTTTGGTTTAGGAAATGAAATACAAATATTGTGTTAAAATACACAGCATCTTTTAGTGTAATTGACTAGTGGTAGTTAATTTTTGGTTCATGTGATGAGGTGCAGAGTAAAGTTCTCCAGAATTGATACAGCAGTTGATGAGATGAAGCAGAAATTTGAAATCATGTGGTTTTAATTGATTTATGCTGCAGAATCACCTTCACTCAAGATTAGAAATAAAATAAACATTAAGAAACAACCACAGTGACACTACCTCTCTGACAACTGTTATGGTATCAGTTGAGTTCTTTTGTGTTAAATAATGTTAATAACTCTATCACTGATATTAGTACAGTAGATCCATTATTTGGGAAAGATCCATCTTGCGTAACTGAAAAAAATACCAAAGTGAGGGCAAGGCACAGGAAAGGGTACATAGAACAGGGAAAGACTTCTTACTTCTCATCACTTACTGAGCAACCCATAAAACGGAGAAAGTAACATGAACAGCTGGATAAGTATACCATTGTTTTGTTCTTTAATCTAAGCCTCACATAAATTTGACTCATTTCTAAGCTTCCTTTCAGTGTTAATTTTTTCCATAGTTGTCTCCTTTGATAGCCACTCTCTCTACAATAATCTATTTTGATCATCTAATGCAATAGGGTTTTCCTGTAATTGTAAATTATGTCAGTATAATGCAATTCATTTTTATTATTTCTTACTCAAAAGATATAATCCCAGGAGAGAGTCAGATACTCACTGCTTTAATCACCAATATAAATGGTAAGAATTAAGCTTTCCATTCATCCTTTATAGAAATATAAAAATATTTGTCTAAAAAGTCTTTAAAGGTCAACTGTTATTTTTAAATAAAATGAGATGTTATTTCTTGATTTATGTTACGAAAGCAGTAACTAATTTTCTGTGACAGAGTTATGTCATGTAAATTTGGGCCCAATGGATTGTTAAAACAGCCAATGAAAATTCACAAATATTCATGAACTAAGGGAAAAACTGAAATTCTGATCAACTATTCTGCTGAAAGCTACATACAGTTATTCTCACAGATAAACAGAGCATTCTTCTGATAAGCCATACTGATGTCTATATGCATTTTATGGCTTTAAAACATTTCATAATGACTTTTTCTGCAACAGAATTTGTTTAATCCTAGACATCATAAACTATAATTAGTCAGAAGCTAGCATTTTGGCAAGTGAGGAACAATATGCCATTTCATTAAACCTCACATCAGAGAAGGAGCCAGTTCTGAAAATAAAACAGATAAATTTAATAAACATAATATTAAAATGTGTTAGCAATTAGCAAATAAAAGCAATAGACCATGCACGCTTAGGGGTACTCCGGATCCTCCAGCTAAAGTCCTGGGACTTAAATATAGGTAATAAAGACTAGAAGCAAAAACATACCAATTGACATTTTACCTTATACGCTTGTTAGTATCACTGTGGAATAACCAAATGACTAATCTGTGAGTAGTCAGGATTCTATGTGCCAAGTAAAGAGTTTACTCCCTTCTTCAGTTTATTCATCCTGTATAAACCACCAGCTGTCTCCCAAGATTGCACTCAATGCAGAAGCATTTGTAAGTTAAAACAGAAGAGTGAGAGCAATTAAACATCTTCAAAATTTACCCTTATTTTAATGGTTTTAAAGTTGCAAATGCAACAAAATCAGTCTGTTGGCAAGTTTCAGTAAGTTCCATTCAAGCCATGTCTATCTGCTTGACCTGCAGTCAGTAATGAGCACAACATTCATTCAAAAGGAGGAAGTAAAAGGCTGTTGAATTTTGTTTGTTTTTTTAAAAAAGTAAACAACTGTTTAAAAAAACAAATCACAAAAAAGGAGCGCTATTACTGGCCATTTCACTATAAACTCTTCCTAACTATTAAGTTAAGAGATTACTTTGATGGCAACTGCTCAAGAGCTTATTTCTGTAACCCTCCCTCAGTCAGGCAAAAATCACAGAGAACACGTGAAAAAAAATTCTAAAATATATTTCTTTAAAAAAAAGAAATATCTGAACACCAGCAGTTACAGACATTCGAGAGGAAGAGCAAATATTTAGGTAAATATAACCAAAATTCAATTGGATAAAACCCTGACAGTTTCATATAAAGATAGATGATTTCTCCTTTCCCATTAAGTAGTCTGTGTCACTCAGGTTTATGGTGGTGGACAGTTCAATACTGTAAAGAATTCCCTGCATAATTAACAGACTTTGCTTAAGCAATAAAAATATGTTTATGTAACACAGCTATTCCTATTGAATCCATTTCAGTTTCAGACTTTTGTCATTTTTTGAACATGCTCTTATTACAACTCTAAGAACTTACTGTTTGGAGTCCAAAACATACAAACATTAACGTTGGTTCACTTAAACAATTAGGTATATATAAATGTTGTATATCTCATGTTGCTACATGTCAAATGGATCAACTACCTCATCTCATGTACCTTGACAAACTAAAAAATGGTCTTGCATCTTTCCAGGTCACATATCCATTTATTTGAGACATATAACACTTACTACTTTGAATAATCTACCAGTAACACGAGGGAAGATACACTATGTTTTGCAAGACTAAATAGGAGCTCAGAAAGCAGTAGCTCCTAAGTATTTTGCCCATCTCTTTTGTTGAACTTCATCAAAACTTTAATGTAAAGCTTTCAAATGAAATAAATTATTTTGAGTTCTTCCCACTCCGAGTTCCCAAATGGAAAAGTCAAAACAAAATGGCCATCTTCTAAACATTAGCTTGTAGGTCACATATTGTTGGTAGAAAAACTATTTAATACGGTACCATTCCCTACTAGTGTGTGGTGATTAACTGCAGATCAAACGTTAACTATGCATGAGGAGTTAGCTACAATATCCTTCTTGTAATGCCATTCTCTTGATGGAACAACTTTTCCTGTTATACTAAGAATTCCAATACTGCAATTAATGAACCTAGGTATCATGTTTAAATTAAATAAATAAAGAAGTCCCTGTCATATAATAGAAGGGGAGTCATTTACGTGCTGATGAGATACAACAGAGCAATCTGCTCATATGCTTTTGTGTAAATCCTCCATGCAATTGCTTCTGCCTCAGAAGTACAATGTAAAAACCCCAAATTAAATACAATTATTTCAGTGGATTAACTTCATACAAATGACACATTAATACTCCCAGAGGACTACAATACCCTCTCTTACTTCTGTTCACATATTTTTATAAATCCTTTGAACTAGATCACTCTGGTCTCCTCTCCTGTGCTATGCCCATTTAGTCTTAGCACTAGAACATCTATCTCGATTTTCTGTTTGAATTCTGGGACTCATCTCTGAGTTGCATTGTGGCTATAAACCAGTGACGATCAGGTACATGTAGGGAAGGACAATGAATATGCCAGTTCAGGGCCAGACCACTGTATAGGTTTAAGTGGCACAGCTGCTCCTAGGGTAACTCTATCCCACAGACAGATGAGAACCCCAAGGGATAACCTTAAGTTTTCAAGTCTCCTACCTCATACAGTGCATAGTCTCCTCACCAGTATGGGTGATACAAAGACAGTAATATTATAAAAATCACTACCATATACTTCTAATTCAGGATGTAAAACACTCAAGGGTATGCCTGAAAGCAGATGGACCGCTGCACAGATCACCTAAACCCATGGCACTCTGGGGACACTCCAAGGGTGGCACTATACCATGAGACACTGCATCTCCTTGAAAACATAAGGGGCAAAGGAATTAAAGATCTGCCAAAGTAGCCTCCATGGCAGATCAGGCTAAATTTAAATAACATTCCATGATACAAATAGGGAAGTGGTCGCTTTGCATACACAATAACCTCTCAGCTGAGAGTACCTTCACTTGGATTTCAGACCTGGGGTTATAATAGTTAATTTCATGAAGCTGCCAGATTACTGTTCAAAGTAAATTAAATCTTAGGCAGCATTAAGAAAGAAACAAGGACCAAAACACCATTATGCAGTTCATGGCGGACTCTTACCTTAAATGCCATCAACTTTTGGTCTCCCTGTCTTCAAAAAAAAAAAAATAGAAAATACAAAGAAGGCTGATAAAGATGAGCAAAGCTATTAGTTTTGTATTAGAATCAACAAAGACTCCTCAGTCTTTAAGATTAAGGGAGAATTTTGATAGAAGTCTATAAAATCAAGGGTAGCACGAAAAATAATGCACACCAAATGACACAGGCAGATGACAGGTTCCAAACAAACAAAAGATGTGGTACTTCACAGTATTCAGGAATTACACTAAGAAAGGAAAAAAAAAAAAAAAAAGCTTTCTTCATTTATAAGAATTCCTTTTTGTTCAGCATCCTGAGTAAATCTCAGAGAAAGCCAAATCAAGTAAAGCATGAGTGGTTTCAACAGAGAATCATAAATCAGTAAAATGAGGATTCCTTTAAAAATAGGTCAGGTTACATTGCAATATTAATCCTTCTCTAAGTACAGGTTGCTTTATCTACATTCTGTTTTCTTACATTGCAAATGCCTTCAAGTATGATGAATTTTTTTATGCAGAATTAGTATCAATATTAGTGTCTAAGTAATTCAAACAGCACAGAACCCTTGTTCAGCCTTGGAAGGTTTTCCATATTTTCTCAAACAATGAAAAAGGAGGTATATATATATACACACACTACTTAGGGAGTTACGGATGAAGCAGAATAAATGGGTCACACAGTGTTTTTAAAAGTCTATTACTGTGAAAATACATGCCCACTAATGGGATGTAAAACCAGGTTCTCGCTAAGTAGGTCATGCAGCATTTTTATAGTCTATTAGAATATACACATGCATACTAATGGAATACAAAACTGGATTCTGTACGAGTAAGAAGATTAGACAGACAAAAAAAATCCTATGACATGGATGGGGTCTGAGGAGGTTGCTCTATTAGACAGCTGTATAGATTTGTCAGGGACAAACTGTTTCCTGAAATATTTCTGTCTCTTTTCTTACAAAGTTCTTTGGAACAGCCTCTAGGGGCATCATGCTTTTCTGTTAGCTCAGAGCAATAAAAATATAGCTCACATCTAAAACTGGATGTTACAAAGTAATTCTGCCTCTAGAGAGCATTACTTTAAGCAGTCCAAAGTTAGAGAAAGGGAAGCCAGAAGATGACAGAAATAAAACTAAGCATAAAGTCATATCATTCATTCTCCTATAATTTTGTTGACAGACTAAATAAGCTTATAAAATTTCTGAGGAGTGAAAATACAATGTCACTTTAAGAAGCATATTGGTTCTGTTTTACCTCAAACCAGGACAATACATCTCAAAATTGAAAATGTATTGATCCGACTAGTTGCAACTTTACATGCCAGATAATGGCTCCACTGGGATCTAACTATGCAAGAACCTAAATTCATTCACAGCTTAAATGCAGGTGCAGTATTTGAGTGCAAGTTGTGTGTCTTGGCCTTGCACAAGTAATTTTTTTTTTTTTTTTTTGAAAGTACTTCACATTCTTCATCCTTCAACACAGGAGGCTTGCTGAGGCCTCCCACCTTTCCTTAATCTGAGAAGCACAAATTCTTTTAAGAATGACAGTACATTACAACCTGTCATTCATATGATGTTAATGCCTGCAAGATAACACATTTGTATCTTTTCAGACACTTGACAGCCTAACTGCTGATTTGAGTTGTATGCATTTGCAAATACACTCTGCATAGATTCCATGATGTCTGCCTGACTGCACTGACAGACAACAACTAATAAAACGTTTTAAAACTGTCAGTTAGAGGTGGATGTAAATGGATTTTTTGGAGTTGCCTCTTACAGAATCAAAATAGGAACCAAATCAGAGAACAAATTTGAGGGGAAAAGCAGCTAAATTTCCCATCATTATTGTTTTGGGTTTTGGGTTTTTTGATCAAATATTGTTTCAGTTTATTCTCTCATCCTGACACTCTTGCATTACCATTAACCATACAGCACAGCCATGCAACTGGAACCTAACACAGGAATTACATACTTAATATTTCAGTTATTCATCAAAGCGATATCAATGAGGCAGAACATCTTAGGAACAGAAGGAGTAGAAGATAATAATAGTTTTCAACCCCAGAAGCCACTTCAGATTTCCAGGAAAAAAAGAAAATTAACTTTTTAGAAATGAAACTTAAGATTAGCTAAAAGCTAAGGGGTGATGATTTTAATCACAAGCATCTAAGGTTGATACTCTCCTAATAGACCATAACAACCTTCATTCATTCAGCATCCTTTCTTCTCTCTCCTTGGCTAATGGAAAATATAGCTAGGATGCAGCACAAAGCAAGCATGAACCCAAAACAAATTATAATGAAGAAATCCAATTAAGACCCTCACTGAAAGAACTCAGAAGAGAAAGTCTGAGAGGGTAGAAACTAAGTTTTACTTCTTTCGGGTACAGAAAGTTGGAAAGTGGTGCTATTTCCAAATTATATTAATACTGTATGCTTACTGATGAACAGAGCCATTAGAGTGAGAAGTGGTAGCTTTAGTTTTCCATTGAAATTAATAAATCAGCAGACTATCTGAAAAATTAAGCTGGCAGTTACACTTTTCTACCATTAGTTGTTTCTGCTTACAAAATTACATCTCACATTGTCTAGGTTAAATAATTCCACATTTTCAAATATTTGCAAGAAATTTCCAGAATATAGTTGAATCAATCAACAGGTGCCAAAACAAATGTCTACTTTTGATAACAGAAAACTATTTCATAAATATTTGTCCCAGACTAATTGCAATGGTTAGACATTCTAAAGAACTTAAAGATTTACCACTGTCTTTGCCAAATTTATTTCTAGATCAGAACCCAGAACTAAAAAATTTACTATGATGAGTCTGGTGAGACCTCTCCTGTTCCTTGTTATCCCTCAGTTCACAAGCGCTCTTAGTGTTTTGTGTCACAAGCTGGGATTTGAGCAAGGAACTGCAGCTCTAAAGAAATAATTCCATCAGCAAACTACTGAATCTCAAACAATTCCCTCAAGAGGTTTAGTTTGTACAGTAACATTAACCTTTTGGTGGGTATGGGATTCATTTTTTTCATGCCGCCCCTTCTCCCTGAGGACAAGGGGGCTCGCTCCCACCAGGTTAACCCAGCAGAAAATGACTTGCACCACAAAAACAGGTCCTGTTTCCTTTATCTCCTAGAAGTCTCCTCTCCTCTTCTACATGAAAAATAGGAAATAAGGAAGTCTTTGTCTTACCAGAGTCCAAAAGATACAGAGTGGACTACTGCCTCTTCCCCTCTGCCACCATCTTCCTCAGCTGCTCACCAATCTTCCTGCTGGCAGTTCCTCCCCTGACATCATGTTCCCCCTCTCTCACGCACGTCCCAGTTCTGCTGGACGCATCCCTGTTTTATGGGACACCCCAAGCCAGATCGAGTTTGGTTGGGGGCCTGCTGACACCTTCTCTGCATCAAGTCTCCAATAAGACAGAAAAGATTTCACATTTTAAGCAAAGACTCAGAGAGACTAAGGACACAACTCAGAAGTTTTATTGACAGCCAGCCCAGTAACTGACCTGCAGCCCTGAAGATCCAGCTGCCACCACCTCCACTCCCCAGCTGCACCCTGCCACTCCAGAACCTTCTTCTCTGGCAGGTGCTGCCCCATCCAGGGAGGCTCCTCTCAGCCCTCCGCCTGCTCTCACCTGCCACCCCACAGCAGGGCTGCCCTCACCCCAGCACCCCTCAGCAGAGCTCACCACAGCTCAGCTCCCCTCAGCACAGCTCAGCACCCCTCGGCACAGCCCCCCTCACCTTGTTGCCCCTCAGCAGAGCTCCTCTCCCCAGCCCCACGGGCACAAGTGTTTCCCATTTTTCCTCATTTTAGCCCAGGTGTGGACAGTAATTAGACCATCCGCCCTCCCTGTCTGAGCTGCACATACTTATCACAACTTCAAGTCCACTGACATGAAGCTGATGGAAGAGAATCCAGATATATTTCATCTGGGGTGGGGAATTATGCTTTTTGTGTTTTTATACTCAGAATTTTAGCAAGCTTGATAATAATCGTTACTGTGATGTAATTATGCTGCATGAACATCACAAAGACAATTAATCACTTGTATTTCTTTAACCTAAAAGAATAGATCTTGTTTCCAATATAAACTGTGTTCTGATTCATACTTTTTCCCCTGTCACATGGAAAACATCATTTCTAGTTAGCAACATCGGGGAGGGGGTGTTGTTTTTTCTTTTTGCCTTTTTTTTTTTAAAGTCTGAAATGAGAGCAAGGAAAGATAATACAATGCAACTGTAAAAGCTCAGTATACGAAGACAAGCAGAAAACACTGAAAATAAAAACCCCTCAGATAATGCAGAAAGATTTATGAAGACTATGTGCATATTATTAAATAATACTGATGTAACTTGCAAGACTATATTGTTTATGTTCTATGATTAGAAAGCACAGCTTTTTAAAACAAAAGTTTTTTGGCACCTAGGACTTCAAAATAATTTTTAAAAACCCTATGGACCATTCAAGCACCTATATGATAGTCACCATAAGTAATTGCCTGCCATTTAATTTTTTTCCTCCAGCAAATGACCCTTTAATAATCAAAGGCCCAGCAGTGTTGAGGAAGCAACAGACTCTAGAGTGAGGAAATTTATAGACTACATCCAAAACGCAAATTACATTGCCAGAATTTACAGACCTGCACCCAGGTTTAGGTTCATTTTGAGCTGTTCTCATAACCCACGGGGAAGAGTTGCAACATGCCACTCATTAAAAGTATGGCAAATGCATTCTGTTCTGTACCTAGATGTACAGGAGATGTGCGCTTACTTCTTGTCAGCTTACGACCCCTTACAATTTCCCCTGCAGGTTTGATTTCAATAGAACTCCCAAAGTAAACTACTTCACAAGGGTTCTTGACTTTCAGCAGCTATAAAAAATAACTCCTAGTGTTGGCAGAAACAGAACAGACTGTTTTCATCTAAAATGACCTTCTCATTTCTGATGCCTTCACCCTGAGCAGCTTGCCTTAGGAATCAAAGGATATGAATGTCCATTCAAATATCTCATTTTAATTTATACTTTGGGTTTGGTGTGACACAAAGGTTTTGACATGCCAAGAAACACCAATTCTCATGTTACTTCTAGCTCTAAGGAATCCAGAAATAACCAAGGAAAGAATAATAATCAACATGCAAAAAATAAGAATTCAGACTTCACAGTAAGCTGTCTGCATGGGCTGCTTCTAAACAGCAGCTAAGGTAATATATGCACAGCATGTCAAATAATGTTAAAATTGCAGCTGTTGATCAGAAATAAAATTAAGGTTGTCTGAAACCACCACCAAGCTTTTTGCACTGTATTTTGCAGTAATATGTGGTTTCCCACTCACTCTGCAGAACTACCTTTCAGTGTCAATTGTGCTATGAAAGAACAGTAAGTACTCTAGAGCCTGGATGTACAAATACTTTTTCACACTGGAGGATTGGAGCAAATTCCTCTAAGAAATAATTTGTATTGAAATCCCACTAGGTGACCTTTATGGAGTCATCTTACCCACGCCCTATGGGTTTTCCTGCAAAGTCTGGACAATTTAAAGCAGAAAATTACAAAGGGCTTTGTTTTTCTTTCTGAATTGTAGGGTTTCTTTCCAGCCTTACACATGCACTGCCTGAAGGTGACCCTGAGGCTCAGTGGCAACAGATGAACAGCACTTAATTCTCACGGGTGCATTTTAGAAACATAGCAGAAACGTAGCTTGTGTGGAAAACCTCTGTCAGGCTCATAAAGCAATTACAGTGATTTATCAGAGGAATATAATAACTCTTCTTGTAATAGCACCCTTAAAAACAAGAACTGTTCATATAGATGCACTACATTACTCTGTAATTCCCCATTTCATAGGCTACCTAAATGGAAAGCTGCTAAAAAACTATTAGGTGTTAACTTCTGGTCAAGTTGTCTCAACATCAAGTAGCATTTCCAAGACACTCACCATAACTTATCCACTACCTTAAAAGTTGTTTCATTAAAGACATTTTCAGTTTAGTTTTTGTTTTGCTTTTTTGGTCTGTCCTGAAAACAATCATCCTTTTTGGGCATATGCCATTATTTAAGCACATATAATGCTAAAACCCTTGCCAAGAGTAAGATTTTACTTTGTGTAAACACATAAAAGTTGGGTCTGAGAGGAGAACAAAACAACATACTACAGAAAAAGCAAAGACAAAAAAGCAACCGTTTTCATCTCATGCATTTCTTCCAAATTCCCATTCATGGGATAAATACCAACCAAACTTCTAAGTGGTATCATACTACCTTTTTTGGGATATCAGAATGGGAGGGAAGAGGAATTGGGTTTTGGTTTGAGGAAAGGACTTGGAGTACTTGTTTATTTTGTCTTAAATAACACCTGAGAATCACAAAGTTAAATTCCAGGAAATACTCAGTTGGCCTGTGAATCTAAAATAATGGTCTGACTTTTTGCAAAACCTGTGAATTCCAGGAAGACTTGCTGTATCATCACAAATACTCTTTTTAACATTTAAATCGTCGAAGTTCTTAGCCAGGAAAGATTACATTGCTCTTAAATTCAGAACAAGTGGTTATAAGAATGCAAAGTTATGCAAAGGCCAAAATTAATCTTAATAGCAAGATCTCACTGACCTCACTAATTCAATTAACAAGAAACAGTCTCCAGTTCACATAATTTTAAACAAGGAGGTATTCTACTCAGGTGCCTGTCCATCTGGTTCCTCGGCATGAAAATATATGCCAAAGAGCCCAGTGACAACAGTCACTCTGTCATGGGAAAATTCCACACATATTACGTGAAATAGAAAGATAATAAGTTTGGAATGTGACGACTCAAATTCACTTTAATAAGTGCAAATGCAGGGCACAAAAACTTGACACATTGTCCAAACAAAGCAGATTTCATGCTATGTACAACATTGAAAGTATATTCTTATTTTACATCGTACACTAAGAAATAAATTTTAAAAAAAAAAAAGACACAGACTGACTGCAGAGGAAATTGGTCGTGATGGGAGTCCTAACACAGAACTGCATCACCTTTTGCTCAAATGAGCAAGGAAAATATTTGCATGCTGACTTGCCTATAATGTCAAAGAATGATATGGAGAAAGTTAGTAGGAATTATTGCTATGCTCTTCTGGTTAATTCTAGTTGAAGCGTTTACAAGTGTATGTGATTAATGGTAATCTGTCACCATCATTGCTTCTCAAAAGAGGAAAAGGCTAATATACAGCACTTCTACCACCATATATTATATTGTCAGAAGAAAACAGAAAATCTAAGGCTCGCCATTACACCTTACAGAACCAGAAGCTGCCAAATACTAGAGCGACTGTCAGAGAGGTCCCAGAAGAAAAGCTGGCTGGCTGGTCAAGTGGAAAAGATTAGCCCAAAGCAAAACCTTTCAGGAAAACATGTATAAACAAAAGAGTCCATCTCATTTTCTTATCAGTGATGGTGGAGAGTGCAGAGCAGGAAGAAGGCAGAAGGAAAGCTTTTCTCTGAAATAATACATACACGAAGGACATACAAGCCGCAGTGTTGACTGGATTGTACCTACAGATGTTTCAGTGGATATGTCAAAATCATTTCTTTTAATTGGAAACCAGAAAAATGTAAAAGATCTCACAAATTTTCAAAAAATTTCCAGCAGCTCTACTTACCATGTTTACCTCTCCAGTGTGCATGTGGGCAATGTCAGGACACAGTCCTTTTTTTCTGCCCTAATCACAAATATGCAAGACTATCTATTGTCCAATAAATTGGAAATTTAAACTGCATTCTGAAAGCACCAAGCTGTGCTTTAATATGATTACTGTGAACAAGGCAATAAGGTTCATCATCATGCAACATGGAGGGCTTTTTAAGCAATAAATATAACACAGTGAGATATTCAGATAGGTGACATAGTGCTCTTCACATTCAATCACCTATAAATTAATCTGCAAGAAAGAGTACGGCTTATAAGATGCAATGTAACAATACTCATTATTGTCAGAGAACATCCTAGTACACTGAATTCAGACACATGCAGTGCATTTCTGGAGACCCAGCATTATCTCACACAGCCCTTCATCACTATTTCTAAAACTAAATACAACTAATTATAATGGTATATAAACTTTCTCACTCTTTGGCAGCTTCAAATCTAGGCAAAAGCAGAACACAAACACAATAAGGAACCTAGTAGAGGTCCTTTGTTAGGGATACAAGGGACATAAAGAACACAGATTCCAGAAACACCACAAAACAAAATGGAAAAGAATAATAATTTTCTATATTTACTTATCATTGATTTTTCATTAGTAATATTTATGACACGAATCATTTAAATATGAACTGCAAGGAAGTGGGATGTGCCAAGAAGTGGAGCTTTTACTTTCATGCTTTAAGATTGGTTTAAAAATTAATTTGTTGTTCCCTAGTAGATTTAACAGATGGGACCCTCCAAAGATTTTCTTGTGGCAGCACAAGGAACATGTTGAAAACAGTTTGTAGTGCTTCATATGCACATCAACTATGCGTGCATAGCTTGTTTCTGCTTTTCCACAGAGATTCAATGAAAGTTTTTAAAAGATGCATTCAGAACTTGTTTCTCAGCCTCTTTTTGTTTTCACCAGTTATCAATTGAAATAGCTATGCCTTTTGTAAGATTTATATATTACTCTCTGGAAATGCCCTTACGTAGCTTTGAGATCTTTTTCTCAATCTAGCCTGTTACTGTGCTGCAGAGATCAATAACAGCATACTTAGGTACTAATGGTACGTTAGTAATAGTGTAGTGGCATGTGGAACTATCCAGTCTAGTTCTAATAACCTCATTCTGACAACAGAAGTACACCAGTATTTTCCTGGCTGTTTACATCCTTCTCTGCTTATAGGCTTTATATGACTTTCCATCCTGAGAAGCATGTAAACTCTTAGCAACAAAATGAAAAAAAAATCACTATGGGCTTATGTTTTAGTCCGGGGAAAAAGTTTCTATTTTAGCTATATAGTAATATTGTACTGGAAAAAGTGGACAGTGATATGTTCCTCCTTTACCTTTAACCTTGCCTTAAAATCAATCAATAAATCAGAACAACTTCAAGTGAGTTATTCAATTGCTTTAAAGTAATTTAAAGAGAGTTAACACTCAATACAAAAGAAAAAAAATCACTGCTTTTGTCTAACCATTTCCACAGCTCACTACACTAGCTATATGTCAGTTAATGTTTACATGAAAGAGAAATAATAAGCATACACACATGTAGCACACATAAAAGGTTGGCAATTAGTGCTAAAGAATTACAAAGAGATAATCGCCCATTGTAGATCAGGTTCTCTGTGAGCTGCAAGGCACAGTCTTGTTTTTACCCTTTTTAGCTCATTTCCTTCTCTCTTAAGTTTTACTTAACATGCAATTCTTCAATTGTGCCAAGATCAAGATGAGGTTCTGCTGTGATGCAGTTAGAAGCTCCTGGTGCATTCAACTTACAGTAACAGGCATCAGCAGGACCTGGGTACACACTCAGTTGTACCGTCACTCCAACTCCTGCTGCTTTCTGTCTCAGTCCCTGTCCTCGCATTGCATCCCCCTGCCTTGTTTCTAATCTCAGATATACCTTTAAAACATGTGCTGGACTACGTCTGCGTTCTGTCTCGCTCTTGAGCTTTATATTTAATTTCCAATTTGTCTTCACCTTTCCTGTGTAGAAGGACATTTTTACATGGAAACAAGACTCTGCTCTAGTTGGTACTTTTATTTATTGCTTTAGGACCCAGTGAATTTACTCATCTTCAGAAGTGCCCAAGGACTCCTGCACCTGTCCTTATTATAAACTTGGAGACTTCATTTTACTCCTCCCTCAGTTCACCTTAACGTAAAAATCTTAACACAGTTGCAATATTTATCATTGCTAGAAGAAATAATTCTACTCCTTAAAAAACAAACAAAAAACCACCAAACCACAAACAAAACAGAGAGAGAGACAGAGGAAGTTAGTTAATAACCATACTATCAAAAAATCAAAGTGCATTTCCAGAAGGTAGGAAGGTAGCATAGCAAACCTTGTTAACTAGAAACTGCAAGGGAGGCAAGTTCAGTCTCTTATTTGCTGCAAATCAACCAGCTGTCCCTCATAAGCAGATTTAGGACTTAATCAAAACTCCCTGAACTACTTTTAATCTTGGGGGAAGTCCAAATAAAGGCTGGAACTGTGTGTTTAACTTCTATCTCTGTGGATTGAATTAAAATCTCTGATAGGAAAGATCACTAAATTAGGACTTTCCTTGGAGCTAGGGAAGGTGATTGTTCCCTGGTATGAACAGGCCAGACCAACCAGCATAATTGTACTGACACTCCTGCAGAGCAGCTGGCTGCATTCATTAAAAAATATCATCGTAAAGGAGTTCAAAAGTGACTTCAGCTCCCTTTTGCAAAGCATTGGAAGGACAATTTAGTCAGATCCTGCCAACTTGAACATTTATCCCTGAAGTATCCCAAAACATGTGTTTTAGGTAAATTGACCTAAACTTTTATTTCCTTGTTAACATGAATCTTTGCAAATATGGACACACTAAGCATTTTTGCAGAAAAGTTACTGGACACTTCAGCCTTCTCTGAATCAAGGAATTTACGTTTTTTCTGTTTAGCGGTGGAAATACACCTCCTTTATTTCCTCTTAGTTCTAGCCCTGTTGCCTGTTATCTTGTATCTCTTCTTAACTGAAATTCCTATCCAATTTTATTCCTACAGATTTGTTCTATTCCTTTGCATTCACCCTTAGTTACATGCTCTTTTTCCCCATTTTGTATGATTTCTATTTGATCTTCAAGTCAGTGAAGAGCTCCTGATACAGCCATTATGGTCTGTTGCTATGATTCCTATTTCACCTCCGCATTGTGTAACATGTCCAAAAGCAAACTCTCAATCTTCCTCAGCAGCTGCATGCTTTTATCCTTTTTCTTATCTTCCCAAGAAATTCTACATATCATTTCCTGAATTTGTGGAAGTCTGTTTCTCTGAAATGTATTACTCTTCTTTTCCTTAAAAAGTGAGTTCTGTCTTTTATGATTTTTTTTTTTTTTTTTACCTTGTGCTTTCAGCTTAGCTTCTTAGTTTCCCGCTATTAATCAGAAGCCAATCTGAAATGGTTGCTTCAATAACTTGTCACAGCTGCTGAAACAAATTGCCCAGCATATTTGAGGACCTTTTTTTACTGTTAGTACTCGTACGATCTGACTAAAAACTGGGAAGGCTATTAATACCACAGTTCTAATAACAGTATCATCTACATATCTGCAGATGTTATATTAAGTACTATATTATTGTAAATAATAATGGTCAATAAACATAATATATTCTTATGTGTCATATAATACATAATACAACATGTATAATTATATGGTTATTTATGTAACTGGTGATAAATACAGTAACATACTTAATATAATGTATTACTATTACCGTATTTTTGTATAGTAAAGTGAATTCATACAAGTAGTTATTAAAACCACTCAGATAACATTATTTACAATAATCCTGCTTGATTAACCCCAAACACAGTGATATCTCTTCTAGTGCAGAGACATTATTTTCGGTGTTTATGTTTTTCCTGATAATGTGTTACCTCTATTATGGCTCGTCAAGGACCTCCAAAAAAGTATATCCAGAATTTCAGAACATAATACACACAGCCAAATTTCCATAAGCTAAATCATTCCTCAGAGAAAGAATATGAGTATATGCTTTGATTAGAATATTTTATCAAGGCTCTAGGATAAAATATTTTTTCTCTAAAAATGGATGAATAGTTAAAATAAAGTAAGACTTCACAGTTCACAACAAAATAATCTTTGCAATTATGGAAATGTTTCAAGTACTGTTCTATGTAATTGCTTTACTAATTATTGTTATTTAAAACTTCTGTGTTCCCCTGTAATCTTTTTCTATAGCTCTCACTTGCAGGCTATATCCAAAGCATGCTGAAATAAATAATAAACTTCGTATTTGACTTCCTTCCAGTCAAGGAATTCTAGGAGATGAATTATTAATGCATTACTTTAGACTCATAACAACTCTGCAGTTTCTCTTTATGCAGCTTCAAATACACCAGCTAGAGATTAACAGAAATGAGAAAGAAGGGTCCAGCCTATTCAGTATGAGCTTTATTTCCACAAATCATTATGTGAAAAATAAGGTGTTCTTTTTACTTGCTATAGACAGTAATTACCTTAAAAACAACTGCACATACCCTGCCTTGATTTCCTAGAAAAAAAAGAAAAAAAAGAGAAAAAAGCAGCACATTAAGCTTTATTAACTTGTGAATATTTCAAAGACAGTTTTTAGAGGTTTTATGAGAAGGAGTGACCAATAAAGAGCCAGTTGCCCACTGCAGGAAAGGAAAGAAGTAGAGGTCAGTGTTGTGTGAAGCAAGGGCAGCCAGTTGGCCAAACAGCATGTGCACAGCTCTATACCTGCCACAGCAAATATTCTGTCTCTTGGCCAGTCAGACGTGTAAGGGATGTGGGAGGGAGCTAAAGGCAAACCAAAGGATACCAGGGACACATTAAGCAGGTGCATAAAACTCTGGGGTGACGAGAAGGTCCTCCAATTACTGTATTGAGGAGTGATCGCATGTGCTGATAATGGACTAGAAGCTTTGTGTTATGCTTGTGGAAAAGAATTCAACATAAATAAAAAATAATTTTTAAAAAGTGCATTAGTTCTCCTGCTCAGGGACACCCTTAGAAGTTTGCCAATTTTGTGTAAATATGGACCTATTGCTCTTGTCACTCCTAGAAGTAATGAGAACAGCATCTCAAATAATCCAGCTATTTCTGTCAGCAATGACCATTTTCTTACTAGAAAAAATACCTTTCTTTTTAATATGGGTAAGATGTAGGTTGACAAAAAAGCATTCTTTGACAACATCAGCATTAGCAATACTGCTCCAGCATTAGTCTTACAGCTATTTAACCATTACTCAATATCTATCCTGCTCTGCAGGTGGGAGATTAGTTTTCTTAAAAACACTTTATTCCCCATAACTTTAAACATTGGGAAAAAATCAAGGTTCAAAAATCTGGAGTTTTTCAAACAGCAAAAATTGACATTACCTGTCAACCTCGCATCTAATGAGCATTCATTCTCTCATATTAAAAAATCCTTCTTGAACACAACATTAGGCAGAAGTTCAAAACATTGAAGAATTGGAATTAGGCTAGCAATGCACAATGAATATCTTTCTAGAAAAACTTCATCCCTTCTTCCATTTCCATTACTGTAAAAAAAAAAATGGGAATTTAACTATTTTTTCACTATTCAATGGTACTATGAATTATTTCCTGGTAACTAATTGCAGTTTATAAACCATTTGGGAACTGATCGCTATTTGTGCTTGTGATTTGCTACTCAGTCATATAAATGGCAATTTTTATTCTCCAATTGAGTAATGTTGGCTTAAAGATAGGGAAAGAATTTTTTATAACAAAAATTTGTAGGAAACAGTTTTGGAATATTTAAAAATCATTTCTTCCCTCCTAATATACCTAGCTATGCATGTTGATCTGACAAATAAATATTAGTATTTATAATAATAATGAAAAGACATTCCTTCCATTAAAGGAATTACAATATAAATATATAGCAAAATATGTCTGATAGACACATATAGGGTAGTATAAGAAAAAAAAGATTTTTCTCAATGTGGAAGGGTATGCTTTAAGCACCATAAAACCCCAATCATTTCAAGTTTTCCTGGAGAAAACTTGAAGCAGGATGATGTTACAGTTTTTAAATTTGCTGTGTCTTACTGAAAACGGAAGTTTTCTCTGCTGTCAATGAGGAAAGTAGAGGACAGTAGAATCCAGGTGCTACAAGATACAGCAGAGTACTGTGGATACTCCTGTTCAGAACTTAAAAACAATACATCTTCATTCAGATTCAAGCCTCCACTCTGCAGAATTCACTGAAATCTCTCAGGAGAGCTGTAAAACATTTTCTGCAGCTGTTCCCAGTATCTGAGAAAACTTCCCTTGAATCTTCCTACAGAAACACATAAACCTCAGTGAAACAAGTCTAACAACAAAGAAAACAACAACGATGACATTATCGTTGCAGGGTGAAAAACTTTCATACTCTGGCAAGCACCATTATGACCAAGTATTTTGTTTGTACATTTAAAAGCACCACAGAACTTTTTCCTTTTCCCTGAGGAAGAGAAACACATAAACCCTGGGGTCAAATAGAATACAAACCTATTAGACGGTCCCTCTTCTCTCTGAGTATGCCAAGTTCTAGCAGAAATGAACAAGACTTGAAGACAGATGTGGAGGAAACTACAAAGGATCACAGACAGACACAAATGCAAATTCAGGAACCAGTAGAACTAGGTTAATTGGAGAACCTGAATTAACTCCCTTGAGCAGAGCTTCAGTTTCAAAGTAACTTCCACTGAACTAACCCAGAGGTGTTTCACCACAGGGCAAAGAAATCATGCCCGTAGGGCAAAAACGACTGCTTTCCAAAATGAGCTTGTGACTGAACACCTGCATAGCCTGTCCTGTTTACAATGAATATGTTCATGCTTTTACAAAGAATACAGCTCCTGGAAAACATTTAGCTTAACATCTTACAGACAGAATGAGCATGATCTCACAGGATGAGCATATATATTTGGGAGTTAATATTCAGAGACACAGGAAAATCTGGCACTGGTTAATGTTCACAACATTAACCGTAAGCAAAACAATTTAATTCAAATATTGTTGTGATATACAATCACGTCACCCTTTGTGAAGTTTCATAGGGTTACACCAAAGTAACATTTGACAACTGATTATGAAGCTTATATTTTACAACATAATAAAAAATATACATACCAAAACTTGTTTGGAACAGAGCCACAGAGTTCAAAGCTTCCCTAGATGAGCAATAAAAACGCTGTAGAACCAGCTACAATGACATTGCTGCTCACGTAGTCTAAAAAAGCCATACAGAAGAAAAGAATATGCAGGATTCAAGGTCAAGAACAATTATTTCAGAAGTTAACAGAAACAGTGACCCTGAGGTGGCCAGGGCTTTGCAGTGCATCTGCAGAGACCTTCAACTGTAGCAAGTTTCCAAAAGAATACTGAAAGGCTTCTGAACTCCAAAGACACATTGGAACTAAACTAAAAGATGACTTCTTAAACACAGAAAGCACAAAATGAAAATTAAAGCAGAACACAATCAAAATAAAGGATACACAATTCTTCCCAGCCTACTGTCCATGCAGGCACATCTTTGGTTCTAGAGTTGATTTTACCCAGCTCATTAATTTTCTGAGTTGAGGAAAAATCTACCCAGTCTCCTCTGTTCCTTAGGTAGTTCCTTCCACCCCCTCTGAGGCCAGGCTTGCTGCTGCCAGTTCAAGCCTTCTCACTTGCTGCCAGTGTAGTCTTCATAACCTCCTCTCCAGACAGGCTCGATTCCACCCAATCAAATAATGGCCATAAGAGACAGTAATAGAAAGAGAACAAGGTCAAACGTAAGAAATTCTCTACAAAGTGTACATTATCACCTTGTGAGTTTTTATTTATCCTCACAAATTAAGGAAAAACTGCTTTGCCTTCAGAATATTGCATAATTCCAGAACACGTTCCTACACTGAACTGAAGTTCTTAGTAGGTAGTCTAAAAAATTGCGCTTATCAAAGAGGAGGTGCATCTTCTTCATTGCTAGAAGAGTCCTACAGAAGAACAAACAATTGTTTTATTTTTAAGTGCTAGTAGTGGTATTTTAAAGAACAGGTATTTCAAGTATCTTTTAGAGAAAATGTCTCTTTACTATCTCCTCCTTTCTAGGAGGAAAAGCTAAGATAAAATTAAAATGGTTTTTGCACCATCCTAAAAGTAAAATAAAGATTACATACACTGGAATAAATGTAAATGTGCAAAGCTAGAGAATTTGGCTCACTAGGCTTTTTGTGATTTCTGCTAAAGCTTTACAAAATGACAAACATGTTCAGCAAGGTAATGAAATCCTTTGGTTTAAACTGCAAGTGTAAAGCAAGCTACGAGAAAGTTTTCTCATCTACTGTATTCTGTTATCTGTCTCACAGAGACTCACATCACTTCTGTCACCCCTAGCATGAGAAATGCCACCAACCAAGAACTGTAAAATCTCTCCTGACAGTAGTTAGGACAATTTGAGTTGGCCATTTTTTTTTTAAATTTGGCATATAATATCTTCTGTCAAAATAATTACAGTCTTTCTGGAAAGGTTTTCCTGTTCTGTCTGGATTTCTTTGTGCAAGGTTGTCCCCTTGTCATTTGGAACCACATCCATAACATTTTAATGGCAATTGCTGGACTTTCCACTCTCCTGCTGAGCTTTTTCAAATAACTTTGACATTTTTTATTCCCCAGACTAAGCCTGATGAACAGTTTGGATTGACAAACCATCACAACCAGCCATATCTGTGACTGCCAAAAGCAGCTCAATCTTAGCTATTAAAGCCACTAAAATGTTTCCAATTCAGAAGCTTATTGCACGTGTTTTAGGACTCCAACTATCTCTCTGAACAAACAAAGTTACAAGTTGTTTTAAAAAACACAGCCATAAATGGGTACCCTCTTTGGCAGTGATTTTAACAGTACTTCCCAGTTCTCTTCCATACTATACACCTCTGCTATGTCTTCAGCTAATTGAGTTTCAGACTAAAAATGGGATACAATAGTTAGTCTAATGCATTATGAGAATTGATGTATTTGCTTGCATTTATAGATCATCTAAATACCAGTAAATAAGGATAGGGAAAATCACCAAAATAGCTCACCTGATGACACCTCAATCAATTAAAAAAAACCTATCTAGTAAGGAATAGATATACTGGAAAATCAGTTTTCCTTTTGACTTTCTTTCAACTGTACTTCACACTACAAATATTATAACTGTCTTACAATTGAATTAGAGAATTCTAGGAGCCGAACCTTCCCTGTCATCAATAAACATGGTTTTAAAGGCTGGATAGGTGTTTCATAAAAGAATCAGTTTAATTCTGATTTGGGGTCAGTCTCTCTCTTGATTTTCAGCAAACCAGAAATTCTGAGAAAATTTTGCCCTAGAAAACACTGAGGTGCCCTAGTCCTGAAACAAAAGGTCCTGAGGTCATGTCAAATTAACTTGACAATTTGCTTATAGGACCAGTGAAGCACAGAAGACTCTGAGCAGGGCAGGACCCCTGCCACACTGCTCCCTGGGCAGAGTAACCACACTCCACACAAGCTGAACCCCGGGACCGCAAGGAGTCAGGAACCTCGCAGCCCTAACCTTAATACAATTTCACTCTGAAGTACAGCAGGATTCAGGACAGAGTATCCTTGGTCACTTCATTCCTTGAGGACTGAATTCAGCACATTCAGGGCCCACATGTCTGAAGCAAACTTGTTGTGGGAAACCCCTACGGGCTGCGACCCAGAGTTTCTATTGTCCATGAATGGGACTGACCCACTAGTCTCATCCAGCAAAGGACATTACTGACTTTCAGTATCTGCTGGGTACTTTTACTTTATCAGAAAATTTCCTACCAGCTCTTGTTGCCAATTACTTCCCGAGCAAGAGGTAAATTCAAAGAAAAACAACTCCGTGACTGCAAGCAGCTGCAGCACTTCTAGTTAATGCACAGTCTGTCCAAGCCATGGCACCATTCATTAGCTCTGTCTGGCTACTCACACAAAGGCTGTGACACAGCTGAACACCAGCTACAAGGCTGCCCCAGGCAGAACATTCGGATATTTTCTTGAGCAAAGGATATCCGTAATCAGCTTTTTGTCAGAACCCAGTGGTGTGTTGTGCATGGAAATCAATAACAATTTCCTACTGTTGCCCAGATCTTTATTATATTTATATTTTAAATTACATAGAGCTTCATCTAAACTGCTGCTTATTACTATGTTTTGGTATACCACATCATTTGAGAACTATCTTTTGCATTTCTATAGGGTGGCATATATATTCCTACATCTAAAATGCTTCAGTTATAGAAATAGTAGAAAGAAAAAAATAAAACCAAAACACACTAAACACCAAACAAAAACATATCACTACTTTGTTTACATATGAAAGTTCGTGGAAATCAAATCATAATTTGATTTTTGGTTTTCTCTAATCAGTGGAAAACAAGTTGAATTATCTCTTTCCAAAGGGAATATTCAAGCATTTCTAAAGTGAATATTCAAGCATTTTAAATTATTTAGGAATAGTCTACCAAGATCTTTCACCTGGCCTTAATCTGCTTCTTGGGGTCTGAAAACACAACAGAGGATGTCAATTGGGATGTCACCTGGAAGAATTACTGGGCCCACTAAACAGTTCTTCTCTTGGCCATTACACTGAGCTGTCAGGATAAAATTGTTTTCTCTTCCTATCCTCTCATTTCAGTACGTATCAATTTACATCAGTCATACATAAATCTATGAAAGACAGATTGCACAAGAGATTACCTAAAAATAAAAGCTTCTAATGTATTTTTAAACTTAAAAGTACTTAAAAAATATGTATTTATGTTAAGCTGAAAGACATGTAATCTTTTTATTTGTTTCTGTTAATCTGTCCTGTGAAAACAGACTGGAATTTTTTTTTAATTCTCTGGTTTGTGAAGGTTTTTAACTAGTCCACTTCAGTTGAAATGGAAAAGGAGTTTTTCCTCAAATTATTTTCTTAGAAACAGCTTGAGTGTGTCTTCCATAGGTCAAGTTTCAAAGGCCTGAACATTGACCCAAGAGACAGCAAATGATACAATGATTATTCTGGAGCACACACAGCTTCAGAAGATGTCTTCTTGGTCAAACATTTTCAAAATAATCAAGAATCAACCATTAGCAAGGAAGTATTTCTAACTATAGATGGAAGAGGTCCTTTGTATAAGACAGCAAACAGAATACTTGTGTGAAATGCATGCCCTATATGTCTGGACACCATCAAGTTTATACACTAAAAAAAAATTGAAAAGAAAAAAGAAATTAACAGAAAGTCTCCCTGTACGTTCTATTCACTTTACCTTCTTTGTATGCATCCTTAGCCACGAAATCCAGTGTTATATCTGTGGCAAATAATCCGTTTATTGGTTTGGGGTCTCATCTACAATATTAACATCCATCAGCAGCAAGTTTTACATCTGCATCATAAAAATGTTCTGAATTAACGTCAACCCTTCATAGATACTGGAAAGTAATGTCATTATTTTTGTTGTATGCAACACATATATACATACATTCATTTTATTCTACATTTTGTTTGCAGTTTATGCTCCAATATAATGCTTCCAACATCTAAATAGACTAATGCTGATGGTCATGGAAATTTCAAATAAAGCAATAAATATTCCATATACTTTTACCAAAACGATATAGATCATCAACACATGATGCAGATACATAGTAATGCAGAGGACTGAAAGGTGAAATATTCTGAGGAAATTAAACTGATATACACACAGAGGGTTTAGATAAGGAAATATTCAGATGAAATTATGACAAGAATTTTTTTGAGGGTTTTTTTGTATAGTGAAGCCTTTTAGGCAATGAGATCATACCACCATCACTCCTTTTTCAACACTGTCACATTGACTACTTCTCACGACAATGCATTAAAAATTTCTGATTAGGAACAATTTTGTGCCAGAGGAAGATGAGATGATACAACTTTCCAGCTTCAATCTGTACTTTAAAAATGATGGGCATGTTCCTGGTTTAATGCTGAAGACTAGAATTGCACTAAATTCCTCCTACCTTATCTATAGCTAAAGTATTTAGGTTGCTCAGCTCAGAAAATACTTTTCTTGCTTTATGAAATACTGAACTCTGTATTTACCCTACCAAGGCAGGATTAAACCACCAGACATGCGCCTAGTGCTTTTTAAATATAATTTCTCAATTTGGGGCTTTGATACAGCAGTTATACACGTTTGCATAATTTTAAACACAATTCTCTTAATGAAACTTGATACCCGTGTACCTATCCTACTGAGATGGGTTGACAAATCAGAGCCAAGGAGTCAACAGTTCTACTTAAAAAGTTGTAAGACAGTCACTTTACAATACTGCACTTTATTATCAATCCCTGTATAACATATATATTCCGGAATAAATCACAAATACCTCTATCAGAAAAACAATATGTCACAAAGGCTACTTTTCACTAAACGTTCCTGCAATCCCTTTCAATTTCAATAAATGTTTTTATCCCAACTTTCTTTTCAAATTGGTTCGGCTATCAATCAGACCTTTATTAAGTATGATGTAACTCTTCTAAGCTTCTGAAGGTAGTTTTCAGATGTAAGGTGATATTTCTTCCTTTATGCACATTAGTTTCTTTAAATTAGGGAATTTCATTGAAAAATATCATGGTGTAGCATAATTAGGAATCTGCTTAATCCCCATTTGATTGATGAAGAAAGTTAAAAACCTTTCATAACTATAATATTAACAAGGGCTTTATGTCCTTCAATTTTATATTGCATCATAAAATTACAGTGTATTTTCTGATATATGAAGTGGACATATACTAGTCTTGTAGTATTCCATGACACTCATTGTAGAACTATAAATACAATTCCCTTTCTTTTACAGAATTTGAATAAAAGCATAGAGTTCATGTATCTACAGAAAAGATATGTATTTTCACATCTCATGTTGGTGCTGAAAATTACAAAATTATGTCTGAGGAGCTACTAAATATTTCAAGCAAGTCCCAGAAAGGTCTGAAAATGCTTCCCAAAAGATGAAACATTTAGTAAGTTAGATTATATTAAATCTCAATGTCCTAGATATTGCAGAACAGATTGTAAAATGATTAGACTGCAGCTGGCATATTCTTAAATGAATCATTTCCAGGAGAAAACTATTGTTATGATTTTCAGTCACTGACACTGTAAAATTTTTTGAATTATTTAAAAGGAGACTTTTAAAAAGTGCTTTAAACATTTTTGATTCTTTGCATTTTTTCACATATAGGAATGAGGTTAAGATTTAGGAAGAAAAATGTATTTTTTTTAAAAAAGTTCATTATAAAGAGTAATATAAGAACATAACAACTTTTTTTAAAAAATAAAATCAATAATGCATGTTTGGATGTGCAGAGCTATCTGTGATCAAAGAAACATGTTATCATGATCAATGGGTACAGTATTCACCAATGTTAACATTACATTTTTATTACTTTTGTAACATTAAAACAATACTTGGGTTAGGAAATGAGCTCCCCAATTCACCTTTTTACCTGAACATTTACATTTTTAACAGAAAATCCTCCCTTCTCCATGGCTAAAGCAGATCAGAAACTTCCTCTCCAAACAAGGGTTTGACTTGCTGTCTCCTTCCACCAGCAGATTTCCAACCATCGCTCTAATGAAAAGAGCACTTGTGGTACACCTGGTCTGATACAGTCTGACCATGAATCCAGCATAGAAATTTCTAACAGTGGTCAGCTTTGCCCTAAAATTTTTGTGGGAACCATTAATTTATAGAATCTTTCTTGTGTAAGGCAATCAATATGAGCATTTTTAAAGTTCTGGGCTCTGTATTTAATCATAGAATCATAGAATCGTTTAGGTTGGAAAAGACCTTTAAGATCATCCAGTCCAACCATTGACCCTACTCTACCAGGTCTGCCACTAAACCATGTCTCCAAGTACCACATCTACATGACTTTTAAACACCTTAAGGGATGGTGACTCAACCACCTCCCTGGGCAGCCTGTTCCAATGCCTGATAACTCTTTCAGTGAAAATTTTTTTCCTAATGTCTAGCCTAAACCTCCCCTGGCGCAACTTGAACCCGTTTCCTCTTACTATAGATCCACAACCCTCTGGGCTAGTGTTCTCAAAGCAGTGAATCATCAGCTTCCCCACAAACTCATTATGATTTCTTTTTATGAAGAGCCCAGCTCGTATATTTGTCCTGGGCTTGATCCTACGTGCCCAACCTGGAGGGAGGCACTGAGCACCCTACAGGTACAAGCCTAAACACCATTATCGAGTCCACACACTGAGCTGAAGGAGCTACACGAGAAAGAAAACAACCAAACAGTACTACCTAGTTACTGCTATAGAGTGTTAATAGATATACAGTCATTATCTGGAATATTAAAGAATAAGGAGAGGGAATTTAGTTTTTTGAGGAAAATAATGAAGGGGGGCAGGCAGGAGGCGGGAGATTCTGCTGGGCCATCAATGTACCTAAAATAGTATATGGACACAAAAGTTATTTTACAGCTTAAAGGACTTCCATGTGTTACATGTACTTCAAAAGATAATGGATACTAATGACATTATGCACTAAAAACTTATATTACGTTGTTTATACTAAAAACGAGTGGGAAAAATCATTACAAAAGCAAAGATAATTGATACAAAAAGCTCATTCTACAAGCTACAAGTCTTCTACTTGTTTTAGTTGTTTTATCAAGAGTGAAAATATGAAGCTTTTCAACTTTTATCTATTGTGGCCAGGATTTTTGCAAAAATACAGGGATTAAGCTAATGAACTACAATGAAGCCAAAATTATAACATACATCTGCCTTTGGCAATCTAGAGATTTTGTGCTATAGAAATAAAAATAATAATAAAAACATCTATGTTACTATATCTGAATCTAGAAGCTTAACTTTGAATGCATCAGGTTTTAAAGATTGAATTGGTGGGCAGATTATCATCATAATACTTACTGATTTCATACATCATTGCACAGCCATTTCCATTTTATATTTTAACAAAGCTACTGGGAAAAGCTACTGTCACTACATTACAAGGGGAAGTCTCAGACATGGTTCTAAATCAAAAATAGTTTTCAGCATCATTACAGGTTTTTGCAATTTACCCTTCATTTTCATTTAGCAAATAAAATGTGTTTGGTTACTTTAAAACATAAAATTAACCTGTCTCATAACATAATACAGCTTGCATTACTGTGTAATTTATGTGTTTGCATTGTATGTGCTTACACATCTTTTGTTTAATTAAACAGCACTAATTTTTATGTCGTTTGAATGCAGAAGTGTCAGTGTGACAAAAGGCTAGTCAGTAGTTAGTCAAATTAATCACAAAATACTTTTACTCACATTCAGAAACTGTGAACTAGTGAGGAGGGAGAATTCTAGATGGAAACAGCTCGTGAGATATAAAGGGTTAAAGATGCTACAATGGGAATAAAACCTGAGCACTTTTCTATCTTGTGGGATGGCATCAGGAAATGAAAAACAGAGACATTTCTGAATCTTAGGCATGGAGCTCAGACAGTGTTAATCATAGTTCAGTTCCAGGTGAGACAGATATGTAATTAATTCTTACAGCATTTAGTCACCAAGTGAGGCATTGAAACTTTTCCCTTGCTTCACTCTTAAATTCTTGTTTCAAATTCTACATTCTTTGGTAGCTACTTACAGAGTGTTTTTGAAGGACAGGTATTTTAAAAGCTGATACTAAGTGAATTTCAACCCTGGACCTAAATAAAACATAGTATAACCTAAAACTAAAGAAATCAATAAGTTAATTGAAATTAATGTGTTAGTTCCTTGTGACAAGCCTGGAATGCAGCTAGACGATCCAAATATTAGCTAGGTGGACAACATTTTAGCCAGTATTTGTTGTCCAAAGCTTCTAAAATTTAACCCTTCAATGATTCATTTTCAGGTATGCAATAAAAAAACCCCAAGTCTTCAATTTAACCCTTAAGATAAAAGTACATTAGTTTGAAAAGGACTGGAGTAATTTCAGGAAATTCAGCTAACCTGAAACTCTGGCTGGTTCTACCTGGATGTTCTCAAGAGAAGTGCTCAACTCTTGGGCACCCACTTTTGAAAATGCTAACGTTTGTAAATGCACCTGTGGTGCAGGTATCAATCTAAAGTATGTCGGGCAATTTGGAGGCCTGCAGAGAAAGAAAAGTGTCAGACATTTTGCTGAGAGATTGAAAAAAGGCTTGCAAAAAGAGGAGAGAAATAGGATTGATTTTAAAATCAAGTAAAACCCAAAGAACTTTTAGGTAAAATTGGTAGAACTTTGAACAACTTCTGTTTTCTCAATCAACTCGCACATCCAAACAGCTATAGGCCTGATGCCATATGGGATGTCTGTCACTGGAATTTGATGTCCAGATTGATTTGTATCCAGTCATTATTTGCTACACATAATTAATATTTCTACTTGATCACTTGTATACACAAAGGCTGGTGGGAGAGATGACGTTTCAAGTGTCTAACTGCTAGGAAGCGTTAACATTAAATAAATAGAATAGAATAATAAAGTAAGAACAATGATTTTAAACCATACAGGTGTCAGTAACTCTATTGTTACCTTGATATGCAGCTGTCCTCAGAAAATTACATCAGATTGTGTCCTTGGTTAAAGTCACTCAACTGCCCTGAACTACATTGTTCAATTAACACGAGTGCAGAATTTGGCCCCAACAGAACGTTTTACTCTTTTTCTGAAAGGACAAGTTTCTGAAAGCATGGGTACAAGAACAAGAAAGGAAATCAAGTGATTTAAATGTGACACTATTTGTAGCTACCCAGGTGAAGTTTAAATCAAGGACAGCTGTAAATACTTCTGTGTTGTAAATCCAAAATAGCATATCTAATCTACTGCTGCTTCTTATACAGGAAAAAGCTGCTCTGTGCAAAACAGACTTAATATATCTAGGCATGTTGTATTACAAACACTCCTCAATATGAAGAAGCAGCTCAGGACACACCTTATTTTTCTTTTTCTTTTTCTTTTTTTTTTTAATAGTAGTTTTTCCAAGCAAACACAAATCAAGAATATTATACTTAAAGGCCATGATTATACTTTCAGCTCACAATCACTACAGAAATTCTAAAGCTATAATAAAAGACATCCAGTGTGATAAGTGTAATTACTAAATATGAAAATAGTAATGAGTCTGATTTTTAAGATACAACCTCACATGTCACTTGGCTTTAGGTTTTAAATCTGAGAGGGCTTCAACACCATGACAATTTCCATTATAATCAATATAAATCCCTTGTATTGTAAAAGCGTGTTTACTTTAGAGCTGAATGATAAGTAATAAACTTTTTCAACTGATTGATATTGTCTCTGCAAGCAGATAGCAAATTGCTCAATCCATTTTATCTTAAAATATTAAAACACTTTTTTCAAAGAATGGATTGCAAGTATTCTGAATATGATCTGTTGTTCCTGGGCAGGGAAAGGTACAATTATCAAGGGGCTTCATTACACGAACATTTAAGTATCTCTATTGATGACATTCATACATTTAAAAAATTAATTTCTCCAGATAGCCATCTACTTAAGTATCAAATATTACAATTGTTGGTTTTGATGAAATTTGGTATTGTGCTACCAACTTTGAGTGTATAATCACTTGCAGAGTGAGCGCAAAAGAAATGTTAGCAAGATCTAAGGAAAGCCACATCAAAATTATAGTATGTGCAGGTTCTTTCAGACGGGGTATTCTTCCCTCATTCACCTGGATCTAGTTGTGAGAGTAAAAGTGTATATCCATCTGTGTGCGTAACAGAGCAAGCAACTGTTCCAAACATTGAGTAAGTGCATGCTAATACATTTACAGCTCTTCACAGGGCCTGTGCTGAAAAGTTCACACTTACTGGAGCTTTAAACATTGCTTAAAACAGATTGTTTTCACCTCTGCTTCAATGCTCTTTCCACCCTGTAGGAGAGACACAGGTGAGACCTATTGTTAGCTTTAACATCTTTTTAAAAAAAGTGAAGGAGTCAAATCCTGCCTGCCCTGACTTAACAAAACAATCTGAATCACTGTTACTATACAGGGCAGGATCACACATTTCCAGCTTTGTTGCATCCTGAATTTTAATTGCCACATTATTATGCAACCTGAAAATGCTAATATTTGGGGGGAGGGGTGTTAAATGGCAAACAGCAGGAAGTGCAATGGAAAATTATTCAATGAGAAATACAGTTAGTAACTTCTCTGAATTTTGCTTGAGCATAGTATTAAAATTGCTGTTAACATCAGGAATTTTAGAATGATTCCTCTGAGCAAATATGCCTAATCAGGGTCTGTCAATATAATGTTATACCAATTGCCACTGTATGTTGTTCACTCTGATTTCAGGTACACATATGCGTCATAGTTCCATTAAATCCCTATATGTAAAAATAATTTCTTTCCTTACCCAGTTCTTGCTCTGTGTAGATACCAAGCTGGGAATGGTTCCAGCCTCTTGGGTGTGACCACACAATCTCTGCGCAAACATGGTACATTACCATCTTTTTTAATGTTACTTTTCACTATAAGCAACAATTGCAGATGCTTTAAGGAGCGTAATGCAGCTGTACAAAGTCATGGAAGAGGCGTTGAAATGAAAAGAGCCATGTCATGCGTCTCCAATAATGAAGATAACCAATAAAAATGCAATTACTTTGATCAGCTTCTGCTCATAAAAAAGAACTGTGATTGGCTTAGCATACCCCTCCAAAATTTCAGACTTTCTTCCCATGTGCTGGCTCCCATGCGTTTTTTCTCAATGAGATATACAAAAGAACTAGCCTTTGGGAATTGTGTACATTCTGTCATCTTTAGTACCAGTATTGTTATCATATTGACTATGACTCTATGATTGTAATAGGAGAGTCACAAAGGCTTAAAATTAACTGAATTCACATCATGTTTATTAAAAAGCACCAATGCTGCATATAGAGGAATAGAAAGAGACAAATGCATATAAAACAAAGAGGCTTTGAAGAAAACAGTGTGAATCTACATCCAAAAGGGATCTAGGCAACACAAGTAAAAACTGAAATACTCAAAACCACGACTTGGGCCTCAGGCTACCTTTTCAATATGGAATTTCTGCACATGCCACAGTTCTGCAGAATGTTTCCAGTCTGGGCAGGGTGGTCCATACCTTTACATGAATCAATCTCAGCCATTCTCTGGAGTGATGGAATTGTGTCTCTCTTATTGTTTCAACCCACAGGCAATCCAGAGGAGCTGGTTATTTCAGAACTGATAATTAGAAAGTGTGGTCAGAAAAGGAATGGGCTGGTACTGTTGTTAGGATCCTTCCCTCTTAAAAAATTCAGTGGTTAGAGCACTTGTTCAGTTCCCTCCTTGGATTTTGGAGCCTAGGACTCCCAGTCCCAAGGAAGTGCCCTACCAGACTGCCTGGTAGTCTGGAGACAAGGCACTGGCAGCTCACCTGGTAGAACTGGCTCCACTACTCTGCATGCTGTCATCAGGTAGGAAACTCCCCAGCCTGAAAGGAGGAATTTCTAGTTACTTTGTTTCAATAAATTTGCTATTACTTTCTATAAAGTATAAAGTATGATTTCAGGCTTTCTCCTGCATTCTCTATTGAACGGTGAACATGAATTTCTATGGATTCCCCATCTCTGGACATTTTTAAGATTCAGCTGGACAGGCTGCTGGGCCATCTTGTCTAGACTGTGCTTTTGCCAAGAAAGACTGGACCAGATGGTCCTTGAGGTCCCTTCCAACCTGGCATTCTATGGTTCTATGTGTTGTTCTGGCTTTCTGAATCTTCTGAAGAACAAGCACCTACTTCAAATTGTGTGGACCTTGTGGATTACTACAAAGCTCAGTGTTACCAAAAATAAGCCTAAATTAATGCAAATTAAACTGTACACTAGGAATGTTCCACTTGTATAGAAACAGTGGGGCTCTATCATGAAAAAATTCCAGAAAAATCCTAGTCTCACAGCAGGAGCAATTAGCATGGTGACAGTGGTAAGATACGCGGCTTCCAGAACTGACAGTAGCTTGGCGATTTTTCTCTTATCCTCACCAGTAAAATGCTAGAGCTATAGGGGGAGAAAGCTGAAGAATAATCCTTACTCATGATGGAGAATTTTCTTTCTTCCTCAGTTGTGTAGGCCAAAAGGCTGGAGAGACACCTGCCCTGCCAGCTGTGGAATTGCTCCCTGACCTTTGGGATCAGCCACAAACATTCTTAAATCCCCAGGCCTCCCTCTCCTCCCACTGCCGTCACAACACACATAAGGTTGCTGACAGGTTGCTTTCCCTTCTATTCAGCTCTAAATAACCTCTCTTCCACTTTCCAACCTGAGTCCTAGCCCACTGTAGCTAGTGGTGGCTGTGGTCAGCTTCATTCCCTTTCTGGAGCATACATGGTTTGCATTAAATAACAATGATGCTTAATACTGACTTCAGAAAAGTGCTACTTTTTTAGCTGATGCTGTCTAATCCAAGGGGTTTAAAGTAATTCTTCTCTATAACAGAGTAGTCCCTGAAATTATATGTTACATACTGTAAACTACTCAGAAAATATATTTTCCCACTATTAAGCTTAATCCTCAGAAAACAAATGTATTAATGTAGCTGGTAAATCACTAACATGTATAAGCCCACATGAAACACATTGCAATGGGACAAATGAATAAAGAGCTAGTTATTATTCTTCTGTTCTTCAATACACCTGAAAAGCATTCTCTATATCCTATACAGCAAATCACAAGAGATTTGACTTTCGAGACTCAGAGAGAGAGGTAGGAAATAGATAAAACGGGCAGCGTTATCCATCGGTGACAATCATAAAGCTTCATGAATATGTAAGCCATTCAAGTTTTAAGACTAGTGAGGTTCATACTTGGTTTTGCTTATTCACAGCCTTCAGGTTCCTAGCTGGGTATGTTAAGTTTGTAGGGGAATTAGAAGCAAAATATTAAATAATTGTCATTTTCATTCAAAAATTATTTTTCCAAATGAAAACTGAACACAACAAGCACTAAAATGTTTCAATTATTAGTGAATAATTGAGTCTGACTCTCCTAAGGTCTCAGTGGAGTACTTGAATTATTTGCATAATTAACTTTTGATATCCATATTTTTTAAGGATTTGCTGTGTAACTTGAACTCTATTAGAAAGTAAAACATTGTTTTATCAGGAGTGTGGATAAAAAAAAATAACAACCTATAAAATGAAAAAAGACGACAATCCTAGGGAATTTTGTCAGCTGAGGAGTTACAAGTCTTGCACAAAGCAGGGTTAAGTATAATCTCTAATTTGTGGATACAGAAGCTGAACCAGAAGACAAGGAAACCTCTCCTCTCCAATTCCAGAGCATGGACAAGTTGCATCTCTTGCAATTATGAAAAATCCTGTAAATCTGCTCAGTTTCACTGACAGATGATACATCAAATCAAGATATCACTATCGCAATTCAGACAGCAAAAAAGCAAAGGTGTGTAACACCGACACCTTGAAATACAACTGCAAGCATGCTAATGAAGGTTGCTTATTGAGTCAGTGGCAGAACTGTATGGAGAGACCTTATGCCGTGATACCCATGGGAAGCCAGCTAATATGGAGCAGGTAATTCTGCGGTAGGTAGTTCTTATACAATCTGTTCTTTATAGTTCATGACTTAGAAAAGAAACAACTAACCAGTTGACCATGAAGCTAGCCTATACACACTGTAATTGTCATTTTCTTTTGCTCCTTTCCAAAATGTGTTTTAATCTGCAGCTCTTTCTTACAGACACAAACATACACACACAACCTTATATTGAGAACAGTCTCTTACCAAGAACTATTCAGGCAGCACTTGTAGCCCTGAAATTTTAGGCAAGGACTTACATGTGTTCAGTTAATATGTGGCAAACATTACTTTTAATATGACAGGAATTGTATATGCTGCATAAAATGAGCCACGTAAGTGCATATTCACAAGACCAAGTAGCAGATGGTAAAACCAGATTGTCCTCTTCCTTCACATTTCTATAACATCTAATATAGTAGGGCTTTGTCTCCAAGCAAGGTATTTAAGAGTGAATGGAATACAAATTAAGTAACTGATTAAACAAACAGGAGGTAAATGCTAAATTTCATGAAGGACTTTAAAAAAACACTATATAACAAACAAAAAGAATCCAAATAAAATATTAAGCTCAACGTATTTTTCCATTGTTGTCTTGGTTTGAGGTCAAACAGGAGCAATTTCATTCAGTAACTTTACTTGGAGCCCCAACGTGGGGCACCAATAGATCTGTCATAGTTTGGGCCGGATTGGCCCAATCAGGCAGAACGACAGATATTCTCTCTCCTCCTCCTGGCTGGAGGCAGGAGACAGAGAAAAAGAGACTTAAGAGTTTAGAAGGAACTAAACTACTTCAATGAAATATTAATAATAAAATAATAAAAAGAAAATAATGAAATACATACAAAACCATACCAAGCTCCCAGGCTGACAATCACGTCACTGACAGGCACTGGGGAAGTCCAAGACTGGACTCAGTGATGGACGGGAACTGCATTCCAGATCTGGATTCAGGATCAGGATCAAAGGCAGACAAACAGAGTCCTCCTTGGACGCCGGCCATTGGAGAAAGAGGGCCGACCCTTTGCTCCTTCAGCTTTTCTACTGAGCATGAGGCAGATGGGATGGAATACCCTGTTGGTCAGTTTGGGGTCACCTGTCCTGTCTGCTCCTCCACACAGGTGTGACCCCTCTATGCTTTTCTGCTTCCGACCCTCCAATGGGGCAAATAACAAAGTTGGCTGGCCTTGGTTGTTATTGTAGTAAGTATAAGCAAGAGCCTCTCTGCGTACTGTTACTTGGCATCAACTACAAATATAGGTCTTACCACTCTGAGAGTGAACAGTTTTCTGCACAACATGCTGTTAATTTCAGTAGTTAGAAGAGGCCTAGCTAAAGTTACTGAACAAAATTGGGCCTGTTTTACCTCAAACCAGGACATTTGTATTTCTTCTTAAAAGCCAGTAAATGCCTTGAGCCAAAACAAAATAACAGAACAAGTAAAACCTCTCCTAGTTGCACACATAAATTTTACTAGACAAGAACATTTTACAGCAGAATTAGTAGATATAGCCCTCATGTAAAATTAGTCCAACAGGCTTTAAAAACCTGCTACTGAAATCCCAAGAGTTTGTAGTAAAATAGGTGATTTATGACCTCTGCTTTCAGACAGATGCTAAAAATTGATTTGTTCAGCACAAGTCTCATGGTGAAAAAAAAATCAATTATGGATTTCAGTGAATGAAGCAGTTTGGTAAAGATTCATGAGCTTTATATATAATGATCTAAAAAATCAAAGTTGTGTGAATGAGGATCCACTGCCTTAACTGTCCTTCATACACTGAATGATGCCATTTGATACTTATTTAGTGGTTTTCATATTCTAGAAAAGAGTAGTTACTTCAAAAGATTGCACTTCTGGGAACAATGCCATATAAATCAGCACACCCCACTGCATTGTCATCCTGGCATAGACTGCACCAAGTTTAAGGGTTGCATTTTAGATCCCAGTGCTCTATGCTGCTGCAGAGTGAAAAATGTATGTGAGTTGACTAGTGACTTGGTCTGCCTTCCTTACACCACCACCAGGGTTTTTTGGTTTAGTAATATGCAAAACATGCAGTTTCCTGATAGCAATGAGTGTGCTAAGACAGGCAATGCAATTTTGAATTACCCCCATTTGTAAGTACCATGGTGCTCCATGGTTGAACTAACCCATGAGAGTTCCCTTGAGTTGTCATTAACAGGGAAACCTCTGCGTGTACAATGGTGCCCGGGTCTGAAGGACCTTCTTATATAAACCGTTCCCATTTGGAAATGTGAAATTTTTTGTGTTCCAATAGCAGCGTTTCTATGAAAAAGTACTTAACCAAAAAATTTGGAATGTAAGACCATAAATTTAGTATAATTGCCTTTAGATATTCAGTGATCTTCAGGGTACTGCTGAAGATAAGAGTGGCTCAAACTATGTAGTTAGTTTTTATTCTCACTGGCTCACAGACCTAGTGCCACACAGAGTGAAAGCCCATTTCTACCCTGCTTATCCCGTACCGTCAGTAACCAGGTTTGGTCTCCAGCACCTTTCAGTTACAACTGCCAGGCAAAACCTCAAGGCAATGAGCCTGCACAGATAGAGTGCAAACTTTGCATCAAGACAGTGAAGTCAAGGGCCATAACTTGGACTTAATCACCATTCAGAGACATTTAAGACAGAAAGTAAAACAGATTTTTAACCATCTGACTGACTTGCCTATTTGTAAAATGAATACATTTGCCTGAAAGATGTTAAAACATACAGCAGGTGTCCAGATCTATATAAATTATTCATACAATAATGGATACACCATGATCAGCACACTATTTACACAGAAAAATCTTCGAGTTTTTTCCAGATCTGAATCTTCTAGGCAAATGACTTCAGTTAATTTTGTCTGCAAAACAGAGACAAGGTTTATCTTACTACTACTGCAAAGGAATCTCTCTGTAAAGACGTTTCAGACCATTTTTCCTCTAACATCTAAATAGTTATACGCGATGTACCTTTCATGTAAGTATTTAGAGATTCATCTCAGGCAGAAATGAAGAAAAACATCTAGAAAACGTCTTTTGTGACTAAAATTTGGGATGAGAAAGATGTGTAAAAGAAGAAAAAGAAAAGACAACTCTAAAGCATCAAAATAGCCTGCAAGTATTCACTCTTTTGTAGGTCTTTATCCCCCGCAATACCTGTTTCATGTAAGATAACTGACTACTGCAATTGCTCACTAAAGCCATCCCTTTAATTTAGGCCTTCTTTCTCCCATTTTTAGCTTGAGTACCCTTAGACAAGCTTGACTGGCAGTCTAAGCTGAAGGTCTTGTTCATTTGTAATATTTCCTGAATAAGTACTTTAGTTGCAACTGGTGTCATCCTTTCACCACCTTACTTGGCAAGGGAGAGATCTCCTCAGAACAGATTTCTTGTATGAGGATGCTCTTAGTCTATACTTGCTTTTTCTAATTATAAAACACAAAGCTCCATACAGATTTCACTGGGTACAAAATTTCCTGCCTAAACTCAGAATGACCTTTCTACACGCTGATAATCATAGATGGAATAAACCAGATACTGACCCACCATAACTTTCTTTTTTAAATCAGTCGCTACCTTTGAACTACAGTCCTATAATTTAAAAAAAAAAAAAAAACAAAAAAAAAAACCAGTTTTTTGTTCTCATCCAAACCAGAAGTAATCCTTAAAAAATCATGGTGTTATTGTTTCATCCATTTACATCTTATCTGGGGGGAAGAACAGCTCAACAAGTAAATCAGAACATGGTCTTGCTATTTCTGTGTTACAAAAATGCTCTATGACTATGTCATTATACTTTGCCCTAGAAATACACTTGCAGAACAATCACGCTGTTGTCATTGCTTTTCAGAGGCCCACAGGTTATTAAAAAAGAGAATCTTATTCATGAGTGAAGCTGTTTGGAAGCATTTTTAACTGCCTATAAAATGCAATATTAAAAATCTGTCTGTTTTTTCTAACTGGTACTACCATTATGACCTTGGGCCACTTACAGTGTCTCTGTTTCCACATTATATGGTCCCTGAAATAACTCTAATATCATGGAAACATAAAAAATGAGTAACTACGGTAATATCAGTAGATTTGCTGCTGCTACTCTGGGTATGCACCTAACTAAGCTTCAAGACAGAAATAGATGGTGCTAGATTTTGATCCAAACATATATCTGAAATTCAGCATTGTTTTCCCCAGAATAAGAATTATAGCATTCTATTCCATGATGGACAAATAGCTTTTTTTGGTTTTATGAAATCAGATGTTATTAAAATACAGTGCTCTTTCAACAAGCACAGTTTCCTTACTGAGAGGCCAAAGGCACAATGACTTAATTGTGTCCCTCTGCTGGAGGGGTTTTCACATACATAATTATCATGTCTCTAATTATCTGTTTTGTATCTCCAATTACAGTTAGACTTGATGGGTACAGCTCCTCCACCCCACCGGCGCTCATTTACCCCAACATGCATAAAGCAGGATCAAGCATATAACCTTTCCATCTGTATCCCAGTTGCAGTACATCTGTTCTCAACAGTGCTCGGTTCATGCAATTTAGTAGGAAATTAACAAACAATCCCACTGATAATGACTAAGCAAGGAATTTTGCAAGGAAGAACTATAACAGTCACCTGCAAATGTATGTGTGTGGAGGTGGTTGTCTTATATAAGCCCAAGGAATAGATATACTAAACATAAATGTACTTGATACTGTACATAATAGAGTAAACCTGTGTAAAACTGCCCTTGATATTGCTCTGTTATTGCTATGATTTTCCAAACAATAACACAAAGTCAAATAGGTAATATAATAGAAGAAAATGACTTCAAATTCTTTTTTTTTTCTATTTATCGAAGTATTATACTCTTCTTTCAAACAGAATGAGTAAGATAAATAATTTAGTCAGAATCTTACTTAGATACATTACCAAGAGACCTGAGACTGACCAGTCAAGGGTTTGAAAATGTAATCTTTCATAAATAAGTTTCATATAACTTAAAATAACACCATACAAAAGTTGGCAATGAATGGGACAGTGCTACCTGCAGCACCGGTGCACTGAAGGAGATGAGTTGGAAGCTGTCCAGATTGCAAAACAATCTGCCTCAGTCTGCAGGTTCCAGCAAATGATTGTGAGCTGCTCTGGTATGCAAACAAGGTGCCTTTCATACCTATCATGAAAATCTCCACAAAGATTTAACTGGTGAGCAAAGAGAAAGTTTTATTGAAAAACAGGCTTGCTCAGGCTGGTCAGCTAAACAATTTTACCTTTTGTGCAGGCTCACTGCTTTATCAAAGCTCAGGGAGCAAACTAGGTGAAATTCAATGCCTACTTGATGTTCAAATTATTTAAATTTCAACATACAAAAGAGAACTTTTAAAATGAGAACTCCCTGCATTTAACAGAAAATTAAGGATTGGTTCATAGCTCCTAGAAACGCGAGGCCTGAATGACCAATCTCACAGGGAGTTAATTAGACACTGCAAAGGTAAATATAGATCCAGGATCTTACTATTCAATGCAAGCATTCCAATTAGAAGAGCTTAATGTATTTAACAGCCAGCCCAGCAAGTTCAGAGCGGGACTTTTTTTGTGTCTACAGTACACATTATGTGACCAACATCACAACTATTTTGTAGGTGACAGATAAGGGCCTACAAGAAGGTCCGCACAGAGAGCCCCAATTATGTGTATTTGAGTAGAGGCTACTCCACTAAAATATATTCCTCATTTTCTGCAGATGTGCTCATGGATGGGCACAAAAAGATGGAGAAACATAGTGGGAGTAGATATTCATCATTTCCACTGGATCCTTTAGTGGACAGTACAGATCCCTTAAGGTTGTGCTGACAAGATCTACACAGTCACCAGTGACATATAACTGCCATGGAGATTCAGAGTTTCTGCATAGAATCCAGTATCTGTGAGATTTAGAGGCAAGCTCATTGAAGGGCAGCAGAAATTTAGTCCTTCCTCTGACAGAGCACCAACAAAAAACCTCCATGGGGGAGAGGGAATTACCATGGACTTTTCCTCTCCCGAGTTTTTATAGTGCAATGTGACAACAGTATTAATGACTTCCTTCCAGCTTACTGCTAAGCTGACAAGCCTCCTGAACATCCAGCTGGGATGGCCATTGTACAGATGGGGACAGTGAACTGCAGGAAATTAAAAGTCATATTTCAAAAATGTCTCAAATTTCATTACTTGATTTTCAGAGTGGGTTTTTTCCTACAAATCTATAGGGTACTTTAAGTAGTAGCTAATAGAAAAAGAAGATGTTCAATCCTCTTGATTTCAGAAAAAGCAAATGGCTAATACTAGATACCTGTAAAGTGTGCGGACCTAAAAATGAAGGTCACATTTGAAAACAGGAACTTCACTCATTTGCCCAGAGTATTAAATTAATAAGTGAGAACAGGTTTTTTTGTTTCCCATATTTTCTGTATGTACAGCTGAAATGACTTTGTCAGTGATGTAAATGGCAGAGAAGGATTCAGTAACACACTTTCCTGGCTCTAAATGCATCATCCAGGTAGGACTAAGAGAAATAATTGGTATGTTTTTTGGTTAAAGTTCATCACCTGTTTCTGAAAGAGGCAGACACACATTCACCAGGCTAAGTTAAAAGCTGCCAGCCTTGCACTGTAAAACGATAACCATTTTCTAATCACGTCCAAACCATCCAGGCATTCCTCTTCAAATCAGAGCACAAAAGCTTTCCCACGGCTGGAAATGATCAGTATGGTTATCAGGCTCTACAGGTGACATGACACAAATTCATTTTGTACAGCTTGTGATATATGCATTGCTGTCACAGTCAATATTTTGATATCTCCGGAGATGAATACAGGGTACCTTAAGTGCCAAGAGAAACACCAGCTATCTAAGGTACAGAACATTGAAAATTTGTAGGAGGTTTTATATTTGCAGCTGCAGACACACATTTCCATCACAAGGGAAGCTGGAATAGTAATTCAGCACCAGCTTTGCATTGCTAACAGTCTTGCATCAGCTGATTTATCTAAATTGGTGACCAGGGGCCATAAATGACATAGAAGAATTTTGTTCCTTTCACAATGGAGAATTTTCTTGCTCTAACATATCCTCGGTTTTGCCATCCTATTTAAAGTGATAGCAATGATATTCATTACACTGCTAGATGTTAGTAGACTGTTTTCTTTAATACCATAATCATTTCAATGGCATATTTTCACATGCCAGATGGCATTCCTTATGCTTTTACTTCTCAGAGATGATATCTACTCCAAACAAACAGCCCAAGCTCTCCTTATTTCAGCTATCTCATACTAACTTGCAAAAAAAAAAAATATTTTCCTTAACCCATTGCAAACATGCCAGTCTATTACTGAATTGCATTAAGTTGTTGAAGAACATTACATTTGGAAAGTTTCTAGCAAATGGGATTATTTTCCTCTGAGTCTTTGTAAGCAAATTTTGAAATGGCAATTCTCAGCACTGAAACACAGAAACTGCTATTTGCCATAGCAGTTTCTGTCACACTGTAAACCTTTATACTACCTAGTAACTGGAGATGGTTTGCATGTGATTTGTTTCCAAAATCAGCCAAAAGAAAAAAAGAAAAAAAAAAACAAACAAAAAAAACCCAGAAGAACCAAGTATCCAGCTTCACACAATTTAAGAGTGAAGTTAGAAGGTAATTTTGTCACAAACATTTCCATTTTTCTATTCCCAGGACTATTCATAGTTTCTCCGAGAGTATCATTCATGATCAGAAGACTGCTGCAGCATTAGATATTTTGTTTGCATTGTGTTAATTTAGACTGAGACATTTTAAAATATTTAGATGTAGCTCTAATATGCAAGGCTTAAGTGACTTGAGAAGCCTACATTTTCAGGCACATTCAGACCTTTCATATTTATGGTTCATACTGTGTCTACCCTGAACGATACAGACATTTCTTTGCTTATGCTCCAAGTCAAGTGGATAGGAGGCAGCATTAGTCCACTCAGGATGTAATGCAGCTAACGCAGTTGCATTAGCAGGACACTGAGGTAATCAACAGTGCCTCGCATTAGCTTAGGAAGAACACTACTCTAACGAGGCCAGCTGGCTTCTAGACCAGACTTGATTCACATCGGGCTAGTCCAGAGAAGGGCAGGAGTGAGTCACAAGTCCACAGTCCTTTTCACAGTAAGTTTCATAGTCCTTAATCATGTAAGCCACATAATAACAAATGGGGTCGGTCTTTTTTTCTCTGAACATGTTTATGAGAACAAGTGTTCATGTCCCTGAGTTTCAGAAGACAGGTGACACTATTTCTACTTCTAGATTGGAGCACCACTGAAACTCTGTATATTCAAGTATGTAAACCCCTCAAATTGTGCCTGCATGATTTCATGTTAACTCACGGGTCCTGCCTTTTCAGTGGCAAGATATCCCTGTCAGTTTCAAGATCCCTGTGACACTGCAGCAGTGATTTGCAGCTCTGTGCATAGTGGGATGCACAGTCTCATCCCTTCTTACAAGGATAGGGTAGTGGCTGATCAGAAGCAAAACCAGCAAGTTAGATGGACTCTCAGCAGAGAAACTAAATGAATTATCTGTGATGCTGTTCACTGCAGTGAACATCTGGAGGGTTCCTATAACAGTTCAATTCTTTGAAAAGGAAGAACATGAGAAATTGTGTCAGAATTAATGCACTGATGATAAAACAGATGATAAAAAGGAGGGGGGGGAAAAATCACTAGGACCAGAAAATTTTCCTCTAGAAGATAAAAAAAATGCAAATATGAATTTGTTGAGCAACTTACTGCAAGGATTTCAATCTGTCTTCCTGTCAGTACAGCAGAGATGAGAATGACCAGTGTTAAAGTTCACAGAACACAATTTCAATTCTAGAAAGAGATGACAGGAGGGAGATGTGGGGTAGAACATAAGGACAGCCATTCTGGTGCAGAGAAAGCTGCAAACATAGTACTGAGAAGGTTTACAGGGAATGACTTGCCAAAGCAAGCCAAAAGGCAAGTACCTTTCTTTACAAAGCACACAGTTAAACTGTAGGCCAGTTTAAACATAGAATCGTAGAATGGTTTAGGTTGGAAGGCACCTGAAAGATCATCTTGTTCTAACCCCCCTGCCGTGGGCAGGAACACCTGCCACTAGACCAGGTAGCTCAAAGCCCCATCCAGCCTGGTCTTGAACACCTCCAGGGATGGGGTCTCCACAACTTCCTTGGGCAACCTGTGCCTGTGTCTCACCAACACGGCCAGGAACATTCTAGAGACATAAGACCAAAAATAATAATTACATACATTTATAGGAAATGGGTCCATTAATTGTTATTACACACACTAGTCCATAAACAACCATCTGCTCAGGAAGACCAAACTGTTTTCCAGAAGACTAACTAACCACAGTGAGCTTTCAGTCCGACTAATATGTTACTTGTGTTCCTGCCTCACATTGAGAAGTTCCTTGCGTTGCCATCTGGGCCACGCATATGCAATGAAAGCTTGCTGATAGCACATAATATCTTATGATTCAAACTAAATCTGCTTTTTGTAAAACTTCAGCTGCTATTTCTAGTAAAAGTATTACCAATATTTCTTTCCAATCTAAGTCAAGATATCTAATTAGCAAGTCCTGCTCTCCACAGATCTTGAAACACAGCATTGCATGTAATAAATCCACTCTGGTCAGCTCTCAATCAGGTAACATTGCCTTTACTGTCTCTAAGCTGAACCATGATGTCATAAATAGAGCAAACAGTTCTAACATCAGCTAGAACTTTTTCCAGTGCAAGTTCAGAAACTGAGAAATCCTCTTTAATAAACTTGAAAGAGAGTCTATATTAAATAGTTCATTGAATTCCCTCCTGATTCTAAGATGAGATACGCTTTCACTTTCAAAGGACTCAATTGCTTCACCTTTCCTTCATTTGCATGACTTCTGTACTTAGCTAGGAAGTTGAAACTCAAAATAAATTATTTTTTAAAAATCTTGACTTTACTCTTTCCCTGCTGAATAAAACCTCTCTTGTGTAGTTAGCCCATTTTTCAGAGATTTTTTTTGGTTTTGTATCTCTTTGCATTGTTTTTATTTAATGCTATATCCAATGTACTTTGTAACTTAAAAAAAGCTTAAAAAAAAACAAGAGCAAGAATTCTAAAGTACTCATCTCCCGCAATCTTTTTCTTCTTTCACATGCTATGCATGTGTAATAGCAAAAACATCCCTGGTAAGAATACTGTATTTCAAATTTAAAACATCAGCAAAAATCCTACTGGATGCCAGCAATCCGCACTTTCCCAAACCTGAAAAATGCAGCAGGTTTAAAAACATGGAAAACAAAACAGAATTGCAATTTAATCAACAACAAAACATACTAGCATAAAAAGAAAGGTACAAAGCAAGAAGTTAATACCTACGTTACAAGACTTATAATGCAAATGGCTGATAATAGACACTGAAGGAATCGATCAAATAAGCCTGTGGAGTCATAAACATCAAGAACAGGCTTTTAAAAACAAATTCTGAAAAAAAGAACTTCTAAGCAAGGCATATAACTCAGTGCTTTATACAGGTCGTACAACCAAATATCAATTCATAAAAGGAAGACGTGCTTCTAAATTCTTTGTGATATGTGTAAAACAGGCCACTAAATGATCAATTCATCCTACCTGACTGTGAACGAAACAGAATTGCATGACCTGTAATAAAAGAAGATGTAAGGCAGCAGCTGGAAAAATGTAACAGTTTCAAATCAACAGGCCCAGATAATCGGAGCAGCTCTCTGAACAATTTTTTAACAAACCTAAAAATCTAAGGAAATTACCAAGTACAAACTGTTCCCAATGTTATTGCAGCGTTGCAAGCAGTAGAAGTGGTGGTTGGGGACCTGGAAACTGGTCAGCCTTATGCAAAGCCTGGAACAGTTAACTTGTAACTGGCAACACAGATTCAAACATCATCAATGCCAGTCAACAGTCAAAATACAATAATTGATGTGTTCCTACCAAGTTGGTCCTGTGAAAACAATCTGTTCTCTTTTTAGAAAGGTACATAGCAGTTTGATACAGACAGCTGTGTCAGTGCAGTCCACTTGGGCTTCTCCAAGGTACTCAACTTAAAATGAAAATCTTGCATGAGGAGGATTGAAAAGAATCTATTTCATATTTTCAGAACTTGCTGAAGAGATCTCTCAGTGTATACGTAAGAGCAGACCACTAGTGTAGCTCACATCATGTCTTACTAGCATAAAACCCAACTGTAAATCCTACAGTGATTGAGCAGGTGGCCTGCCTCCTTTCTTCAGACGTGTTTCCAGTCACTGCCAAAAATTCTACAGCGTTTTTAACAGAGACATAAGAAATGACCCAAAGCTTCCTATAGGACAGTGTGTAATGAAAATAATACTTCTTGAATTGCTATACTGATTTCAATGGCAGAAAATGCTTTGTATGTCAACTCCTCACTTTTTTACTGAAGCAAAAATGACAGTCCCTGACTGAAAACTTTTTTTCCTGGGTTTTTTTTTTTCTTCTGTGGATATAAATCGCACTTAACAACAAATACAACAGAATGGAATTTACTGTAATCCAGTCTAACTTCAGCAGCCTGAGGCAAGGTCCTCAAATGCTCATCAGAAGATCTATGGGAGTTGGGAATAATATTATTACAGCTGTTTTCTTTCCTCTCATTCCTAGAGAAACCCAGTTTGGCTTGTTCCTGCTCTAAGTGTAAATTAGAGCAATTCCAAGGCTGTTTCAGAACGGCACTAGCTTCACATCACTCTTTGAATGGCTTTTGCCACCAAAACATAAAATTAATAAACTTCACATCTCCTCTTCCTGTACCATGGCAGGCACTCAAAACCAAAACAAAACCCAATATATTAAGAACATAAAAGAAGATGGTATTGAGCTGGCTGACCTAACTGTGGCGCTGCCACAGATGCCTCCCAAAGGGGAGAGACTCCTTCTGCCTATTTCCAGCAGTTATCCTGCTCCTTAGCACCACACAAGCACTGGGTCAAGAGTTTCTCCAAAATACTGGAATTGAGCTATACGTAGTTAGGAAATAATCATCCAGAGGTCCATGGTCAGGTCAGCATGTTGACTGTATTTAAAATCAAAAGAATGTGGGGTTTTTTGACTATATGGGAAGTGTTATTTTAAAAAAAATACTAAAGTGATTCTCATTCCTCAAAAGCCTTTGTCAGAAGATGGTGCCACTATATCAAACACTAAAGTCAAGCCCCAAACATTAATAGACAGTCATTCCAAGAGAAATAATCTTGTAAAAAGTGTTTGGAAATACACTACACAAAAATGTTGTAATGATAAAACACTAAAGGAAACTGCAGAAGCTGCCTACACACCCAGGGAAATTACTTCTTTTGCGGGGAAAAATGTGTTGTCTTTTTATTTAATTTGATGTCCTCTCTCATTAACAAAGGCATCCCTGAATATCCATAGTCATAGTAACACCCTGCCTGCTGTTGAATATGAAACACGTATTATTTTGCCTTTCTAGCTAGACCTGTCTTTGTAAACCTCAACTTTCATCTATTTTATTGACCTGCTTGTGTTATTCAAACACCAAGAGTAAAGAGTTTAATATTGCCACATAATTTGCAGTGTCAGACTGCAAAAACTATGTTAGTGTTATAGAACAGTCCAGAAATTCAGCTATAATGGAAAAATAACAACCCACCAGGCTCAAGAAATAGACACATTCAGCAGATGTTTAGGAATATTAACAGCTTCTAAAAGCCAGCACCTAAACATAAGCAACAAAAGATCCATGTACTCTTTTCAGTTTCTAAATGTTATTTTAGATGCCTGTGATTTTTCTCCCCCCACGTTTTCTTAGAGTCCTTTTGCACTCTCACATTATACATTAACTTTTCAATAAAAATATGATAAAAACCCAGAAGGTCTGAACTTGATGGATGAGGATGCAAAGAAGCGTGAAAAAAGTGAATGTAAATGAGCCTTTTTCTGCTAATCTGCTGCTGAACTACCAATTTAAAGGGGTATAGTTCAAATTTGTGGAAAGAATTGAATTTTAATAGAACTAAGTATACATGTCTGATACTCTATATTCTTTAATGCAAATGGGAAAAATAGGTATTTCCTGTGTAACATAACTGTACTAAATATACCATTCCTTAATCCCATTACAACACGATAAGGGCAAGTTGATGAGATATTTATTCAATAAGATTTGGACCACTTGTCTTTTCAAAAGTCAGTGTGTGTTTTCGTCCTCTTAGGAGCAAAATTTGTTCCCAGACCACAAGTATGTTGGAAAAGATATTTCCTTACAAAGATCTCTGTCATTATTTTAACAGCTTTCAAATGCACTGAATCCAACTCAGACTTGCAGCCCAGGTTCTACAGCCTATTATTTTGAATACATTGAAATTGCAACACTATAAATTTTAATGTTAAATGAAAAAAATATGGTCACATAAGGAAGAAAGTTTTTTACCATGAAGGTGGTGAAACCCTGGCCCAGGTTGCCCAGAGAGGTGGTCGATGCCACATCCCTGGAAACATTCAAGGTCAGGTTGGACGGGGCTCAAGTAACCTGATCCAGCTGAAGGTCTCCCTGCTTATTGCAAGGGGGATTGGACTAGACAGCCTTTAAAGGTCCCTTCCCACCCAAACTATTCTATGATCCTGTGATTACGTTAACGTTACCAGCTTTAGTATTCAGACTTTTTGCACTGTTTTTTTTTTAATAACACTTTCAGTATGTAATTCAATGCTTTTAATTTTCTACTTATACCTAAGTAATTTCCATCAACTCATTCCCTCACACAAAGAATGTTGTAGTATAAAAACTGATACACATATATTTAGTTTGAATTGGAATTTTTTTCATGACATCAATAAAACTGATATCCTCAGATTATTGAAGATTATTGTAACATATATATGCAAAGAATAAAAGTAATTTAAACATAATATTGTAATATTATTCTGATCTCTCAAGATGTAAATGCGCAATTAATCTGCACTGCATTTTTTAAATAAAAAAGACTACTTCTGGGCTGTAATCTGTTGGATAAGAGGGCACTTGGGGTCAAGCTGGAAGCTGTGCATTTAAAGCACTGTGCACAGAACTGCTAGGCACCAGAAAGTACAATGCGAGGCCTGTAATTCTGCTGCAGCTGCTGTGGACACAAAGGTGATGCACAGGAAACTGTCAATAAATCTGAGAGCTGACCATGCATTTCCAGATTAATATTCATGGTATATATACTATTAAAAAGAACATAAATATCTCTTGACTCCTAATACATTTTGCTGTCTCCCAAATTTGAGTCTTTATACATGCCCACAATTTAAATCCTTCAAACACTTTAAATGGGACTGATATTGATTAAAATCTACCAAACTTAACAAAGCAGACCATGCAGAATATTCCAAAAAAACAATACAGAGTTTTCAAAAAGCTTGAAGAAATCCAAGAATGATAAAATTAAGAGACAATGGTTGAACATGGATAGAATGAGATCTGAAATAGCATTACTAAGATTTTATCGGTTTATAATTCACTTTGTTAAATGCAAATAATTTTAGAACTAAAATGGTATTTTTGTTCAAATATAGTACAAATCTAAAGACAGTAATTTTGCTAATTTTAAGTTAAAAACATTTAAAGCAGCAAATCCTGGGTCTGATTCATGTCAGAGTGGATAAATTCAAAGCTAGAGGCTCCAAATCTCCCAGCATGGCTTTAGCTTTGACTGATTCTAACAATGTTACACATACATTAATATGAAAGGGATGTAGTCTGAAAACACTGGTCATTTTTACTGTTTAGATAGCTAAGATTCAAAGTAGAATATGTGCCAAAAAAAGCTAATATTTAAGACAGACAGATATTATTTTTAAAAATGTTTAAGTATTTAAAACTGGCAAGCAAGTTAAGTAAAAGGACAGACACACAACAGTACAACTAAGTGGTCAAAACCAAATCACTGCTTCATATACCCATGGTATTACTTTACTTTAATTAAAACTAAATTAAACCCAAACTTTTTTCTCAGCCCAGGAGAAAAAAGGACTAGTAGTCCTTAGCCTGTCTATTTTTGCAATAGTTTTTCCCAGAAGTAAATAAGGGGTGGGTTTTTTTCTAATAAGAAATAATATATTCTTTCACCACAAATTAATTCAGAATTGATTGATGCGAAAATTAAACCTTGGACAGAAAGCAATTGTGGATTTTTCTTAGCCAATAGGGAAACGCTCTACAAAATTATGGTGTGCAGAGACAGCTGTTGCTATGGAAACTGTTTTGCAACCTTAAATGTGATGGCAAGTAGCAGGTGTCTGCTATAATGAGACTTTAAGGTAATTATGACATGCAAATAAAGTTTGCTGCCAAAGTGACTTGCAATAAAGATGGATTGAAACCAGGTATCACCTCCAGGCCTGAAGGACAAACCCTTCTCTGTATAACATGCTGCAGAGGTGCAGTGCGGTGGTGGCCAACGCACAGCTCACAAGCCACACAGGCCTCCAAAGAGGCCAAGCACTGCTGAACAGCCCCCTGGTCCCAGCCCCAGTGCCCAAAGGAAGGATCCAAGCTGGGCTGTATGGTGGGAGTTACAGAGTATAAGTGCATGGTCAACAAAGAAGGCCACATCTCTGGGAGAAACAGGACACAGCACAGCCACCAGACTTCACCTCCGGTCACTTGCCTTCTGCAGCACCCAGGAAAATTTCTTTTGCTCTCTTCGCCAGCTGCAGTTTGGGGATCCTGTGTACATTGCTGGCTGGTGATCAGAGATTGTGCCTGGCACCAAGGTTCACAGGGAAGTGGGGGAGAGGCTGAGGACCTGTGATCTGTTTAGATGCAGTTCTTGCTACGCTGGTTTCTGCAGTATTTCCTAGCTTCAAGCTGGATGTAGTTGACACCAGTTCTGGGAAGCCTGTACACAGAATCCAAAAGCACCAAGTCCTCTGACAGTACTGTGAGTTAGGGGATTATCCTAGAAGGGATTATTCTAAAAAGGGCACATCTCATGTGTCAGAACATGGGAATACAGAAGTTCAGGTAAGTAAGGAACATGGTGATACTGTGGCAGAGGAAGAATGGAGACAGCACTAGGACCTGACTTTATAAGGCACAGAGAGTAAGACCACTTACATAGGGATAGTGGGTTCTTGGTTAAGGGAAAAGTTCAAAGTGTAGTGGGGACATAAAGGAGTGAGTAGATTTTGGATACACGAAGACTAAGCAACGAAAGTCTACAGAGCCCTCTGCCTGGCTGTGTTGAAGAAAGTGGTTCTCTGTCCCTGAGCCCAATCCCTTAGCAGAGAACTCGCATGCCATTTAACAAGGGCATCTGTTTCACAGCAGAGGCAGTGTGAAGCTCACACAGCTAACTCACTTCTATCTTTTCCCACTGATACCCACAGGGCACCAGCCTTTCCAGTCTTGTGTGGTAGGTCTGCAAGTAGCTAACAGGCACATCAGGCATATGGGATCCACAAGCTGGAGAGACCACAGATCTACACTGCAGCTAAAGGGGAAGGGAAGAACCAGTAAGTAGGGCCCCACATTCAAAGGAGCCTAGCTGCAAGGACCATTTCCCAGCTACAAGTACACATTTCCTTCCAGTACCAGCTCAACTTCTTTAGGATGCTGAGAAATAGTAACAGATAGTTTCCCCATGTGCCCTGCCAGTATTACATACCAACATTAACCTGCTGCTTTTCCAAGTTATTTTAGAAAACTATGATGTGTTTATTTTTGCATTTAAGTGATGGACCTCGATTTCCAAGGCTCCAGCTCTTAAAACACACTTCAGTAACTGGCACTATGGAAGTTACTCACATGAGCATTGCTGAGTCAGAGCTCCAATATGGCACTGTTGAGAAATCAGTTGAATTTTCTCTAAGTCAGGTCATTTTGGTAGATAAATCTTTACAACCTTTTCCTTGAAGAAGACGTTGTCTTCTGAAATTTAGCTGTGTTTCTATCAGACACTTCTGGGTTTCTTAGCTATTCGAATCAGCACTCAGAAATTCTGAACAGGTACATGTTCACAGAGCCATCTCAGAGCCACTTCTCTCACTCCAGGGGAAGAAAGGGGTTGCCTGTATCACTGACTTAATCACTACCAGGACATCCCACTCCAGGAAATCAGCATAATGGGAAGCTCAGTCCCATCTGCCTTCACCCCCCTACGGCACAAACTGACCACTGTGTCCAGCCTGGAGCCTACATTAAGGGATGACTCCTCAGATGCCAGCAGTTCCAATCTCCTGGTTTTGCTCAGACATTTCTAAGCTAAGTCTCATAACATTAATGAACTGACATTGAAAGAGATCCTTTAGAAAAAACAAACCCACTTAAAATGTATACAAGAAAAAATTATATTCTTCAATACAAAATTTCCCAGCATTCCCACTTGATATAGAGAATCTCTGGTTGCTGCCTGCAGAAATTTGTTTCTCATTACAATCACATGAATGCCAAACCACTCAAATGATTGCATTTATTGAAATGAATGCAACTGCTTCCAGTCAGTTAGTGCATGTTTCTAAGAGAAGCCCTAGCATGCCCTATATTCCAGACACGACATCAAAGGAATTTGACTACAGGTTTATAACATAGTATCAGAAAGTCAAGTAATGGTAACCTTGACAAAAAGCCAATACTAAAAAAAGCAAAAGCACATTTGTATGTCCCTGTAGTGCTGGGGGGGAAGGGGAGGAGGAAGAGGTGCAATGAAGCATAGTCATTTATCTCAATTATTGTCTGCTTTTCCTAAATCAGTTTTGACAAGAATTACATTTCATAATATCCATTATTCTCTCAGCCTTGTTGGGTTTGGTTCTCTCTCTCTCTCTCCATATTAACAAGTTCATTGATGTCTCCCTAAACCACATCTCCTGCTACCACTGACAAAGAACAAACCCTATGCTGGGTGGACCATCAACACCCACAAGTGGTGTTCTCACAAAAAAGCAACAAACAGTGCTTTTCCCATCCATCACAGGAGTGCCCCAAAGGGAAGGTGGTTTTTTCCTGGGGAAGTTCACAGGGAGCAGTGGGTTCCGTGCACAGCCAGGAGGCCTTATCTGCAAATGATTCACATGATTTTAACATTGCATAAACATATAGCAACAGAAAAATCAGGAACAGGGCAGAGATCATTTCTGCCTAGGTAGATTTCCCGAAGAGAAAAAAATTGTTTTCAAATTACTATTGTAAATTGTTAAAAAATTTATCTTACCTCAAATACATAGTAACCCTTTCTTGATATCTTTGCCCTTAGTGGAGTTATGGGACTCATAAGCTATTGCATATTTTATTGCTTCCATATACAAAGAAATAAAACACTTTATGCTTTTGATATAAGTGACAGAATTCTAACCTAAAGAGAATTACTCATGAATTAGGCTATCTTACTAAACAAGGGAACATACCTTTCTACTGTGATGCTGTCAGGAACACAGCAATGGAGAAACTTTCATTTCACAGTGGAAAAAAAAAAGGGCTTTAAAATTTTGTTGCAAAAAGAGAAAGATATCCCAGCACACTGTATATTATAGCACCACCTTGAAGATACTGTTTGGTTTAATGCAGCCATTAGGTTTGTTCTCCTTGTTCTCTGTCTTCCAATTTCTCACCTTGTGAACGTCCATCCTGAAGTAAAAATACTAACAGCAACAATCATTCCTTGAATTGCTTTACCTTTACTGTGACATTTTTCAACAGATAAAAGCTATAGCTTTGTCTTAGCCTTTCTGTACTTTAAATATTCAAGGACTGCCATGATCAGAACATCTTCAATGACAATTTGTTTTGTTTATTTGAATTTAGCCCCTACAGCGAAGAGACTTTTTCCTGCCATTGGGTTTTTAATGTGTAGAGGCTAGAACAGGAGAACAAAATACATAGCTTTATGTCCAGCTACTGGTAGGAACATCGATTTCTCCTTTTAACCACATCAGTTACCACATTCCAATGAATGAAAGTGAAAATATGTTTCACTTATTTAGCAGTTTTCCATTTGTTTTGTTATCTGGATCTTGATAATTCAATAGATCTCCAATGTTTTAGAAGAACAATACCCAAAATATTGTCACTGAAGAAGAATGAATTATGGCTGTTCCTGCCTTTGTTTCAATGCTTTTCAGAGCCTGTTTAATATTTGATTTTCATAATCAGTATCACCCAATCTCAAAATATACTCTGCTTTAAAGGAATTTAGTTATCCAATTAACTCATTTGGGGCATTAAATGTTAAATGGTAGAGAGAGATAAGAGTTTTATTCAACAACAGAGACTGAGATAAGATCTTTAAGTCTTATTCAGTGCAGCAAGAGTTTTATGACAGAATCATATTGATCAAAATTATTCATACGGTATAATTAAGTTCAGCAAGTCATCAAGAATGCAGGTCATTATTTGTGCATTAGCCAATCCTGAAAGGGAAAGCGGAAAATTAGATAATATAGAATAACCATAACAAACTATGAGATGTCCAACTGAGTGAGCAAACCTGATAGCAAGTAGCATATTGGAAGTACTAAAGTAACAAAAGATCACAAAGTTGAAATGCATGAGGAAGAGTAAAACTGGATCTACAGAGGGAAGATTATGACCTAATTTTTTTTCCTCTTCACTACTGAAGTTGTAAGCATAAAACTACAACAGAAAAGTACCAGAATCTCTGGAATGCATCTGGTGCTGTTCTTATAATTCATTTATAAGGGCAGAGGTCATTAATCAGAAGAAATTTGGAGGTGCATAAAGTGTAACATAAGAACAGAAATTTTCGCATAACAGAAAACAAACAAAACAATGAACTGGATCTGTGTTGGGCATGGCTAACATGACACCAAAAACATTTTCCTTTATAAGTGGATAAACAATGATACCATGTAGTTCTGCAAAAGAAACAGCTTTGTTATTTAGATGTCATAGGCCATATTTCAATATTTTCTTAGTGTGAATTAGACACTCAAAGTTATCACAGCACTAATAAATGGAGATGACAAATTTCTCAGTTGTTTGCAGTCATGCTTTCCTGCATCCTCATTTAGCTCTTATGAGCCTATGCAAGATACTTTTGGAAAGATCACATAGTTCAGTATCTGATCTTTCCCTTGCAACATTTCTACCACTTTGTTTTGAGACAATTCTCAAAATTAACTAAATTCACCAGAAGACATTTAGATTTGTACATCTCAAACCATATAAATTAAAAATATAAAGAGGAAAACATTGCAGCGTTCTGTGTGTCCTCCAGCCTCTTATCCCTCTCGGTTGCCTTTCTGTAATTCAGTGTTCTCTGCTAGTGTTAAAGGCTCCCACATGGACTGCAATTTTCCTCCTAAATATTCCAGCATCACCTAATGACCTGTACTTTCAATGGTTCATCAGATGGAGCTTGGATTAAATTTTAGTACAGTTTATGTTTCTTAAAACCACTTGCTCCATGGAAATATTTTTTTTCTATCATTTCTGACACAGAAAAAAAAGCCAGTTACAAGGGAAAAATTGCAAAGTACAAAAATGAAAATCTATCTGGAAAGACAAAACTGCTTTTTGTACACAATCTGACAATAAAAATCTAAAATCTAAATATGAAACATAAACAGCATCTATTTCAGTAGTATTGCACCCTTGACAAGAAACTTTGTATAAAGTAAAATTAATGAAAGGAAAATTGGTTCTGTTGTACCTCAAACTAGGACTAGCACATTTCACAGCCTGCCCTTGTCATACTTCCTACATCATTATGTCACACTACTTAGACCTTCTGACTTTTATTATAGGAGAAAATGGTCCAAAAACCATATGCATATACATCACGAATTTCTCTCACTTAGACTACGGTTCTCATTATTGTTATTCATCATTCCCAGACTGGAACTATTACAGTATTCAGATATCAAGATGCATGTAAAAATCCATGTCCATATTTGCCAATAACAGCAAAATAAACAGAAATTATACTGAATTGGTTTTGATGAATCAACAAATTGGTAACATTTCATGCAGCAGAAAATTCTGGTTCACTGGTTATTGGCGCAAGATTCCTGAACTAGGAAGCTGGAAAGACAACTCAAGGTAATCTGGAAACTCCAGATAATACTTTAAATTATGTGTTTGACTTCTAGTTTGCTTACTGTCTCCAGAACTGGAACCTAAAGCCAGTGGCATAGATGAAATAAAAAGTGCCTTATATTAGCTGCTAATCTAACTCCACTGAAGCCAATTAGTTAAACTAATCTGAATTTGCTCCAAGGCTTTATCACTTCAGCCTTGCCTTTTTTAATAAATCAAACATTATTACAGAGAGAATTCCACAAAGTTACAGTGGGGTTATTTGGGATATATTAAAAAGAAGTTCATGTGATACCAACAGATGACAGCTCACAAGTTTGTACTTTCACTTAAAAACTGTATTAACATCCTCCAACCAATGAAATCTGAGGCTTTCAGCAATCTGCTCTAGTAGGAGGTTTCCTTGCCCATGGCAGGGGCGTTGGAACTAGATGATCTTTAAGGTCCCTTCCAATCTAAATCATTCTATGATTCTATGAAATACAGCAAAAGAAAATTCAAGGAAGATCATTTGAATTATAGATTTTCTAAGTTTATGGAATAGATTTTATGCACATAGTACTACATAGACTGAAAATTCTTGGATTACTTGAATTAATTCACACAGCAAAAAAAAAAATTACAAGATTATGATTCTGAAAAACTTTAATGTATAACTGAAAACATATTACTGAAATTAATTTTTTTATTCAGTCGGTTAAAGACTGATCATGAAGATATAAACTAATCTATTCTTCTGCCATAAATTAAAGAGGGAAAAAACCAAATCACCTGAAAAAATCAGCATGAAAAAGACACAAACATTCAAATAGGCAGAATCTGCTACAATTATAGTTGTCCCAGACTGCTGGGTGCCAGGCAGAAAGAGTCCCCCCTGCAATTACTTCATAAGCTTACCTTTAGCAAATTTGTGGGGATGGAGGAGTGTTCAAAGGTTATTTTGCAGATTCTGTGTATCTATAAAAAATCTCCTTATGTGCCATATCACCAATGATGCAAACTGGTATTTCATTTCAACAGTTTGTTTTATTGACTCTTCAAACCTCACACCCACAAAATGGATACCTAAAGAACAAATGTTTGTCTCTTCTCTGCTTCTTTTTCACATCTCTGCCAGTAATGTGATCCCAGTCAAACACTGTGGACACAAATGGAAATCCTAACTAATGGTCATGAAAAGATTAAATGCCTTCAACTCTTATTTCTAAGTTTTAGTGAGATTTTCCAGTTCAGTTCTTATTACCGTTCTTAAACTCTAAAAGATCAATTGAAAAGGGAAAACTCAAACATGAGGTCTTTGACCCTAATTGCTTGCAGGTAATTAGGATATCTGAAGTCCACAGTAATGGGTACAGTATTATTCCTTTCAAAGAGTACCTGACAATGAATGTTTGATGGTATTCGCAGCTCCAACAGAAAAGTTCAGTGTGAGGACCTTAATTCTGCTTTTAAGACTGCAATAGTTAGTACTATCATGGGGACAGGCAGGGAGGGGAGAGCTTAAATAAGCTTTTTGTTGCAATGAATAGCAATGAGTTTGGTACCTCCTACAGACAGACAAGTTCACTAGTCAGAAGAGCTCAGCAAAGCAATGCTATTTTAAAGTTCAGTGACTCTAAGCGATGGTCAAAACAATGTGGAATCACTGCAATAACAAAGAAAGATGACCTGATTCAAGCAGGCCTAGGCAACCTCTCCAAATTCAGAACCTCTTCTAGCTCACCCACCTGGACTAGGTAATTGCTCTGCCAAGTGGCCCAGAGCTAGCCAAGGGCAGCAGCCTTTCCCGCAGAGGGGCTGGATTAGATCTCTGCAGGTCCGAGCATCTTTGCCCAAGATTCACTGATATTTGTAAATCAACTTCCTTTTCTTCTGAGAACAACTGGAAGTTCGATTTGCTTTGCTCATTAATGTATAACTTCTAGTAATGTCTTCAATTAAGATCTTTCATTTATAATCATTGTAGGTTTCATGCCCTTATCCCAGAGCATAAAATTGAGATTTCTTCAGAGTCATTTTAACCTCCATATTTACATTAACAACTTCCATTGGGAGCACTGAGTTTCCAGTAGTTCTGCTCTGCAAACAGGGTATAGACCTACAACACTTTCCTCCTACATCTCCAAAACATGTTCATGCAGGAGCCAAAATTAATATTATTAAAAGTATAAAAATGTCTTTTATCTGAATACTTTCTATGTTTCCTACAGCTATTTGCTCCACATACAGAAATAGTTTTCCCACCCCAACAATTCCACAAAGATCCAGTTAATGCCATTCAGCAATGAGTCTCTCCCTGACCTTTCTTACCTGCATTAACTTTTCATGGTTTAGTCTGAATTTTCATACGCTGACACACCTAGGAGGTATTCAGTAGTGGCTATAAATAGCCATTTCAAATTATTCTTTCTCTGACCTTTCTGTCTCTCATTCTTGCCAATATTCCCTCTCAGGGCAGCCAAATGACAATTTTGTCAGTAGTTTTTTGGATGTACTCTCTTCTCTCATTTATAGTCTCCTTTTTTTTTTTTTTCCTATGCAAAAAATCTCAGTAAACCTTTCCAATTAAATTATACATCCTCTTTTTGTTAATCAAGAAGTAGTGCTCCACATACAGCTTCCAAATTATAGCTTATATATATATACACACTGTGCACAGCCTCATACTGTTCCTCCACCTTTGCTTTTCTTTCACCCTCCTACACTGTTTATATCCTCTCTTTCTGACCCTGTTTTGTATAGGCAGAAAGAAATTCAAGGCTCTCTTGTAATATTTTAAAGTTTCTGTTCATTAACCACTATTAGTGTATGCTGATTTATTTAAAATGTCCCCTACTTTGTTTCCTAAGAAAAAAATATTTTAAACATACAAATGCATAGAGAAATTAGTGAAAATCACTATCCCTCCAGGCCTTGCAAGAGGATCTTGAGTGAGAAAAAGACCTGGAAGCCATAGCTTGCAATTAGAAGTGTACTACTATAAAAAATTCAATACGTATAAAACCTTGAAATAAACCAGTGTTTTCCACTGCAAGTACTGCCTGATCTGTTTTCTGACTTCAGCACAATAAAAAGTAACAATGCAATATTCTTGAATAAGAGCTTAAAAACAGAAGAGTAAAGTTATTTGCAAATGTTTATACACAGACCTATAAAGCATAACTCTTGCAAACTTAACCATCAAAACACATTCCTACTATAAAACTATACTACACACTGTCATCTTTTTTAGTGGAAAGTTTATTCAACATTTGAAGCACGAAGGAGAGATCCATTTTGAACCACGTAACATGTTTGGAACAGTCTATGGAAGCCGAACTCAGAAATATGCACTGCAGATGATAGTGGGTGGAGAGAACTGATGTAAGGATGAGGAAGCTTACAGGGTTAGCTTGAAAAAGTTGAGTGAGGATTTACTTACTGATTCCCTCGTTCTTTTAGGAATCCATTAATGTTGCACACACTCACACAAACAGCTGTTAAACATTCCTATCCATCCAACCAATGATGGCATCCATCCGACAGAGGTTTGTGTAAACATGAGGTTTTAATCTTGTGGTCAGGGGACCCCTGGTAGGGGCTCTGCAGTATTTATAAGAAGTCTGCAATATGTAACTAAGAACAGAAAGCCCGTTATCGTTAGGTTTAAACTTGCAATGCAAGAAATGAAACTTTCACTTTAAGAACATAAGTGGTCCACAAGTGGAAAAAGGCTGGAAGTCACCGATACATCAGGCAAGACTCATGACATGGGTCACAATTCATCAAATATAACATCACACTTTTTCCATTAATATTATGACAGTAGTCTGTGAGGACGATAGATCAGAATTTGCCTATAAAATTGTCCTGATTCTTTGTCAATATGTACTGAGCAGTTCAAATGACATCAACCACATCCTAACTGCTACTACTTTTATTTAAATTTATATGTGCTCTGCAGGGTGAATACATGATGTAGTTACCATACTTGCTGTGCTTCTTGGGGGAAAAAAAAAGAAGTTACTGAAAGTAAATAAGATTTTTTTTTAATTTTTTTTTTTAAAGCTCTGGACAAAACTATAGCTGGCAGCTTAATCTTGACAAAAGTTACTGCAAATGTTTGAGATGTTCTGTAGTTTAATTTTACCTCTCCAAATCCCCGACCTAAATAAAAATATATACACTTCAAAATTCTTTAAAGATTGCTTCTAGCATTCTTCAAAGAGAAAGTTTTTCCCTCTAGGACCATGCAGGCTGATGGATGGTGACCTTTTTTACAGTAAGACTGTACATCAAGTCTATTGATAGACTTGATACAACAGGAAATTCAGATTTGGCTTCCCTTCTTAGCTGATCAACAAATATAGCAGGATGACAGTTTACAAACACACAGTCACTCTAGAGAACACCACAAGGATTTAAGCTTTCTGCAAAACTGTTTTAAGGCTACTTTATAATGAAGGCAACTCCTATATTTCTTCAATTTTTCAAGACTTTTAAATTCACATATGTTTATTTTACAATTTTTTGAAAGCTATGATTTCAAGCCCTATAGTAGTGAAATAATCTGAATGGGAGACATTCCACAAAACATTCCACAAAACCAGAGGTGTTACATGGGTTTATGCTAGTGGTTCACAGAGAAGGTTCCTTTTATTAGGACAGCAAATTCCCAATAAGGTCTTTTTGGGCAAAAAAAGCCCAATAATACATACAAGAGATGACATTCTGCCCAAGGATTAAAGCCTGAGGCCTTGACATTTTCTTATCATTAAGATTTCATAGAGCCATTTGTAAAAGTCAGGGACACCAGTCCTTGCATGCTGGCCCAGTTCCAATTTTTGTAATTAGTCCCCGACACATTAAATTCCCCTTTGACTTTGAAATATCTTCCTGTTCTTTGTACAAAATCCCTGACACTTTTTCTTTGCTTAGTAGCTCTGCTTTTTGTGGAGGTTCAGACTTGTATACCTTGACTTCAAGATCAAAAATAAGCTTTATTGCTTTGTACCGCTCTCACTACTCAAAAAAACATAATTTCTGTTGATGCATAACCTGCTCTGGTTTCTCGCTAAAGGGTGGCCCGTGGAGTGCCAGTGAAACCAAAAGGTTTCACACTCAAATGATTTCCATTAAAGCAATGGGTTAAATTTACTCCTAATAGTTCAGTCCAGGGAAGCAGGGCTCTAAACTGCTGATGAAAGAAGCCATAAGGAAAACAAAGCCTCTGAAATCTTTGAAGCCTGATTCGCAGAGCAGAAAGGCATAGGAAGAAGGACTTGAGGAGTTGGGCTCCAAAGCAGAGGGAGAACGGATTGAGCTTCAGTCCAGTCCCTGTCCGTGATGCTTTCAATGGACTTGTAGGGAAGAAAATAATCTTTCAATGAAAGTTAATAAGTGAACTCAATTTACAAATAACAGTTAATTAATGCAACCTAAGCAGGCTGGTCATAGGCTGTGAACTGCTAATACAGTAGTTACAGAGCAATTTTTTCTCTTGTTTTTCCTTCAAGTCTTATGTCTTCCTATCATTGTTTTGAGATTTGTATTTCCTCTGTCCATCCTTCCAGCCTCCGTCATACAGTTGCTTCAAAAATCCATGTACAGAGACTTGCCTTGCTACTGGTACTGAGAGCTTTGGAATCAAAACTCCACTCTTCCAGGCATAACTACAACATGCATGCAAGTTTGGACATAATTACGTTTATTGCATTTGTAGTTTTGTTTGGTTTTTAATACTAAATTTAATGAAAATAATAATCACTATGCAAAATCCTGCAAGCAGAAAGAGAACTCCGGGAATTATCATGAAGTTCTGCTTTGCTCCTTGGCCCCACCACAGATGGGGCCTGGTTAATCCCCATGTGCTGCTGGATTTCACTGTAAGATTTTATTTGGAGTTGCTTAGATTTGATGCAAAACACTCTACTCCTGAAACGCTTCTGCTGAGATGTGGAAGTCACCTTCTCCACACAGCAGTAACCCACTTTGCTATAACAATGGCCCTTCCACTTATGAATATGACATGTTCAGTTAATCTATAGCACCTCATTGAAGGAAATAAATGTTTTACAGACAAAAATATGGTAAAAATATTAAAGATCACACTCTACTGCTTTACACAGTCTCTCGCACCATGTAGGGTCGCCTCTGCGGTCATCAGAACTACTCCCAGCACAAGAAAGAGTCTGAGCTTGAGGTGGTCCTACACGGCTGGCCAAGGTCATACAGCACATCTGTGACCAAAACAGGCTGACAGCCCAAACCTCTTCCAATTCCTGCCTTCTATGCCTTAATTTTCAAACTACGCCTCCTCTCACTGTGACATTCAAAGTCTTCAGATCTCTTTAAAATCTTGATAATGTATATTCTAAAATGGTATGCATACAAAATATGAGTCATAACAAGAAAACAGAAAGGCCATTCATAGGGGGCACTGGAGTTAGAAGCAATAACACTGCTTAACAACAACTAGCTCTGTGTCACAATTATCTTAATACCAGAGTGTTCTGGCAAGGCCACTTGCCCAAAGGAACTGAGATCCAGCAGCACTGTCCAGCATACGGCAGGGCTCCATGCCACTCTCCCCAGCACCTGGGAAACGTACACACACGCACAGAGACAGTATTTGCCATACACAACTCAGGAGTCTCTGTACAATCGCATGTTATTTTTCAAGTGTCCTCATTGACTTACTATTTTCTCAGATGTATACAGTTACAAAATGCTATAAAGAAAAATCCTTAAATAATTATTTTTTATGCTCCTTCTTGAATACACACTTTGGGGCTATCTAATGCTAGAGACATACAAACTTGTTCCCCTTGAAATGCCAGTCTGTATCTACTGCAGTGTGATGCTTTGGCTGGTGACCAGGATGCTTCTGCCAGCTGCATCCACTATTTGCATCTTAGCTTTTCACCTCTTAACTTCACTTCTTCCCCTGCACCAATACCCTCAAACAATGTTTTTCTATGACATCCACTGCTGAAAAAATCTTGAGATTTCTTGCAACTTCCTACAACTTCCTACCTAGGATAAATACATCCACAGCCCCCGACCTTGGATGCTCTTAGACAGCAACATCAAGTGAAGAACGCTGCAGGCAGAATCATAACAGCCCAGATACCTGCTTCTGCTAACTGCAGGCAAGAAGGAAAGAGCTCACAAACAATGTGTGGCTGCTAAGCCAGAATTATTATGCAAACCTTTTAATTCCCATTGTTGAAAGATGAAGGATTCTGGACGTTCTCTCTCAGTGAATATTAACAGCTAAAGAGCAACACCAAGAAACCTGTCAAAATAGCTGACTTAAACCATTTTTGCAGAGCAACTCCCACTCCCTGTGTTGGTAGTGAGTGCAAAGAAGATTTCACATTTTTGACACCTAAAGTTCCTACATGGTAAAACACAAGGAACACTACTCAACAATTCTCTACAGGCTGCCATACAGAAAGTGGTACAGCTGTTATCTTTCATTGGATTTCCAGTACCTACCTTCTTTAATAAGAGATTTGGGGGAGGGGAAGTCACCGAAAAGGAGCACCTGAGAGAATTAATTATCTGCCAGTACCCTCAGCTGTTCATGTGCTGCTCATGTGATTTCATGTCCTGTTCTCCCTGCCAACTCTACAAGCTGAAGACAGTACCATCTACCGCATTCCCACATATCAGCACCTAAGACTTTTTGCGTATTTTAAGACAGTCTCACTCAAGGACTTTGTCACCAGAAGCTATTTTCTTCTGCAGCCTTACACAGGTGACAAGTTTCTTTCAATTGAAATACTATTAAAAGGTAGAGTCTGCCTCAGTCATCAGTTTGTTCCTGCCTCCGACATTGGATTCTGCCATGTAAACCAGAATAAAAGACAGTATTTCCATGGCACTCATCAGCAGTACTGACAGAGTGATGGGTAACTAAAAGAACATTGGTGTACTCCTGTTAATTTGACTTATAAACATAATGGCAACTAATCAATTACATAGTGAATTGGATACCTCCACAACCAGGCTCAGTGAAGGCACCTTAATTATCTTTGGCATCTGCTACAAACAGTTCCTACACTATGTGTTCCTCGTTCCCATCAGTGTAACTTTACATCCTTCTGGATTTCATAAAACAAAAGTCATCATGTCAGCATCTCTGCGAACCTGTGAACAGCAAAGCAAGTTAGCTTGCAGCACCAGGATTTAAGAGCAAATCTTCCTGGAGACAGTGTAAGCAGAGCTCACATTAGCCATGCAGCCAGCTCACCAGGGTGTCTCCCTCCATTACAGCTGTTTTATTTCACAAAATTGTCAATGGAGATAACTCCACCTCACTTGTCAAAAGAAAGGGTATCTAAAAAAAAAAAAAGCCATGCTTTTACTTAAGTATGAAACTAAAACAAACGTATCTGTTTCAGCATTATTCGGAACACAAAAAGAATCAAAGGTTCATTAAATTAAAATTTAATCTGACTTCATTCTTTCATACAGAATAGCATTGTTGTTGGGTATGTTAAATATTGTAATTCAATACATTAATTTTTAGTTTAATAAATTCAGAATAACAGTCTCCAAAGGATAAATGTCAGTAATTTAGCAACTAAATTTGAGCAAAAATAAGCAAAGCAATAAAATGCCATAGTTCAGACAAAAAGTATGACTGTCTTGCACTGATGTGAACTGCGCTCCCAGGGCTGTGTCAGACGCTCTGCATTCTGAAAGCGTCATTACATAGTGATGCATCTCGCTCACCTGCCAGGCAAAAATCCACTAGAAAGAACCTTTGGGGAAAATTCAGTCATGATGAATATAGGCAATCGTTAATTACACATTTTTTCTGTTGCATTCTTCTAGACACAATTTTTGAACAGTCTGCAGTATGCCACAGCATATAAAAGTATTAGAAGTTGAAGTAATTGTCTTCAGAAAATAGGGCTGTTTATATTACTTTCATTTTCTTTTTGAATATTTATAACTATGCCACTAGTGCACAGTAGTGCAGATGAATGATCTGTATTTCATATTGATCTTAGGGAACTCGGCAAAGGCTTTCTTTAATCTATAATTAAAAATTAAAACCTTTAGGGGAGCTATTCATCTGACAGTCAGTTTTCTTCCTGTTGCCCTCTGCCAGTAATTAAGTTCTGCTAGCACTTTCAATTTTTATAAGGACTTGGTTTATTATAATTTTCTTTGAATTTGTTGCCATAAAACACCAGAGGCTTCTGTGACAACAACTTCCATATAAAAAACCCTGCACGGTAATACTGATAATGTATTTAAAGTGTTTGTTATTTCCAAGCTGTATTCTATGAAAATCTGTACTGCATATCCATCTGTCTTTACACTATACCTAATACAGGTAAAAGCTACAGTTTGCTGAAAGAATGTAGATTCGCCATTCTGAATTCCATTTTGTTAGTTTAAAACTGCCTGGATTTACCTAGTAAATTCAATCCACCTGACTGATAATAAGAAAGGATTATACCACAAAACAACACCTAGTTATCACTTTACAGTCAGAGACATGTGCTGATCAAGTTTCAATATGTTTTGTGCAACAATACTCCTTCTGTGCTGCCCCAATGGGAGTAATGCTGATCTTTGTAGTAACCACAACACTTTCTACCCAAAGAGCTCAGAGCACTTCTCTAGGGTTGAGCATAATTATCCCCATTTCCCAGGTGGGCCAGACACTCCCATAACTAGCCCAAGACCCAGTTCTGAAGAAACAAATGTTTCTCTAGATTTTCACCAAACATTTTCACATTAGACTAGTTAATATGCAGAAACACAACCAGCAAAACACCTCAGTAAAATCAAACAAGCTGCATATTGAACTCGCTTGCTGCCTAAAAAATACTTGACTTTCATCTCTGCTTGTCAAATCAGAAATCATTAGTTTGCAATAGAGAAATCTGACGCTTGGCACTTTCCTTATTAGAATGGGAGCTCGGGAGGAAAACATGGTAAGAACAGCTCTGCAGCAGCGCACCCCTGTGATTAGAATAGTGGCATGTGGTGCTTGACGCAGCAGCTCTTGCTAGAAGGAAAAACTACAAAGCAGCTACCAGCCTTCCCCAAACCCGTCACTGCTTTTAACCATAGGACTTAAATTAATAGTAAGATAGGATCTGAATAATCTCCTGCTGTGTTACACAGTTTCTCCAAAAGGTTCTCAATCAGTAGCCTGCAAAAGGCTATAGGAGAGACAAAAACAATTTTAGTTAAACAGTCAGGGAAACACAAAGGATCATAGCTAAAGCAAGCAAATCACTGCACTGCTGCATTTCAGTGAGCACTTAGAATTTCAGCCCACACTACTCTTTTTTTTGTCAGTACAGATAAAGAAACATTAAAGAGTTTAGATTTTAGCCAGATTTAGAGTGTCAAACCCTGGAGCTAAAATGTTCAATGTCATCAACATTCTTTCCACTTTTATAACATTTATTCGAATGCAAAGCAAAGCTAAAGGCTTTAATGGGCACTCAAGCAAAAAAAAGTAGGTATTTAGAAAAAGTCGTTGGCATGCCTTTTCATGCCATACTAAGAGGGTAAATATATGTCCATGGGTAACATAATTAGTCAAAACAGTTCTGATATGAAGGACATACATTTCTCTTTAGTCTCAACCAGAATATGGAAGTTAATGTGTATTATCCAGGAGGGAAGGTTGTAAGTGTAAAATATGGGTGCATGGAGGTAAAATTGAAGTATCTGGTGAATCTGATGTCAGCGTTATCCCCAACAGTTACTTTGCTTATCAGTTCCAATTTAAAAACACACAGCTGTGAAGATAACTATTTTGAAAGACATTTGAATTTCTTATGAAATGTAATGAGAACACGAAAAAAAAACAAAACAGCCAAGTAATCTTAGCACAAACCCAAATCCTGTGACGTTGACAATGCCCTGAGGATCATAGCCATAGCTTGAAAAAAATCATGTATTTGCTGCAGAGACAGTGCTTCTCTGTTTCGATTCATACCCTTGCATATTTATGAAGCCCAAGAAGTGAGGTATCTCCTTTGTAGGAGGGGAACATGTAATGTGGATGCCAGGCCTGCTTATTTTACCTAGGACAGAACGATTACAGGAAAACATTCCTGTAATCTGACAGTCTATATTCACTGACTACCCCAGTTATAGTGTTTAGACATATTTAATTTTAAAAAAAGAAAATTACATATGCCAAAGCTCTGTTTCTATGGTTTTTCCCCTCTAAGATCTCTTGCATTGTCCTGTCACTTCTTATTTTTCTGAACTGAAGCAATAAGACTGTCTTAGATCCTTCCACCAGCATATGCCAGAAGAACAAAATTAGGAAGGTGTTAGCTATTTTGACTGTTTGGGGTTCTTTACTGGAGGCTGGTTTTCTTCTTTATCGCCCATTTTTCAAGAGCGAATTTTGAAATTGCTGGACATACTAGGATATATATTCTTCTCCTCTGACTGCCATATATTACAAGACCTGAACTGGTCAGTACCTCAGGGTAGAAATGTTTCACGACTTCAAAGCCAAAAGGCAGCAAAGGCTTCCAATCTGCAAAGCCAGGTTTCATTAAAATGAAACATATGGAAAACTAGACCAAGGTAACCTTTTAAAGCAAGAAAACATAGACCTGCTGGGATGGACAGATTAAAATTAAATGACCTGAGAACAAACCTCTTTTTCCCTTCCTACTGTGTCCTTGCACAGTGCTTCTTTCCATTGCGCTTCACTTTCTAATACCATAATTTTCAGTTCTTCCTGATTTACAACAAACTTGTCAGGCCCATAAACAGCCCCTGTGGAGGTGTCCTCTCTCAGCCATAGGACTGGCTTTGAGCTGCTCGCCTGCTGCAAGTTTCCAGTGGGCTGTGCCTCCCGGCGGGCCAGTGTAAACACAGTCTCCTCTTCCCTCCAGCCCTGCTCACCCTAGCACAGGGCCATGACAGGGTGGACATGCTGCCTTGCCTTCCCCTATGACCCTGAGCAGAACAACGTACCACACCGTAAATGCAGTTCTGACATCCCTCGCACCTACAAAAAGATTTCCTGGCTCTATAGCCCTTTGTGAACCAGTATATTCCCAAGCCATCCAGTGAAGGAGCCCTGTCTCCCTGCTAAGATGCCAGTAGAAATGCTAAACTTACTCTCTGCATCTCTCACAGCTGTAAGCCCAGGGAAAAGGCCAGACCTGCACAGCCATATGAAAACATGCCACAGTCGAAAAGAAAGAATGCAACACTCATTTCTGTACAGGCCACATGTTCACAGAGGAATTAACACAAACTGTATAAAAGGTATTATTGCATGGAAAGCAATACAGCCCCCAGTCTCAATTACAACCAGCATCATTCTACTATGCCAATTTACATTATATTTACTCATGAGAAATACCTGTTTCCATAAGCAAAAATATTCTCATAGCGCTGCAGCTAATGCTGCTTTGTTTCACTGTACCTGACCACACAGCTCTCATGGAGAAATTATACTGAAGCAGCAAAGTAGAGTGCATGTGTCGACTTTGTGAATGGGAGGAAAGTAAATCTGTGGGTTTATTTTTCTTCTAGAGAACTACATTCTGCTGCTTCAGTGTCTCTTTGCATGACTCAGTGATCCTTAATCCCAAAGGGACCTAAAGTTTGGCAACTTTATTTTCTGTTGCTTCCTTGTTTTCTATTAGCTGTTAGTGTGAAGATATTGGATTTTTTCTTTGATCCACCAGAAAAAAATCAATCTTTCTGAGGAAAAACAAGCAGAGAATTGTCTACTGGCAATCACCGTTCATTTGAGTTTTCTCTGTTATTTAGAAGGCAGCAAATGCCTCATTCTATAACACTATTTGCATTAAGACCAAGTATTCTCCAAGATTTTCCATTTTACTACTTAAGCTAGAAGATTTCCTTTTCCGTTAGTTTAGGCTCTGCAGTGGTCACACCATATATGAAAGCAAATATTGCAGATTTTCTGTGCAGTGATTAAGACATGACTAAGTTACAAATCAAACCTCAGATGGACTGGAGCAGAAAATCTTTATTAGAGAAAAGGCTTAAAAAACTATAAACTTCAGAGTCGCACGTCATGTCCAAACTCAGCCATTTGCATATCCCCCAGAATGGAATCTGGCCCAGGAACCTGCTGTGAAAATGTGGCACGGGTGATCTGTGCACAGGCAGTAAATCCAATGTTTCTGATACATACTGCGTTTGCTAGCTGGGCCCATATGGATGAGCAGCCCACTTTGGCATGGCAGTGGGTTGTACAACCCGCTGTGGTGTTTGGAGCACAAATGGTTGAGAGATGAGCAGAGGAGACTCTCCTAACATCCTAGCCTTCTCCTGCTTTCTCCAAGCAAAGTTTTCAAATCTTATTTTTCTACCTGTTAGTTTGTTACTACCAGTTAATAAGCACTACCAAATAAGTTAGAAAACATAGAAAAATATTTTCATCTGGTTAATAACCCAAATTTCAACTAGAAAACTTGGAAAATGGTCTGAGGTAAAGTAAACCACAACACAAAAAATTATTTGCACTGGAAAATTTGCAGAAACCAATATATTGTCAGTAAGTTTCCTCACATGAATATGCAAAGCTCTTATTAAATTAAGGAGGGAGAGACAAAATCAACAACAAAGTATATGAAGATTAGTTATATTCAATCATCATGGTATATATTATTCTTTTTTCCCCTGAGGTCAAAAAGTAAAGTTGATTTAAGAATTCTGTTCATCTGCCTATATTAAAACTGATCATCAAAAAATACTTTAGCTCCCTCAAATACAATCCCCTTTGGTAGCCTCTCTGAAGAGCAGAAGGAAGGCATTATAACTGACATGTCAACAATACTGTAAATGGGTTTTCATACTTCAGAGGTGACAAGGATGTAATCGAAATTCCATGCTTAAAAGGCAAGGCAAAGGGAGCAAGACAGCTGCTATAACTAGATCTGCTAAAAATAAATAAATAAATAGATGCATAAATAAATAGGAGCAACTTTTCTGAGAAATGGGATACAAGTCCCCACAGGGCAAGAGGTGGCTTCATTAATGGTGGCAACAGTGCCACAAAGAACCATTCCTCTTAGGTACTTATAAAACAAAAATAAGAGGGGTGTTTTTAAGGATCTTTCAATGTACAAACTGCAGAAATCTCACAGGGTACTGTTAGATTGCAGTAAAAAAAAATGTCATTCCTTAAAATCTGCTCACTTAATTCAGACATTTTCAGAGTGAAATCAGAAAATACAAGCTCAACAAAATGGACCAATAGACTAGTCTGTCTCCAGTCTAGTCTAGCTAAGAATTGAGTGAGAGTAGTTCCAGATTTTATAGTCAGGAAATGCTGTGACTACCCTAGTTTCCTGGAGTGGACTCCCAGGGTCTCGGTGGAGGGTATCAGGTGCCCTTTGCTGAGGAGTCCATGTCAGAGACCACCGTGCTGCCCCACTGAAGCAGCCTGCCCTGGCCCTGCACCTAGTGAGATGACAAATCCAGTATGGCAGGGAAGGTGCTCTTTGTTCAAAAGCGGTACTGTTCGTCAACGAACATAGACAAAAATTTTCCATTAGAAAAATGCCAATCCAGAAAAATTCTGCAAGGACAAGTCAGTTTAGTCAACTCTAATGACTGAAGCTTTCTGGCTTCCTGCCCATTCGCCTGCCTCCTTGCCATCCCATCTGTCTCAGCTTTGCATAGCATTTCCCACTTTACTGCAATAAAACTGGCAGCCTCAGAGTGCCACCCTGAGCTGAGATTCCCAGGACGTCATCCCTGCAAGGCTGCAAGGAGGGCAGGCATCAGGGGTCCCCATCTATTATTATTATTACTGCTGTTGTTTTAATAGAAACGTACATTCAGAAGAGCCAATGAAGCTCATGCTGAGTATCCAGGTGTCTTCAGCAATGCTTCTATCTCCCATTACATTAAAGCTCAGAGCTCCAATATAAGCAGTTGAGGGAAGGAGTCCTCTCAAGAATATAATTCATTTCCTCACGAGACACATGTTTACAACTACAAGACACGTTTAGAGCCTAATTAGTTACTGTCAGGACTTCATTAACCACTGTCAAAAGCAACCAGAGAAAATTAGAAGTGCTGATGTTTTGTATAGGGATTTCTAAATATTTTCTTTCATGGAAAAGAGACTCTTTTCCAGTAAGATGAGAAGGAGAAACATAACTGAGAGAAGAAGAAGGGAGAGGAGGGGATTTAATTCAGAGAAAGAAACTAGAGCTATTTCCCCCATAAATAGACATGATTCATTATTGCCACAAGACTGAGGGCATGGTTTACTGCACATACAATGTGTATGTCAACTTCAGTCTACTTTAAGTAAGATTTTGGCTAGCTGTAGGAAATTAAGAATCTCATTGTGCCTCCCATAAGAGCAGGGAATCAGGACGCAATGCAACCAGAAGAGAGTATTCAGGGTGGCTGCGGCTGCTTATGGAACTCCTAAATCATTTTCAGGGGTGATTGTCTGATTAAAAGAAGAGTATTTCAAATGTGTAACAGAAAAGATTTCCAAATGAATTTACTATTAGATAAGGTGCTGGCTTGACAGCAAGCCTTTGTTTTGCTGGATTTCGTTGTTATTCAGTTCATCACAGACACAGATATGTGCTTCCACCCAGTTCTTCAGGCTCAGAATAAGCCTTTCTGCACTGATGAGATACACTGACAGCTGATATTCTGGCTTCCTGTGTATCATCTCGTAAAAAATCAAAACTGAAGAATATTTGAATACCTCCCTGCAAAATGTAAGCCCTAATGATATTCAGTTCCTGTTAAATTCCAGCAGGAAAAACCTTTGGGAATCTATGATCTTCTGTTTAGAAAATGTATTTTGGAAGGTAGCTCTATAGGTATAGTTCACTTTCTTGTGCCCTGCTAGGGCTAACAGTAATACTAATTAATTAGCATTAACTGAGGGGAAGGGGGGAGAAATGAAACAAAACATACTTAAAGATCAGCTATTCCAGCGTGAACATCCGTACTTTCATGCAAATGAAATAATCTCAGTTTGCATAACTTTCCCTTTGAATACTAAGTTTGTTCCCCACCCACACAGCTATGAGTAGTTGTTTTCCCAAGAAGGATTTTTCCAGGAAAGGGGGGTCTTGCATTGGTATTCCTCCAGAAAAAAACTCGCACCGTTTATTAACTCTTACTCCTCCAGTAGGTAGGTAGCGAGGGAGATTAAAGCAAGCTTTTATACCCAACCTAATTAGATAACTACATTAACTGAGCAACTTACTATCTTACTTATTTCCGAAGCTGCTAATGTTTATAGCACTTCAGCAACTGCACAAAATATATAAAGAGGACCTAAGGATATTCTAGTGCAACAATTTATTTGCCTTGCTACAGACTTTCCATGACTTTGGGATATTGATTTATGTTGAAAGGGCTATTTTCATTGTAGGAACTGCAAACCCTTTGAGACTAGCCAGGTTGTTTGTTCTGTGAATGAGATGCTGACAGCCTCACCAACATCAGCACCAAGATTTCGCTGGGAGCGAGAGCAGAGCCCAGATGATTTAATCAAGAACAGTGCTATTATAATAGTGCAAGACAAACATTAATTTTAGTGATTTATAGAGCACCTTAGCTGTCATCTTACCTCTCATGAAAGAGCCATCAATTACCTGACAGCAGTTTCACAAAAATAACTCCTAGCTTAATTGCAAAGACATGTTAAACATTCTCTGAATCCAGACGCTTGAAGCTTTATGGCATAAATTTTCACTTAGCTAGTTTTTCATCTGATGATGAGAAATCAGTTTACAAAGCTCAGTATTTTCCCAATGCTTCTATAAGTTGGGTCTCATTACCATCTCAGAAACACACACTATGAATTCATCAAAAATGTCAGAAGTAGCAACAGAAAGGACTGAGGTCTAACACAGATCACTTGATTAAACACCAGTTTAGTGCAAGCATTATTGCTTCAGCATAAAATAAGGCTTTTCTCTTGTTTCATTATTAGGTTTCTCTCACTTGTAGTGATTAAATATAATTTAAATTCTGCTTTTTAATAGCTACTAAATTATGAAAAATAAGGAAAATGAAATTTACCGCATTTCTCTGTATCTGAATCTGAATTTAAGCTCTTCATCTTCATGTTATCCAGAATGCAGAGCTTTAGTTTTCATCTTCTCTTAGATAAGAAACAACTAAAAATTATAGCAAAAAAGAAATGTCTAAATATAAACTATTTGGTGCAAATATTCAATTCATCCCTTAGCAGAAATGGCGGAAATCTCCGTAAGCGTTCCAACACTTTTTAAACTTTGTTCAGTCACAGTTCTTTGCAGTTGCATAATTACAGAAGGACAACAAAGAAGAGTCAGTGGAAGATGCAATGTTAGTGTATGCTACACAGACAGGGACAAGTAAAATTTGTACAACATAAAGCTTAGCTCAGCAGCCATGTATATACATATGTACAATTCGAAAAAGACTCAAAACAGTAAGTTCTGCAAGAGGTAGAGCCATGCAGCCCTCTCTGGATTTTACTATCTAGATTTTATCTGTATCCTTTTAAAAAGTAAAAGGTTTTTCCCCCATCTGGAATTGCACAAGACCATTCCATAACAGACTTTTTAGACAAATGTGTCTCTCCTTGCCACTACAAACTTAAAAAAGAAAAAGAAAAAAAAAAGGGCGGCAAGTTATTCGTGTGGTCTGAGCGAGATGCATGGTCCCCTGGGAAGGAGCAGGGCCTGGTGGAGCACTCTGGGGGAAAGCGCAGACAGGACCCAGGGAGAAGCACAGTGATGTGTGGGGAACGGGTAGGAGTCAGAGGCCCAAGCAGAAATACAGAAAGAAACAGGGAACAAAGAGCTGCTCAGGGCAGAACTTCCCAGGGACTAATGGGAACTGAGCAGAGTTTGCTGGCACCAAAATTTGTTGAGTTAGACAATACAAAGTACATAGAGTCACCTGCAAGGACAGTGGGCTGGAGAATATGTATAAACCCTACCTCCTGCTCCACCTTCTCTGGGCTTTTTGGATTTTTTTTTTAAACATTAAATCTTTGAGTTTAATTCTAATAAAACATTCCAGAAGGGCATGGTTTAAAGCCTTCTGGGCACCTCACTTAGCAGACTGTCTAGGCAGGTCCACTTCAAACCTCTGTCTGCCTTTGAGCCCCATCACACCAAAAGTGAAATGAAGAAATTATTGTTTTTATCACTTGAGTGTATATCTGTTAGTAGATGTAAGCAAGGAGTATCAATTTTGTCAATACGTCAGTTTTTAATTGCTATTTGTCCCTCAAAAAGTCCTTTCTTCTTGACCTTCACGCTCCCAAAATATATCCCTTTTAGTGTGGCAGTTACAAACTGGTAAGAACAGGTTGCAGCCAGAAAAAGAGTTAGATGGAAGATGACAGACCAACAGGGTACATAAAGGAATTGGCTTGCTGCGTAAGGTGGTATTGATGGAAGTCAAAAAGCAAGGAAAATTACTGAAGGAGAACTCAGTGCTGCGGTGGGTCACGGAAAGGTATTGGATTTGTTTAAGTTAGCCTGGCCCAGAGCCACTCTGCTAATTGTTACTTGCTGTGAACACCCACCCTTTCTCCTGTTACTCCTGTTTGGGAGTAGAAGACCAGGGCTGTGTGAATTGCAATCACAGCAGCTGCTCTGAGCATTCAGAAAATGACACTAAAATATTGACCGGGGATGTGTCACAAACACTGACTTTTCCCTGAAGGAGATTTTATATCAGCTTACAATTGTCAGTGCTGAATCTTTATGTTTAGACAAGAATAATGTCAGGTATTTAATATTAAAAAAATTACAGCTTGCTGGAACCTTTCATTCAAAATCACACCCCTGCCAAAACTGAGTTTCGTCTTCCTTAAAGCACAAATCATACCACAGTACACGGCATCAATACAGCCTGCATTATTTATAACTGTCACTAGCTACATTTTAGTCCTACGAGAGACAGTCATAAGCTTGAAAAATACTGTAGAGCATTGTTTCAGAATTTAAAATTGAAGTGTTTGGAGTGGGGAAAAAAGCTCTCTCTTGTCCGTCATTCAATTAATCCAAACCAAAAACATATATCATCTTCTTTGATTCCATATACTTTTATCTTCTGCTTCACCAGAAAAGTAACTTTAAATTCCTAACTGGTTTTAGTTATTTGGGTTATGGAGTCCCACAAGATTGCTTAAAGTCAGATTATTTGTAAGTGAAGTAATTTGGCAAAATTGCAAACTAATAGGTGCAATTTGTATTGTGGCTGAGCATTAGGAACTCCCTGGAGTGCAAACTAAGTAAAAAGCATTTGTGATACAATACCTTTTCTGGAGTAGAAAATTTATTTTCATTGAAGCTCAGAGCAGCTACAGAATAAAGGACACCTCACCAAAAAAAACCCCTCTATTTTTGAGGGAAAATATAAAACTTCCTTGCCTTTGTAGCATAAAGTTTTGTCTCTTTTACAAAGGGAGGAAGGATGGAGAGGGAGAGATCTAGAAAGAACTCAAGGTTTAAGACTTCAGCATCTAACAAAATGTGAACAAACATGTCACAACACATTGAAACTGTGGAAAGACTAACTGAAAAATTTTATAAACTGGTTTGAGTGTCTCTGTCTCCCCCCCTTTAGTCAGACTGCTGGACTGCCATAGCCATGTACATAGGAACAGAATATAATACACTGTTACTAACATAAAGTGGAAAATACTTCATCGCTGAGGATGTTTATCCAACTAGACTGATCTCACTTTCATGCATACGATGCCCAGCTGGAGAAAAAGCACCTAAGAAAAATGAAGTATTAGTCAATACTTAGTTCCAATGCTCCATCAGAAAAGACTGATTCACTGATGGCCTGCCTTCCAGGCAGTATAAAACATGTCTGTCCGCAGCTATTCAAAAGCTCGAGGAGATGTTATAATTACTGCACCATTGGCCAAATCCCCATTTTTCACAGGCCAAATGAATTCCAGCATCAGTTCAGGCTCTCTTCTGCCATGATTCATTGCTTCAATCAATTTCAGTAACAGTATAATGAAGACATTATTTAGAGGTAACCAAAGGCAGGAGTATGATAAAATTGAGAGAAAACTTCAGTTGAGCTGAAAATTTTCCCTAAAAATTGTTACACAGAGAGCAATTGTAGTTTACTGGGAAGTGAACAAAAAAGACTTATTTATTTGTTTGACATGCTGAATTTCTATGCTTATATTATGTTTTATGTGGATTTTTTCTTTAACGCACACTTTGAAGAAGGTGAAAAAGAGCTTCACAAGGACTGGGCTAGAAAGAAATGCCAGACTGTAGAGAACTTGCTGGTGTCTACTGAGAAATTATAGATTATCTGGTGTTAGCTTCCCTATTCTGGTTATAAACTGAACTAAAAAGCAGATATTGAAAAAAGTATTTAATGATTTTTCTATGCATAGAATTGACAAAATAGAAGTACACCTAAGAAAATGTCAGGAACTTCTAAAAATGTGCAGTACAGCCTCTGAACTTGCTTTTAATATCATAACAGAAACACTGGGCGGGGGGGGAAATCTCAGAAGGTTATTTAGGCACATCTCACTTTCCATAAAACTCTGGGGTTTAATATTTGTGCTAGTCATTCCCCATGATTATTTTTTTTAATAAGATAATGATACAAGCTTCATTCTCTTGAGATCAGACCTATATGGTTTCAGAAAAGCTTTCCTCCTGAATCTGAAGCTCTATTACATTCTTTAATCTTTTCTGGAGTTGGAAAGATTACCAGAGATGCATATAAATGGTGTCAGTCTTGAGTAATTTTGGGTTTAGTGTGGAAACTCAAGTAATGAATACATAGACCTCAGAAACACCTTGAATCTTTTAAAATGCAGCCACAGAAAGAAAAGGGAGAAGGAAGGTAAGCAAACAGCCTAACATTTTGTGTATTTTGAAAAGTTTTGATACAAGTGAGTAGAAGTCTTTTCCTACACCTTACCAAGTCACATTCAGTCTACAGTGAAAAGATTTCTTCTTAATAATATGAGCCAGCCTGCACCAAAAAGTAACCAAAAATGCTTTAGGTAATTTTCACGTTTCATGCAGAACAGAGTGCAAAAGCAAACTACAGCACTGAATGCATTATGTTATCGTATAGAGCAAATTACTAATTAGTTAACTATTACTATAGCTGTAATGAATAAAGTGCCAGCCATTTTGTCTTCTCCAAAAAGCTGGCATCTCCCTAGCATAGGATTTGGGACAGCAGATATCAGTGAAGAGCCCATTCTCGGTAGACCATTTCTTACTGTCGTTTCCATCTTCAAATACCTCTTTATAAGGCTACTCTTGATGCAGCTCCCAAGATCACCATTGTAAATTCTTTTTTCAACATGAATTTCAATGTAAGACAAAAATCTTTTCTCTCCAGTGAAATGACTTATAAGCATCAGGAAATGTAATCACATTCATGATAAACTACACATAGATTCTGTTTACCCTGACAGAAAATGTTTTGCCCAAGGGACAGTAAAAGCTAAGAGTTACATATGCCACCATGGATTAAATGATGTTAGACAACTGAATCTTTCAAAGACTATGACACTGTCCAGCTGATTGGACTTACAATTCAATATCCTTCAGAATAGAGGACATGGAACACTACAGAACACTGAAGAAAACTTCAGGATAATAGCATTACGTTGGTATGAGAAAAAATTTGGAACCTGTATTGAGAGGAGATAGAAAATTATATGCAAAAGTATCTGCCGCTTTTAATCTCCTATGGATTTAAAAAAAAAAGAAAATTTTAAACAAACCACCAAAGCTACAAGACTCCAAGACAAAGGTTTTTCTTTTCTACATTTTATGGATATAAAATCTCAAGGATGTCATACACTAGAAAATAGAATGCAGGAAATTCTTCCAGCAGTAAAACTTTTCAGATGCACCAGTTACCAGTTCTGCCCAGATTGTCACTGCTTTGTAAATGCAGCAGTAAAAATCTGTGCTGGGCATTTGGAAATAGAAGTCTGAGAAGAGATCAAGTTGGCCAGACCTTTCTGCTGGATCTGGTTAGACCTTCAAAAAGGCAAAAGAAAAATAAAAACCCAGAAGATCCTTATATTAAGAGATGGAACTCAACACTGAAGAAAGAGACAAGATTTGCAGACAAAACTGCTCCTGTCCCCTGTCCTGGCAAGCGGTCTTTGTTTCCAGGCTTGCCATTTCACTAGTTTCTGAGCTGCAGCAAATTCTGCCCAGTTCCCTTTGGTCCCCAGGCAGTTCTGTCTGTCCTTGTCCTTGACCAGGCAGGATGCTCCCAGGTCCTCCTTGCAGCTTCTTTGCACAACATGCAGACACCCAGCTCCCTTCCATGCCTATTTCACCTGCTCTGCAGTCTCTAGAGCCACCTCTTCCCCAAGAGAAGGACCAACAAGCTTTCACAGCCTCAAAGGTTATCTTACAGCAGCTTCAAAAGAAATAAACACAGGTGAGCAAAAAACAGATCAAAGACACAGCCATTACAACAGAGCTGTTTAAATAGTCATTTTCTGATATTCTTTGTCAACACACAAATGGCTAAGCCACTTAAAACTAGAATATTTTCTTCTTTTAATCCCCATTTACAACACATTGATAATGTTTAAGTACCACTCCTTGAGGGTTTCGTTTATGTATCTAGTACAAGATATTTATGCATCATTGATCAGCCTGTGTTTCAGTTTAGTCCCTAGAAACAATGCAGCCACAAAGTAAATGGCTTAAAATAGTTTTATTTGAGATTGTTTGCAATCTTCAATCTGAAACACTTTCCTCAGAAAATAAAAAAGAGTAATGGAAATGTCAATTATTGCAGTTACAAGGAAATTTATTCAAGTGGCTTGATTTCAAGACATGATTAGAACAAAAATCCTTAATGAAATGCTTGTTTTAAAACAGTGCCTAAAAACTTCTGGAAAATGAAGTTCTTCTTGGTTCTATTTTTCTAGTTGAAAATGAAGTTCCAGTTCCTCCTAGCTTTGACTCAATGGTCATACTAGTGCCGTCCATGCCAGCATCAGCCTACGCACAGTGTTTTATAAATCACACGCAAAATCACAGAATCCATGGAAGGACTGAAAGCGAAGCTGTCATCATATCAACTTGAAGCTATTCAGTAAAATAAATTGTGAATGTTTTTGTTTAACCAGTCTTAACTCAACTATATGAAAATGTTGGATAAATATAGTTTCTTTCTATACTCTCCAGATACGATTATCAGTCAAAGCAGTTGGAGTGACAGAACATGCAAACACACAAGGAGGGAGTCAGAAGTGCGCATTTAAAGATTTGTAATTATGGCGTCAGACAAGACAAAATGAGCCAAACCTCAGGGAGATAAAATAATTTTGAAAGCAACATTGTAACAAGCTCAATATTTTTCCTGTTCCTAGAAGAAAATGTGATCCCTGGTTACGCACTCAGATGGTTTAAGGGCAACCTGAGGAAGATGCAAACAAAACACAGAAAACCAGTCTTAAAGAATTTGGTTGCTCTGCATTCCTTTATATGACAGTTAGCAGAAAAGTCATTGACAGACCATGCATACACCTCTAATTTGGTGCTATGCTATCGATATTCCCAAAAGGTTTCTATACAGTTTGATCTTTCAAAGAGTCATATTATATTGTCACTAAGTGAAATGTACTATATTAAAAGCCTTTTCAGTGAAATAATAATCACTGTTTGCTGAGACAGTCTCCCACATGAATCAGCACAGATGAGACAAACATGTTCGCCCTCCTCTAATCTGCTTTAAATTGCCATGTAGTCAGCTACATAAATCAATACAGCCAAACAGACAATAACTGGTTTTTACTTTAACACGTACATAATGATGGATGCGCAGTAGCCCCATTCCTGCTTATTAGGAGCACTATTTGCAGTACTACAGTAATGAATATGTCAGCTGCAATATAGCATAAAAAGTTTCAGACGTGGTTTTTAGGGGCTTAAAATAAGAAATTAAAAAAATTTTTAAAAAGAGGAAGGGGAAATAATCTTGCTTCAGAATTCCCATATCGGATGCCAAACAGAAACTGTATAGGAACAGCTCAGAGTGTTCTGACTTTATGGACTTTGGTGTCTTGGAGAAGATCAACAATCCAGAGTATTCATGGTCATTACAGATTCTGTGGCATGTTTTATTATGGTTAAGAGGTGTTCATGACGGTGACATGCCCTAGTCCTGATCAAAGAGATTATATCCTGTTCATACAATCTTTCTGGACAGTTTCATTTGGACAGACAGCTCATCTTTGCTGTAATCCAATCTCTAGTATTGTGGACTTTAATAATAAGCCACTGTGGTGCACTCCAGAGACAGCTGCTCTTTAGCAAGTTAAATTATTTTTATATGCGATTATTTTTAGAAAGACCTATGCAAATGGCTCTGTCCTTTCCTGTTTCTACATTCAGATAAGAACACTGCACACAGGGGCTGTCCGTACCACAGGGCAGCTGACTGCCATTCACCTGGGGTACGACCTCAGGGAAGAGGTGGGCAGGCAGAGACTGATGCCAAGGTTTACAGGAGTCCTCAAGTGCTAGAGCTGGGGCACTGGCATAGGCTACCTATATCCCTGTTTATGTGGTGTAAGAAAGTTTAATTAGAAAGTTGCAAGAGCAGGTTTAGAAGAAATGCAAGTACATTCTTTTCAAGTGAGTCTGATGTTCTTAAAAACTTGCCTGTGTGTCTCCACTTCAACAACAGTGTGTATCCAGAATTCCCAGTTCAAGGGAAAGAATGTTCAAAAATAGGAGCACACCTGAACCTTGACTTGAGAAGTCCAAGACCAGTACAGAGCATCCAGTTAATTTAATCTTTAATATCTGTGCTGCCTTTGTCAGCCAGTATAGCAAACCACAGCGACTATCTGACAGATTTTTTTTTTCAACTGCCCACTCACCCTGCTATCAGGATGACATGCTCTCCAGACTTTGCACAAGGCAAAACCAAATACACATTATTGCCATTCAGCTCTCAGAGCATAATTTCTTTCAGGCAATAGTCAGTAGGGGCTTTCAAGAAAGGGCTATTGAAAGCTCTGGGTCATCTTCCGAGTGATCTGAACAAATCTATCTTCTCCAAGTGCTTTAATATTGCCTTGCCTTCTACAGGATGTGAATTAAATGTGCTTTTTTGCAGGGGAAATATAAAGCTGTGCAGAGTTCTTAGTCACCATTCTGTGAGCTGCTAATACCTTTCCCTCTCACAATACCTACCAGGAACTTGGAAACGTAAGGCAGGCATCAAGGAGATAGGCTCCACAGGCAGGAACAAACAAATACAGGATTTTCTGCATTTTCTTTGCTGTCATACCTGCTATTCTACAGTGCCAAAAGGACATTTGGGTACTGCCAGAACTTTTAGCCTTTTCCATGACTTTACTGCTCACCCTGCTCTAACTTAATTTTACAGATCAAGACTAACAGATAGATAACATCATTTTGCATCACAGGCAAAAATTGATTTTTCAGTTTTTCAGATTTGATTTTTTGTAACAATTACCCCCTGTTCTGAGAGGTCCAGCCATGCACTACTAAGGAAACTACTAAAGTCCCAATACAGGTCCCAGCAGGCATGGAAGCAGAGAACCAAACTACAGACTTAGTATCAAGTCTCCTTGTTGTTCAGTAAAAGCATTCAGATACAGGTGGCTCCCATATCTCTGCCACGCAATGATTAACATGTTTTCTAATATAACTTTCAGGTGCCAACTTGCAGGTCCAGTCAGAAAAGCAAACTCCCCTTTCACCGTGCCAGCCCAATGAACCTTGGAAGACTTGAATAGGAGCTGTCCTCTGCCAAATAAATTTCCTTAACAGCTGAATAATTCTACTTTATCAAGGAACAGGAATCTGTTCACCTATCTTGAGTCCCCTTGATGGAAATGCATAAGGACAGCAGCGTTTTTTAAATGCTGAGTTGCAGGAAGGTCTGATCACATGGCAAATATCAGCTTTTCTCCTGCACACTAGGAGGAATTGTCAGATTGGGGCTAAGAAGCGAAGGATGAAAGTTTGGCCACAAGCCTGAAAGGTGAAGATCATTTGTAACCCTTTCTAAAGCAAGATCTGAATCAAGATTACTTAGATCTTCTCAGTCCATTTTCTTTTCTGTAGGGCACTACCTTTGCCAGATTTTATAGGTAGAAAAAACCTGCTACATTGCAGTGGAAATACTAGGTGGCCTCTGGAATACCTATCTCACATGCTTATACAATATCCCCAAATTACAGAACTAGAAGATAGATTGTTCAAAATATGAAAAACTAGAAGGCCCAAGATAAAAATCAAGGCAGATTATCATCTGTATTTTTTTAGCTGAGCACTTCACAAGCTGTGGAAATCTTTGTCATTGTTCACTGCTCTCTATAAAGCGTCACTTTGTAACAAGGGCCAATGGTCTGTTTTGTAGTTCTGCTCTCAAAACAAAAAAAGAAATAATTTTAAAGCAACAAACCCTTTTGTAAATGGTGCATGTGAAGGGACTAAAACCAGTTTGAGCATGCAATAATACGTAAAGACTTGATTGTATTTCAGACACAAATCTAACCACTAGTGAAAATGAAACTAGAAAGCAAATTCTATTATAATTATCTGCAGCAGAAAAACAAGGCAGACTGTTGCAATGCTGGGGTACGAGCTTGCTCACAGAGAAACCCTTAATCTAAACAAAGATGTCAAGAAGACTTGAAAAGATGTGCAGTAACTTGTGGTCTGCATTTTAAAATCACTAAAACTTAACTTAAATCCACTCACAAGCACACAGTGGGACAAAACATTTTGATCACTTTTCTGTAACTATCAAAAATGATTTGTCTGTGTAAATGGAGTTGAGCAATTTTTAATCTCTGGAAGACCACCATCAACAGAAATTTCCATTTCCAATCACTTTCTACAGAAGAGCTGTATTGTACTATCATCCTGATGGGAAGGGAGAGCTCACCTCTGCAATCTGAGCTCTGCTTTGGATGGATGGAAGGGAATTTTGCACAGTTTGTATTAGTGTTTTTCAGATCTCCTCTTCTGACACATAGCAGTTTCTGGATTTACCCTCTTAAGTTACAACACTAATTTCCCAAGCACTGGCACAGCTGAAATGTTCAAGTGATCACTGGTGAAGAAAGGACATTGAGTGCAAGAATTACATTGAAAACATGGCATAATATTTCTGGTTTATACCCTTTCGTCTCAAAGATATAAGAAACGGAGGTTGTCATCCTTATGTCCAACCTGTAACTCCACTTATCACTATGTATATGAAAACAATATTTTCTGATTGTAATCTTACCAAAATGCAGAAATTTAGGAAATCCTACATCCTCATTTGGTCTGAAGGCTTTCAAATTCATCTAAGACAATACAGTGCCCTCTGCAGGTTTTCTTCTTATATTACAACTCCAGGAAGTAGATGTCTTGATGTATCTTCACAATGGAAAAATAAACTGAATTTTTATCCTAAAATTCTGTGTTAATCTTTGAAATAGCACTGTAAGTACTGTAAACTGAAAGTAAGACATAAACTAAATCGAAATAGTCTCTTTTAAAAGTAATTATAATGCTGTTAATTTATCTTAAAATCTTGGAATTATAATAGATGATAATATGCAGTTTTAAATTATTTGCTACTTAGGTGATGGAATTGAATGAATGCATAGAGAATACATAACTGCTACCTAAGCATGTATTCTCAAGAAGAGTCTGCTAATAGTTTTTACAGGAATTCCACTTGGTTTAATTGTTATTAGTTTTAGCAGGAGCAAGTACCATTAAAAACTTGATTAGCACTTCGAAAGTCAGAGGGGAGATTAAGTCCCATCATACCAGTTTGTACAAAGCTTTTCCTTCCCTAGCACCTGGACACACAAAAGCTAAACATTTCAAGCTATAACCACTTTGGCCAGAACACTTAAACACACAGCCATAAACTCAGAGGTGGTAAAGCATGAAGCAGTTCAGATATAGCATGACAAAACTTGTTCCTTGGCCTACTTTTTCACATAATAGAGAAGACACAGATATGACTTATTATTCATTAGCTGCAATAAATTAAGTATTCACGAGAAGTTAATTCAGCATCTTTTTAAGGGATTTACAAAGCACATCAAATTCTACTCATTGCAAAGGTAAAACTTAATGAATTTCAGTACTTACATTGAACTGAGCCATGTTGCAGTAATATATATACCACAGTAATTTTTGCCAGCAAACAGATTGATGACAATGACAGGAGTTACTTTCTTTCTGAATATGTAAAACTCAGACAGAAAAACAGAGGTTTTTATCTGAGGAAGCAAGGAAAAATATTAATAATATTGTCATTTTCCTTCCTTTGTATACAGTATGATTCAGTGGCATGAAAACCCCTTTTAAATATATTGCTGAGCAAGGGGAAATGTCATCACAATAAAAGTAAGTTTCAAGACTGTAAAAAGTATTTTTTTGGAGAAATCTATGCCCTGCATCAGAAGCATGGCAAATAGATATGTGGATTTTATACACATGTGCGCATGCATGTGTAATAAACAAATGTGTGATGGTCAGTTTGTTTTAGGTAGCAATTTTTTTTAAGCTACTGAAAAGGGACATTCTAGATATATACCCAAACCATTTCACTAGAATTTCACAACTCAGGAAGAGCACAGCAAACATATGCTAGCTTATCAGATGTAACCACAAACAAAACAAAGACACCCTGACAAGCCACAGAGCAAAATGGAGTTGTTAACCAAGTCGCAGTGCTCCAAAAGCAAACCTAGTGAATCTGTTTATAACCTCCCAAGAATACCAGCAGACTCTGGCTTTGCAGACAAGATTAAAGGAAATATTGTCCTTATTAATATGCAGCCTTTCAACAGTTTCAACATGAATAGGAGCAACATTCCATTAATATTTTAGCCATCTCGATGTTTTTCCTAATATGCAATAGCATTTTCTCCTAAGAGAAAACTTCTGATTTTTCCACCTTTTCACAAAATGCTTAATGCCCCCGGCAATCTCGGGTCTCTAGCAATCCATGGTTTCTCTCCCTTGCCTCTGCTAACGTGATGGGAAGAACAAGCAAGAAAGCTTAAAGGCAAGAGACGGGATACGTGTTGTTATCCCAGCAGATCTCATCACCAGCTGGGTGCTGCAAACTGCTCTGAGCATAAAAGTCTAAAAGATGTCAATGCCCCAAGACTCCAAGATACACCAGAAGATTATCGCTGACCAGTAGTAGCTGAAAGCTTCAATCTGACTATTCATTGTCCTTTAGGAGCACAGGCAACTATGCAAGAGTGTGTTATGAGAATAACACTTTTCTGATGGCTGTCCTCACGCAGCCAGTGTCAGCACGAGAAGGATAAGTCATGCCCACGGCTGCCATCTCCCCTAAGATTAAAGCAGACGGGCAATAGCACTCTGCTGTACAAAGCCAGAAAAAAAAAGATGTATTGAGAAAAAGCAGAATCAGCCTCATTGTCCCACTGGATAAAATTATGTCAGGAAGCAAGGAATGAGAAGCAAATCGCTAGCTCATGTGAGAGGATTCACTGGTCATGTGGTGTGTCCCTTTGAGAGGGGGCTGCAGCATAGACTGGCTCCTGGACTGCAGCTCTAAGAGGATTCAGCTCCAACAGCAAAATAAACACAGAGGGACATGTCTGTAATGCTGCTGCTGAGGAACAGGCTTCCATGCTGCATTACAGTAGAAAAGTGAGTGATGTTTTCCCCAAAACCTACCAGTATAAACTGGCATGTTTTGATTTCAGATATTCATTGAGCAGGAGGTTATCCATTACATAAAGGAAACACTGACACAGTTCAGCCTTCCTTCTGTGTTGCCACTGCTGCTTCCTGGCAATGGGAGCCTTCACCAGGTTATTCCAGGGTAGTAGCTGTCATCTGTAATTACAGTGTACTGTATGGGTAATATCCTCCAGGGACTCTTGCCCTGTGACAAGGAGTAAGACTCAAGAATTAAACAACTGCTCTGATGCTCAGGTTGATGTTTATAGGGAAGGCAGATTTTCCTGCTATACTTCAAAGCAGGCTTTCATTGTTTTGCTAGCACAGCATGTATTGAGCCATGTGGCCTCGGGTCCCTGGCTTTCCCGTCATAATTTAATGTTAAAGAAAACCCAATATCTTACCCTCTAGCTTTCAAAATCTGGACATAGCAACCCAGATATACCTCAGGGAATTGTATGATTATGTTCCCACAAGTGTGTGTCTATAATTAGGAGCACAGCTTGTAATTTACCAAGTGAACTGCTCAAAGTCAATTTCTCCATTGCAGCCGACTAATATTCCCAGCCAAGTCCTTGGTCACAGGAGGAATTCCAAAATGGGTGATCAGGCAGCAGCCAAAAAATTACAATTAGTTGGGTTCCAAATAGAGAAGTTCATCAGGAATTAGCCATGTGTTAGAAAACAGTGCCAAATCCATTTGGAAATGAAATGCATGCTTTCATTCCTGATAATCAGTGAAATATCCAGTATTCTGGTGGAACTGCAGATTTAGATATTGTTTTTTATATGCATTCTTGCTGATCTATGCATTGTTATTTGAGCACAGAGACACACAACCCCAGTGCAACTGCTACAGATAGGACAGAGATGTTAGTTTCCTGTGGTCCACACTCTGCACCCAGACCCTGGGTGAAAGCAGGTGAGCTGCAGAGCACCTCAATCCATTTGTCGCTGACTTTGAGGGCCTCTCCCAGCATTGCCCTTTTCATCCTTTTTCCTTCTCACAACAGACAACAGCTGAAGACTTTCTCGAAACAAGCAGGACCTGACAGAGATACACAACAGCCAGCAATCACACACCAGTGTCACCCATTGAACAGAAACCCTTTTATCACAGTAAGGCCAGCTTTCACTGAGGCATCCTGACATACAAAAAAACCCCACCTTTGTCTCCTTGAGAGCAAGCCATGTGGCCTGTTGACATGACTCCTGCAGTGCCCACCAGCATTCAGCATGTGATAAGCCATGCTGAGAACATGATCATAAATTTAAGACCAGCTTTTGAAGAGAATATAATGAGCTGACCCATTGTTGTGGGTAGATACACCTCATTAAAAACAATTTTTTTAAAAAATTAAAAATAAAGGAGGCAGATAAAAGGCTTCGGTTACAGCTGCTTGTATCTCCTTACTGGCTTCGTAACTTAACGCAATTACACAGCAGCCAGTTGCTGGAAGTGTTTCATTTAGGGCACCGTTCTTTGACTTTACAGAGACACAGACAGAATACAGTTGTGCATCATGCAAAACTTATTGTTACCATGTACTAGATAAAGAGTTTAATTAACATGTTATATAGAACTTGAGAAGCCAACCATTTATTCTTGATGCTAATGAGACGCACATATCTAACTCACATATCCAAGGTTTTTTTTACTCCAGTGTTGCTGTGACTCAAGAAGCATCTGAAAGACTGAAAGGAAAAAATATTTCTCTTAGTTTTCACCATGAGGTTTTGTGCAATCACAAGTATTTTCTACAAAGCCTATTTTATCTTCTACATGACGTATCTAGTTATTTTCAGAGATCCTTTCCACCATAACAACAAACAACTTTTTAAGTAAAAAAAGAGTATTGTGATTATGAAACAGTCACAAAACCAGAAAATATGTAAAGTACCTGGAAATAAAAGGCAACACTACACCGAATTTTGTAACTGATTTAAAACTATCTGTTTCCTGATCCATTAGCTGTCCTCTGAATACACATGAGGTCTCAGTGAAGTCATCAGGACTCCACTAGAGCTCATATGTTTGCCCAAATAGCCCCCACAAGAATGAAGCCAACAGGCTTTAATCCTCACCTAATCATAACAGCAAGGCTGCTTCAATGGATAGTCTGCAGCCTTCAGATCATCTAGTCCAACCCCCCTGCCAAAGCAGGTTCACCTACAGCAGGTTGCACAGGAATGCGTCCAGGTGAGTTTTGAATGTCTCCAGAGTCAGAGACTCCACCACCTCTCTGGGCAGCCTGTTCCAGTGCTCTGGCACCCTCAAAGTAAAGAAGTTCCTCCTCATGTTTAGATGGAACTTCCTATGTTCAAGTTTGTGCCCATTACCTCTTGTCCTATCACTGGGCACCACAGGAAAAAAAAGGCAAAAAGCTAATTTCAAGCTTTTTTATATATATATATATGGTAAAGAGATATAGAAAATGCAACTGACATAATTACAAATCAGAGTTTATCTAAGAGATGATTCTTGTCTAACCAATACTCACATTATGACAATCCCACCTCCTTAAATGCCCTCACTTTGTCATCCCCAGCCCTCTCCAAATTATCCAACTAAATAGGCCAGCATAGTCTGCACTAAAAAGAGAGGAGAGAAGAGGACTCTTGTAGTAAGCCAGCTAATAAGTGAAATTGGTATCACGCTGGAAGGGAGCAAATATGGCAAGGCTGACTGAATAGAGTGAGGGGAATGCCTAGAATGGGAAGGGCAGAGGTAGCGATTACAAGGAGGTGAAATCAAGAAGAGCAAAGGAAACGATGGTATCAGAGGAAAGGGGAGTATGGAGACTTTGATCTGGAGATTGTAGAAATGTAGATAGGGAGAGGGAGAAGCTTCTTGCAATATGCTTGAGCACAGTGAGCTTTGGTGAGCAGCCTCTCCAAGGAGTACAGTAAGGACGCACAAACTGCACCACGGTTATTAAAATCCAGCAAACTCATGACCACAAGGCAATACAGCAGCAAAGGATGTCAGTTGAGTTTTATTCACTAGTGAATATGGACATTATGAAATATTAGTTAAGCTCAATATTTACAGGAATAATGATCCTAAAATCTACACTACTGTGAGACAAAGCTGGATCTCGCTTCTACAATCTCCCAAGAGAAGGAAAATCCAGGCTGAAGTCTGCAACTTTTGAAATTTTTTTGTGTATATAAGATTTGCTGCCTCACATGTGCCTGCTGAATCTGGATGTGGATAGGGACAACCATAAAAAGCTGATCTCTGAAATTACACTTTTGGTAAGCTGAATCACAGTTTCTTCTCCATGTCAGAATGCAACAGGCAGGCAGACAGCAGCTGACAGGCAAATACAAAAAGCAAATCACAGTAACTCAGAAAAGCGAGACGAAATAAAAGACAGCTTGTTTGTGTCTACAGCTCTAAGGAGGCAGAAAATAGATGACTCACTCCCAGAATCCTGTCCTGCCGTTCTGGGCTCTCACATGCCACAAGTATTCATAACACTTCTGTTCCTGAAGGAGCCAAGAGCTGGATGTCTCCAGGCACTCAGTACTTAAAATACAGGAATCCCACAAATTCCAGCATAAAGCAACTGCTGCAGTTTCCAACCAAAATCAGTGGACTCTTCTTCAGAGTCAGTGTTTATGCTTTCCTTTGGGTTCACTAAACACCAAATTTTGAAGCCTGACCTTGCTGACAGCATCCACTGACAGGAAAGCAAATCCAAGTGCCCTCTTGAGAAGCATCATTTTTGTAGTTATCGATGAAAATCTGTTTTGCCTTGGCACAAAGTGATATTCTGCATGTACTGTTCACCAGTAACCACCTCTGAGCCTAAATATGACTGATTATTCAGGCTAATGGCTTGTCCACAAAATGAGTCACACTATTCTAAAGTAAGTGTAATTATTTTTTAACCAAGTTAATTATTGCAGTATAGAAGGTTAAAAAGGGTTGAGTTTAATTCAGATGCAATTTAGTTTTAGAAGTCAGTTAGGAATTTGATGATACTGAACTGAAAACAAGAGTATTGAACAAAGGAATTTCAACCAAATGAAATAAATCAAAGCAAGTCTATATATAGGTAGGCCAATAAAGGCCATACTTAGGGTAATAATTTCCTGCAATTATTTTAGCAAATGTAGTAATTTCACACTAACTATAGTTTTAGAGGTGATTTAGAGCATCATGAATGGTTTATATTCAAGTGTTATTTATCCTACCTGAGGCCTGAAGGTCAGTGGAATGACTCATGAGAAGTTTATTTAAATATCTTTTTTCAGAAACTCACAATATTTCCACACATAAACTTTGTTTAATCTAAAAAATCAGATTTCTTTCTGCAGCTTTAATTACAAATTAAACCCAAGTTGTAAGCAAAGGCAAATCTATTTTTAAGGCTAAGATCACTAGCACGCAGAAGAGCCACTAGCCTGTCTTCCCCAGGCGGCTGAACACAATTTATACTCCGTTTGTGAAAAGTTGTTTCATAAGCCCTCAGTTTTCAGTGTAATGTGTACCAATTAACATAGTCTCCTGACTTAATGAGAACAGCATTTAGAATTAAAACAAATCACTCTTTAGGGCTTTATCACAGGCAAAACTCTGCTGCAACACCAAAGAGAAAAAAGCAATAAAAACAGAGCTCAGACAGTATGAAGGCTCCTAGCTCTTTGAATGAGAAGACAGCCACAAAATCCAGATTTGAATAGTTCTTAGAGGAAAATATCTAGGTCTACATCAACTTTACATCTAACTAAAAACATTTATATTAATTTTTTTCATTTAATTTTAAATGCCACAGCTAATCTTCAAGGTTTCTCAACAGATAAAAGAGTAGGTATCTCACTAGTCAGTGAAAAAGGGCTAATGAAAATTGCACATTCCCCTCCCAAAATAAATATATATATATATTTTGATCAGGCAAATAATTCCCTCTGCAGATTTCTACTGTACTAACTAGCAAGAAGGGATAGACATATTAATTGCTAATGGCTTCAATACAACAGTAACAACTTCAACATTTACATTTCACAAAAAAGGAGAGCTTAAATCCTGAAAAGTCTAGAAGTCTTGCATCATAATGTTGTCTCTTGTGGTGACAACAGTCAGCATCTGATGGCATTCTTGCATGTTTTATTCAGCTTCCAGTAGAAAATGGCTTTAGTTCCTGTGTCATTTCTGTCACTTTAGCATTCCATATGTAGTCATTTTCACAAGATATTAAAAGTTATCAGAAATTAAAGGAAGTTTGAATTTTCAAATACTAGGTTAAAGGTAGGTAGCTTGATCTCTGGTATCCACTGAGCATTTAATAAACATCAGCAAAATATTTGTGGGAGGAAAATAAACTCTTGATTTGACAAGGAAACAAGTGAGAACATTAAAATTTGCAAGACAGATAGAGACTTCATTGAATGACTAAAACCAGGAGTAACACAAGTGGTAAGAGTTAGGTATTAGTACCATGGTCTGCAGTAGCCTCACATGCTTGATTCTATTGTTTGGTCATGAGAAAACAAAAGACTTTCCCATAGACAACTTACAGAGTATCTATTTTTCTAGCACTAATGCCACGAATGACACCAGCAGGCTGCTTTATAGCAATCACAGCAAAACGTCTTCTCTCCTTCCCCGAGTAATTTTAGCTGCTGTGGCAATGGCATCTTAATGTTGCCTCTCTGTTAAGAATGGTCATAACAGTGACAAATCCCCAGGGATTGTAGGAGTACGGGCACCCCTTGGTTGGAAAAGGCTTTAGCCAGTCGTAGTTTGCAGCCTAACCAAACACCATTTGAAGATTAACTTTTTCTCAGCTGTATGCATTATCCTCAGCTGTTCGGCCAGATCACCTTTGTTTTCCAATACATTCTGCACAATCATCAGATAATTCAGATGATTTGAATAACTGACCTTCACACAGCCTCATAAAGCATCACAAATTCAGAACAGAAAATTGGAAATGTTTCTGTATTTTTAATGATATTCTAATTTTGAAGTTCATCTTTAAGGTGGTGTTTAATTATTCTCCCTGGATTTTTTCTACCACAAAGAAAAATCATTACATTAACCGTACAAATTGTTGTTTCATGGTTACTTGTTGCTTCCTTCTCTCTCTAGTATTACATTTATCCAGTCTGAGCTCACAAAAATGACCTTGAATAGTTTGCAAATGAAGTGCACAGGACTAAGGTGCTTCCTGATGTCAACTCCAACAACTTGCTACCATGCCTGCTTCACATAATCTTTTCTTAAACTAAAAGAGTTTCTCTTGAACTCCCCTTTTGCTTCTGCTATAGATATGTTGTCCAAGAGTTTTATTCTTCTGACAGTTAGGAACTTTACTTCCAATTCAAATTTATTTACTGCCAGTTTATGCTCATTATTTGTGCCAACATTTATCTCGCAAAACTCTTTCCCTGCAGTTTGTTCTTTAGGTATATTTATATAGTAACACATCCATCCTCGGGCTTTGCCTTCCTGAGCCAACCAAAGCTTCCTCACAACATATATTCTCTGTTCCCTGATGAGCCTTGCAATTCCTTCTGCACCTGCTCCAGCCTGCACCAAAAGGGCAGTATGTACTTGCAGGGCCTTGAGCAATGGCCCTCAGAGTCACTTGCCCCCATCCAGGGTGAGAGGAGAAAAGCCATAGCAGCGTTATGCCAGCCTATGGGATGCTTGGGCAGCACAAGAGAATCAGAGGAGTGTCCCACATCTGGGGCCCGACTAGCTCTACAGTTCTACTGCAGCACAGCCCCTCACTGACATCAGAAGGGTGCTGCTGGCACGCGGGCTGTTAGAGCATCCCACCCATACTAATGCATTCATCCAGCACCAGCTGGGCACTGAGCCAGCCTGCATCTAGCAGGGCTGACACTGGGCATAAAACTAAATCACTCACATCTGACCAGTTCACTTAGCTCAAACCTGCCACAGGAGCTGTACAGCCAAATCCCAGCAATGCAGGGCCACAGCTGACAGATCCTGCCAGAGCCAAGCTGGAGCCATGCAGTGCTAAGCCAGGTGTGACCCCACCCACCTGCAGCCAAGGTTATTCACCCAAGAATAACAGAGGGTCAGCTGTATGCCCCTCCAGAAACATCTCTGTATATGTTTATGACTTAATCACACTGATATCTTATACTCACCCTGGGCTGCTACAGTGCAGAAATCAAAACCAGTCATATTCTGTGTTTCCTGTGGGACTTGTCCATTGTTTCATTTCTTCATTGGTTTATCAACAGAAAAATAATTGGAGTGGGTTACAATAATAAATTCCTTTCTAATCAACTATGATTTTTCAAGATGGTTGTTTCTGGACAGTAGTCAGCCCCACAGGGCAGTAGCCAGAAATGGTCAAGGTGGGTGCCAAGCAGGCACATCTTCCATGTCCCTCCAACAGTGGAAATGCAAGACCAACACAGCTCAGCTGGAAGGAAACCTTCTCACTGCAGTCCAATTCTGCTAGACCCTGAAAGTCTAATACAGTTATTTCAGTTATGTTCTTATGCCGTATCCATCATTGTCTGCCTTTTGCACTTTCACTAATTCAGACAGTACATTATACAAGCTGCAGTCTGCATGCCAGATTTTGAAATCCTTTAGCAGCTGTTTCAATTGACAATAATGCCATAATGCATCAGGGTGTTGAAACAGTGGTGTGTACCTATATGTCCCTCTGGCAACACCCATCTGGTGTGACATTTGCCTGCTGTATCTTTCAGTCTAGGAGAAAAGCCATTCTCTCAGTCACATTGTGTTCAGTAAAAAGCTATGCTGCAGGAACTAAACCATTAGAGGCAAAAGAAGAGCCAGAAAGGAAGAAGCTGAGACTAGCTACATGCCGCACATAGTTCCTGGCTTTAACAAAAGTCACAAATAGAGTCTGCCATTCTGTAGGTACAGATCAGTAGAAGGAATCCTGGATAAAAGAAGGAGATAACACTTCAGTGATGGAGGGGAGAAAAGAATAAATAGGGGAAGAATGCAGAAAGGAAACAGGAGAACTGGGATTAGTACAAATAACAATGGGGGGAAAGTCAGGAAAAGCAATAGAAGAGTAGCAAAGAAAAGAACATAGAAGACAAGGATGGGGACTTGAAAAGAAAGAAAAGTGACTTTAAAAACCAAGAGGATGAGTCAGAAAAGATTTGTGATTTCATTTGCAGCCAGTTCATTTGCAGAATAATTGCTTTCAAAGCTGAACTGGTTTTGGCAGCTGCATAGCTTAAGATTGCAGGCCTCACAGGTGGCAAAGGGAACAGCAAACTTTGCATGCTATTGAAACAAGCTGAGGGAGAACTGCAAAAGGAGATCTGAGACTCCTTCATTCCACAGAGATACATGCACACTAATTTCCCTCATTCCTGTGTGTAGTGGGGAAGAGATCTTTTGCAATGGATGGAGAACAAGCCAAATTTTTTTTGCAGGAAGAAAGCTGTATTTTAAGAGGTCTCAAAATTCAGAAGACAAAGTTTGTTTTGCAAAGACTTTATAACTTTAACTTTATAACTATAACTTTAAAAGGAACAAAAGGGAAGGTCCTGATACTGTGCAGGTGCTGAGCATGATTATGTTTCTTTCAGTGTGAGCTCTAGCATAAGCAGCTGCTAGCACCATTTTCATTCTGACTGCTGCTCATCCCTGTCCCAGACTCCCCCTCCTGGTCTTTTGGGACAGCGGTCAGTGGGAGTCCTGTTGAGAAACAAACCTGCCTTCAAAATCATTACTGCTGTCACAAGAAATGGACACATACCTCTGAATTCAGTTCAAACCCCAACATCATTCAAGTTTAAAAAATGTTACTATGAAAATTAAGAATTTCTTCCTTGATGCAGTGAGCACAATGGCCTCATGGCTAAAACACAACTCAATTCCTAGTTCTGCCAATGAATCCTCTGTGACCTTGTCACTCTCCTCCGTGCCTCAGTTCATCATCTGCACACGACAAGCTTTGCAAGAACCCATTCAAGATTGTTTGAGACATTCACACTCTAAATCATGACGGCCATAGACAAGCATACCAAGCCTTCAAACAGAAGAAGGAAAAATTCTAGGAATGAGAAAGTTCAACTGCCAAGCACATCGACCAGAGAGGTTTTTCATTTTATTAGAGCAGAAAACCAAGAGTGTGATGAGGATATGGAGGAAAGAGAAGAAAGAAAACTGAACACATTAGAAGTGCTGAGTGTTCAACCATGGCAGGGGCCACCCTACAGAGGAATAAGAGCTGCATGCCCTGCAAAAGCAGTGCACATTTTTGGGAGTCAGTTTGTCCAGACCAGAACCTCCAGCTTTCTCAATGTAGTGCTGGCTGAGAAGAATTTGGTAGTGTCAGCTGAGATAACAGACATGCAGTGAAACAGCAAGTTGGATTAAGATATAATAACAAGGTGCAATAACAGAATAGTTGCCAGTGTGGTGGATAACATGGGAAACACTAAAAGTCATTTTCAAAACAGAGGCTGCTATTTTCACTCACAAGAAAAACAAGCAATTTTTTCTCTAAATTACCACCTGCTAATAGTGTGTAATATGAGCCAATTAACAGAAATAAAGCATTCTGTAAAATTCAGTTTACATCAGCTGGGGAACTACAACAAAATCATTACAAGTCTAGCGATAATGGGACATATCCTTTCTGGCGTCGATTAGTACAGTTCCCTTTGTTTCAAATCCAGTTTACACCAGTTAACTCTTGTGAGTGACACCAGCAAATATGTTGTGCTAACAATAACACCAGGCACGTGATCCATCAAAGGGCTGACGACAGGCACACTAATCAAGGAGGAACACTTGTTCTAATAACTGCTGAGAACCTGAACAACAGGGAGACTTGGGAAACATTCATCTCGTAAAGTCTACATGAGAAACATGGAATAGTACAAGTTTATAGGCATAGTCTGGAGACAGTGGAACTAAGTCTAGTGCATTTTTTCACTTCTGTTGGGGTGTCTGTGCAGGGCTGGAGTGCGAACCCTTGCAGGGATATCCATGAACCAATTTGTGAAGTGAGATGTAGGTGCCTCACTGGAGATTCCACCTGCCAGACTACTTCTGTCACAAAAAAGTTGAGTGCAGACAAGAGGCTGTCTCTTGTCATCAAGGCCAATCTTTCCATTTTTCCTACTGCTGGCATTTATCCTCTTGCTCTAGTGAGATTTGCAAATGAGTAAAGGAATCCTACTATAAAGTATCTTAACTTTAACCCAGGGAAAAGCAAAACAAAAGCAAATGACCAAGTATATACATCTGCTTCAAGAGAGGTGTATCACTCCACAAAAGATGCAGACGTCTTCCTAAATATATTACAATACTAAGTTCTTCTCTGCAATCAAACTCGCTTTAAAGCTGTATTTCAGCTATACATGAGAATAAGACAGTTTGTACGTGAAAGTGCCCACAGAACTGCAGCTTCTATCACTTTCAAGCCCTTCTCCATGAAAATGCTCGTTCTTCTCCCTTTGTATTCTTCTGGTTATGCTTTTAATTTTAGTCTTTCTTCAACAAAATTATTGGCATCTTTTTCTAAGGCAAGATAAATGAGAAGGATTACTCTGTCCTAGAGAAGGTCCACCAGCAATCACATTATCTTTTTAATCAAAATCACTGGTCAACCAATGTGTGTTTCTAATGACATTGCACTTTTCTTTGATAAACCTCTTTATTATTTTTATTGAGTTTTTCCTCACAGCTGATTTTGGCTGATATGCTTGTAATTGACAACTTGACACAAGTCAGTACCTTGTCTGAATTTTAATCATACAGTCTACTACCTAGTCCTTAGAAATGTAATGCTAAAAGCTAAAAATATTATTTTTCCCCCTCTCAACACTCAGAGACATGGTGCCAAGATTTTTAGGCCTGATTTGCAGCTGCAGCAATATTGCAACTAAAGGAGCTTTGCTAAGCCTCACCTTTAGACAGGCGAATCACCCACCAATATAGTCATGAGGGGGTAACACTGGATAGTTTTGGCCAGCAGGATCAAGCTCCTAAAGATTACTCACTCATATTTTCTGCATTTACCATCAAGTTACATCGATATTTTCTCTCTAGCTACTTGCCTCCTTGGCAGGTGGGATCACTCCTTACATGGGCAGAATTCCCAGGGTCAATGGAAGATTTTACAGAGCGTATGAAACCAGGCATCACTAAAGACAAAATATCAATGTGAGTGGTATTTCTTTATTGCATATTCCCAGTTCCCATTTATCAGAGGACTGGTTATCTCTTCTCATGACTTAGCTGCAATATACTTTCAGCAGTGTATTGTAAACAACCAGCCATGGCTTTTTTTAGCTGTGCAGTTAGAAGCCATTGGTTCTCTGTTTAATTTCTCCTTCTGTAACTATAGCTCCCAGTCATTACCAGATGGCTATTGTAACTCTTATTACTGACCCTGCTGTCTAGATACCTACTTACACTTATTATCCATTCTATTTTTCCAAATAAGGACCTTAATGAGGGCAAGCATAGTCATTATCTCTACAATTGTGTATTAAATATTTCAACTTTAAAATTCAGATTGTAAGCAGTGAGAGAGCATATGTTCACAAAAAATTTTTTAAAACACCTCCTTTATTACACTGTCAAATGATTCAATACAAATGATATTTTTGCAGTCACTAGAATGCTGATGTTTTATAACTTTTACCTTACTTATTTTACAAGGTTTACTTCCTTGGGTTTGCTCAAAAATAGCTTTTGGCTGTTCAACAAATTAAGAAGGTGTTGTTAAAAAAAAAAATTAATCCTGGCTTAGCTCTAGAAATGTGTTCACATCTTAAGCTCTTTATTCTTAAAGGTTGTTATTCCCCTTGACTAATTATAATTAAAATTCTATACAAACTGTATTTTTCTTCTCCTACAAGGTCTTCTTAATTATAAAGATTTCCTAATCTTCTTCTGTCACTGCCATGGAGATGTAGCAGATCCCCCTGCAAAAAAATCACCTCATTACTTTCAGTGTCCATGACTTCCATCCAAGTTGTCCCTGCTGTGTCAGCCAAAAGAAATGCATCATTTCTCCCCATCTACCAGCACCATCCATCAATGCCCTTTCTGTCACGCTTGCTTTGTTTGCCTATCCCTTTGGTAAACTTTGCACTTCAGCATTTTACAATCTGAAGGCAGCTCTGAAGAGCTTGGTACTGAACAAACCTACCAGGCACTATGGCAGGAGGGCAGGTAAAAGCAATGCCCCAGGGCACCCTGCTGGGGCTGGCCCCTACACTGGGATGGCCCTGAGAGGCCAGCCCTGTAGCTATACATACCTGATGAACAGAGACGTCTGATCTTCCAGGGAAAAACCACTTTATGTAAGTGGATGATCTGCTTTTGTAGCAACTCGCTACCAGTTGCAATTTAACAATGTGCCAACATGAGCTGAAAGCTGTAATTCTGTGTGTATACTTGAAGCTTGGGATACAAAGCTCAAGATTAAATAACAAGAATTAGTGAGGTTCATAAGGAGCATACTCACAAACATAGGCAGGTTATAGTGATATATAAAAGCATATCATTATGTTCATAGCTTGGATTAGTATGCTGTGCCAGTAATATTAATACTGGATATATCTAGGGCAGAGATTGAATATTTTGTTTCAGTTTTTAAATCAGATATTCCTGGCAAAAAACATTCACCATATGCTGGCCTTTCATATACAGGGGAACATAACAGTAATACAATAAAATAACCAAGTTATGTTCATTACAGGTTTTAGTCTGCAAACAGTAACAAGCACCATACTCTGCTTTGCATGCAGCCTTTCCTCGATACTGGCCTGGGGAACTTAAGAGATAATTGAATTTATCGTCTAACAGAGCCCACACTGAGAAGGTTCTAATTAGTTATGAAGATGCAGATGTCTAAGCCCTAGTATCATCTTGTACAGGCCACTGTACAAGACAGTGAAATCTCTTGAAGACAGCTCATTTGAAACTTATTCACATTAGCAACACAGATGAAAGCACAGACAAGACTGTCAACGATACCTGGCTTATTATCCCATGAAATTTATACTTCCCCACTTCTAGAAGTGCACCACTTATTTTAGCTACAAGTCACAATTCATCAGAATTACAAATGATTTCAGGACGCCCTTAAATTCCCCTCCCCCACCCTCATTTAACCTAAATTGTTTATACTGTGCATCACCAGCAGCTACACAAGTTCTCCTATTTTTATTTCAACAACAAAGGTATTTGCTAGCATCACATCAGGACATGGCATGAATACTTACGAAAAGATTTATTAGCTTAAACGGGTACATTTATAGATTCATTTGTTTTTGTCTAAACAGTTTGTACCATTCATTCTAATTCCTAACTTGGATAGCTCTCTGCTGACTCAGAAGCTTGCATTTGCAATGCCTTTCCAACTGGTACCATGCTGAAAATATCCCTGTCCTGCATCGAAAACCAAAAAAAGCCCCAAAACAATCAAATCCCCGTTCCATTTTATTGACGTTTCTGCAACAAGCTACCCTTGGATCAGCCAAGAACAGTGCTTTCACTGAGAATTAGCAATTCCTATCTCTGTAATATTGCAAAGATGCACTCAGCTACACACTAAGCAATATGGCAACGATCTGGGAATTTGAAGCACATGAAGCCTGGCTCTGACAACAGGGCTGTAATCAAGTAAAATTAGAGATCTGATGACTCAGCAAATTAAATTTCCATAAGATTTTTATTTCATTGGCTATATTTACATCAACAGAAGAGAAAAATCTCAGCAGTCATAACACGGATTAGCATAGTCTAATGAGCACAGCAGAGGGGAAATCAAGTCAATAGCGTGCCTTCTATTTCCATTATTTTAACCAGTCATTTGATTAATCAGTAAGTCAGCAGCATTCTTGGTAAAAAGCTCCAGGATGAAGTATTTTGCATTGGGTACACACGCAGGAACTGCCATTGGGCAGGAAGCCTCACAATGCAGAAGCCAACATGTGGGCAGCATACAAGGCTTTTACAGGTTGCACTGACAAAAGCAGGGCATCAATCATGCTTTGGGATCAGGTCCTGTCCCCACACCTCCAACAGTGCGTGAGAAGCCAGGCTTCTCCCTCCTCCTTGGGGGCAGCCCAGGGAAGGCAGCACCCACCAGGCATGCAGAGAGAGCACCTCCAGCCATCCCGCAGCCCAGGCAGCAGAGAAAGTTAACTTACAGCTTCATTCAGTACCAGAGGTAGCAGAAATGCAGAACCAAAAGGGAAACACAAACTCAGACTTTCTTGCCACTTTTCAAATTTCTTCTGTGATGCCAGGATACAAGTGCAAGTTCTTTAGGAAAAGCAGCCCCTGACTAGAAACACTCCAGTTAGAGGCGCCAGGGCTGAAACAAAAAGCATTAGCCATGACAGCTTAGGATTTGTGAGAGGGTCCAGCTCATAAATCTAATCTCTTGCTGTAATGTCAGCCCCTACTGAGGGCGGGCAAAGTCATACTTCAAAAGCCAGAAGCAGAGCAACCCCTCTTCCCCAGCCTCAGTGTATGGTGGTGGGGATGTATCACCTTTCTGCAATTTAAGACCCTTGTCCTGACAACAGGCAGCATTAGCAGTGCTCTCAGAGGACCCAGACCCAGCATGACTGCTTGCAGGCAGCCTTGTTTCCTAGAGATGTCATCCCCTGCTTCTCATATCCTAAATAAATTCATTATATGCCCAGTTTGCCCACAGTAATTCTAAGGGAACAGTAAGTCCCCCACAGTCCACCTTCAGACTAGTCTTTAAGCATGCAGTCACAACCCCTGCGAACAGGCTCTATTCTTTGATCTTCAGTTTAGTGCTGCCATTGATGTTCTTAATAGCTTTTTCTTCCAAGTACACTCATAAAGGCACAGAAAGGAGAATAAAGCAGCACAAGTTCCTGTTAAAGGTTAGGGGATTTTTGTCCCAACCAAATAGCAGACCTGCTTTGAGCTGCTGGGGACTCTTCCCTCCTGTCTCCTTTGACGAAATGGAGATCCGCGTGTGGAGAATGGCTGCATAAGCCAGCAACCTGTTGGTGCAAAATGGTCTGCATCCAACAGGCAGAGGTTACGTGCACCTAATCTCTTCATTTTCAGTTCCAAAGTGGCCTATCCTGAATACTAATAATGGAAGCAATTATTTATATGGGCCTTCTCATTTATCAAAACAAGAAGCTATAGGTTCAGCATGCATTAGGTCAGAAGGCACACTACAGGGAGCTTTCGGCTTCTTCCAGATACCAAACTTGTGATTAAATTAATTCTGTGCCCATTTTTCTCACACAGCTGGGCACCCATCCATCACAGCCCCCCCCCCCCCCCGC